>CM069445.1:31037757-31637757 GCA_035610835.1 Ophiura sarsii
TATAATAATATTTCAATAAGGAATTTATCTGTCACCGCGGGATTAAGCTCAATATATTGAATAAATAATTAACGATTGGCCCGGAGATTGGCACAACATTTGAGATTTTACTAATATCAAACACAATCATCCTTACGATGTTTCTCTTCCTGTAGGCTACATGAAAAGCATCGACATTGTTAGAAATTGTCATTGATGTAAACAGTGGTGATTCCGGAGTGAATCATCTTCAAATGTGATATTTGTGGTTTTAAGGGCGGGGTTTGGGGTAGGGTGGATGGGGGTGCTCCGGGGTGCTTTGCGGATGGTTACACTACGGGCGCATGATTGTATAGATACGAGGGGATTGACTCGCGTGCATTCAGTATCAACAGACGTCAAAATAGTTGTTATGCGCGCAGCCTGTGCCAATTTGTTTTTGCAAACCATTTCTGCAAAAATCCCACCATCAGAAAATATATTTATCAACAATTACCGCCCTCCCCCAGAAAAACTGAAAAGTGTGACGATAATTGCAACTTTTCCAAAAATCGAGGGTAGGCCCTATTTTTTGTTGATAAATAATTTGCGAAAACATAAAAAGGAGATCTTTTGATAAGACATTAATTTTTAAGACTTATTATTTTCGAAAGGCGTAATTGTGTGAGATTGAGAAATTGAAAGTGTGTACCCGAAAAAGAAAAGGAGGCGTGGGGGATGGGGGCCGGGGGGGGGGGGGGGGGGCTTGAAATTGTGCTTACATAAAACTAAATAGTTTAGATAGATACAACTAAATACAGTTTAAGATAATGAACTTGATTATGGGTTTCATCTAGCTGAAAGATCGCTACTCAATTCAACAGCAAACCGCTCCTCGTGCGGCGTCTTTACCTCGCTAACTCAATCAAATGGTTGACTTAATAATAGCGCATGACCAAATAGGACCGATTGTGACGAGCAGACCCTTGTTGGTCCTCCTAAACAATTGCACTAATAATGACAAAGACATTAACAATATTAACGCCGTGCCGCCGGGGTGTCATAAAATGTTAAAGGGGCACTAAGAGATCCTTCTTGTTGGAGGGAGCCCTATTTTTTTTAAAGAAGTTGGGGTTTTCACCATATTCATATTATTATATGGGAGTATTAGGGAGTGTTCATAAATACTTTGGTGTGGGGGGCATTTTTGATCTCGGACATATTGTGGACATTTTTGAGCCTCGGACATATTTTTTTTCATGAAACCCTAAAACACCGTTAATTTTTTTCTTTATCCCCCCTTTTTATGTTGATTTTTTTCATGACCCCCCCCCCCCTGTAGGCCTATGTCTTAGTTTCCGAGCATTATTAGATTCGACCGGGCACGAAGCATGTAATTGTAATCATATGGGTTCTTTTGTGCGCGAACAGGGTAAAAATGGGGACCTTTTTGTCACCGTGCGCGAAGCGCCAAAACTTGTGGATATTTTTGACCCCCCACCCCCCATTAAGTATCTTTTTTGTTGATTCCCCTATTTGGGGGACATTTATTTCTTATGATCACCCCTCCATTTTTCCAACCGCCCACCAAGGTATTTATGAACACTCCCTTATATACGTACTACCATCTAAAATTAAAGAGCTTAATTTGCAGTATTTCATGTGAAATTCATGGATTTGATAGCGCTTTGAGTTTCGATGGCTTCTGACTT
Source organism: Ophiura sarsii (assembly GCA_035610835.1). Taxonomy (NCBI): domain Eukaryota; kingdom Metazoa; phylum Echinodermata; class Ophiuroidea; order Amphilepidida; family Ophiuridae; genus Ophiura; species Ophiura sarsii. The sequence goes on from CM069445.1 coordinate 31,039,428, forward strand.
ATTTGTTTCATTTATTCAAAAAACCTTGAAGACCACCATGGCTTGTTGCGTGATGCATCATAGTCATGACCTCCGTGGTTCAATTGGTGGTGACTTTTAACCAAAATACACAAAAAAAGAAGGTGAAAAGCACTAATATACCTTCGAAAATGCTGAGAAAATGTCTTTATTTTTCATTTTTACTGATTTTTTTGGAAGAAATCTTACATGAGAGGGTTTTTATGTAATATCATCTATTCAAACAAGTTAAACATAGTGGCTTGGGTTGTTTGTAAAACAAAAGTGTTGTTAACCTCATTTTCAGAGCATTACTTGCGCAATTAGTAAAGGAACAACACACACAAAAACCCCACTTTATGTCTATTTATTATATTACCGTCGCAATTTGTTAGTCAATATTTTGACGGGTTTACAATTGTTTTGAAAAATGTTTCAGGTTAAAATTGTTCAAAATGTTTGAAAGTTTTAATGGGAGTGAAAATCACAGTGAGGCCAATGTAGTTTAAAATAAAATAAAAGAACGTGGACAGGGACGCGACCCCGTTTTCATGTGTCCCCGTTTTTCTGTCCCCGTTTTCTAGACACCCTAAAAGAACAGCTATCTGAGAAATGATTTTGCCAACAATCTAATCAACACGAACCACCCCTTGCTGGGCGTTCAGTTCACAGTGTGTCAGCGCCCTCTGTTGGTCGATACACGCAAAAATAAAAATAAATAAGTGATGAGAAAGAATGGAAGTTCCGATGGCAGGAGGACTCGCAGCTAAAAGAGGAGGCGGTTTACCTAAATTACGAGAACTCCTTCGCAGGCAAAGGAGAGATTCAGATGTAAATATAGTTATGAAACAATTGGGTATAATTTTAGTGATAACGGTGTTCTAAATAGACGAGAAATATGTAATTTACGGTAGCCCTAAAATCAAAACATCGCCATTTTGTTGAAAATAAGCAGAATTCTGCAGACTTCAACAGTATTTAGTAAATAGGTCGCCCTGGTCATCCGGGTATTTTTGTCATTTGCCATTGACAACTTAGCAAAACGTTTTAACACATCATGATCATTGTGTACGCTCTACTCAACTATACACAACACTATCATACTATGATCGTGCGAGGCTGTGTGTGTAATCGGCTGTCAGTGTCAGTTAGGCCAAAAGGGTTTATTAGATCGCGAGCGATCTGAAAAAGGGTACCTGGCTGCTGAAAATTAGTAACTCCCACAATACAGCACGGTCGATACCGCAAAAATACACTACAACAACAAGTACCGTATTATACACCATACGAAAAATATTATTAGTAAATAAATCTTCACTTGATTCTGTTCCGTGCTCACAGTGTCAAGCGGGGCCGAAGGCACCGTACGCGGATAGCCCGCCGCTAGGCGCTAGTAAGAAAAGGAGCCGCAGGCCGCCTGCGGCCGAGGCGACTAAACCCGGCTTGTTACGAACCGATTTAAGTTAGGTCCAATTTAGATGAGCCCGCCGCAGGCGCGATACAGTCTACCAACCGACCCGTGTAGAATTTGCGAACTCAACCCCTATTTTGCGCGAACTCTACCCCTATCGTAGAGGGCGCTGTTGTACCTAGGATGCGTGTTTTTTCAGCAAGCTAGATGGTTCGCCGCCAAAAATATGCGATCTCTACCACTATCGCGTCAGTTAGTGTCACTGTTGTTTACAATAATTATGAATATAATATTTAGCCTTAGGTAAGACCGTAAATAGGGCCCCGTACGTCATCATTTTAGCCTTGGTTTTCGTGCGATTTTACGAAATCGTGTCATAGCCTGAACATCAGATCAATTGTACATGGAGCCGTACTGCCCTTGCAGGTTAGGATTAGTGTCCAATTAAAAAGAGCTCAAACAGACATTCTTCTGTTGTGTAGACATTCAGTATTGAACGTCAATGAAATTCAGCCCATATAGTCTATATAGGCCTATAATAGGCCTAGGTCTTTAGCTAGGCATGAATATGATCATATAAAATTTTGAAAATAAAAATATCTCTTTGAAAATGGAAAACATCGAAACAAAGTACTTTACAGCGTGTCCCAAAAAAACTGGGTTCAAAAGTTTGCGAGCTTATAACAAAATAAGTAGGAAACCTGGATAGTTTATATTTTAGGATAGGAAATGGCTATTCGTACAACTGTTGTACGAATTGCACGAAGATTTCTGTAATTCGCACAACGACTCTGGACCAATGAGGTTCGAGCAACTATGACTGATGGCCTTTGACATCAAGCCTGCATATGGTTTAAAACCATTCAGAAAGAAGTTGAGCATATTGATATTTGCATATTTGCTTGATTACTTAAAAGTATAGATTGTTTAAAAGCTCAAACAGGGGAGATTCAGATGGGTAATGTGCCGGGCCCTCAGAATTGGATTTTTTTAAATTTTCAAACCCATTTGGGTGCGATTTTGTGTGTGGTACTTTTGACCAATCACTTTATTTCATTTTACCTTGGCCATCACATACACTATATGCATTGACCACCCCCCCCCCCCCCCCCCCCCCCCCGTGCATCCCCAGGCCTCAATAAGTGGTGAGGGGGGGGGGGGGCAGTTCAGTGGCGGATCCAGGAAAATTTTAGGGGGGGGGGGCCCAAAAAATGAAATTTTGCCGGTACCATCTCCGAGCTATGCTCGGACAGGGGGGGTGTCTGAGGGGGAGTGCCCCCTCAGAAGTAGAAATGTTTTCAATTTTCTAACTCATTTGTTGCGATCTGGTGTATACTTTTGACCAACATTTTATCGAAAAGCCACCTCTTCATTTCCAATCAATATATATTTGTTATCAATGCAAACAGCGTACCCCCCCTCTTCTCTTTAACAATAGTTGTACGAATAACAGACTCCCCAACAGAGGACCCCTCTTCAACAATAGTTGTACGAATTACAGGGACTCCCTCTTATTTGTACAATGAATGAGAAGGGACTCCCCCTCTTAATTGTACGAATTTAATACAGAGAATCCCCGGCCTATTTTTTACAACATCTATTCTATAAGGCTAAGATACTCCCCTCCCAATTGTACGAATATAGGGGCCTCCCGTCGAATTGTTACAAAAGTTGTAAGAATATTACACTTTAGCCTTAGGGACTCCCTTTTTATACAATAGTTGGTGCGAACCACGCCGGGACTCCCCCCCCCCCCCCCCCCCCAAGTGACATTCACATATTTTTACAATAGTTGTACGAATAACAGGGACTCCCCTTTTATTTTACAATAGTTGTACGAATAACAGGATCGACTCCCCTTTTAATTTTACAATAGTTGTACGAATAACAGAGACTCTCGTCTAATTCGTACAACAGTTGTGCGAATTACAGTGATACCTCGCTTATTCGTACAACAGTTGTGCGAATTACAGCGATACCTCCCTTATTCGTACAACAGTTGTGCGAATTACAGCGATACCGCGCTAATTCGTACAACAGTTGTACGAATAGACTCTTTCTTTAGGATATCAAACAAAATATACCTGACCTTAATGTGGTAAATTTGAAGACCAATCAATGTAAACTTTTTGAAATACAAAGATTTGAATAGAGCGTGGTCAGAACCCATTTGTCCCGATTTAAGGAATAAACCATCCATGCGTTGCATGAAACTGTGACGTGTTCTACCGAAACCAGACGGAATTGGGCATAGCTCCAAACTGAGAAATACCCAAAACATAATTGGGGTGATTTTGGGGGAATTTGAGTTTCGGGTAAATAATTATTCTTCAGAGATTAAATGTATGTTTCAGTGATTTAGAAAAGCCTAGTTCTAGTAAAAAGCCTAGTTCTTGTAACCTTAAAGGGCGATATCTCAGTTTGGAGTTTTCATAAAGACCGTAAAAGATGAACTTGAAAATGATGTAGCTCCGCTTTGGGAAGTCCGATTAAAAAGAGAGAGGTACCACTGTAAACCTGAAGATCTCTACTTTAATAATCAATTACTAACTCAATTTTGATATCTTGCCCAATTGTATCTGGTTTCGGTAGAACATGTCACATGTGCCCTATGTGCAGTATTCCCGGCATGGGGTTTATTCTCCGAAGGAACTTAACAATAACTCGGACTATAACAAAAAATATTTTGTTTTAATGTTTATGTAAATAATGAACTTGTATTATTGCAATATGACCAATATAATTATAATTTTGTTTACTACCTTAGTCTTTGTAAAGGATGAATGCAAAGGCAAAACTTTGATAAAGTCACAACAATGCGCAATTGCAACACGTCGTGAAGTTCCTTGAAAAGTGGGACAAATGGGTTTTGACCACGCTCTATTAAAATCTTTGTATTTCAAAAAGTTTATACTGCATTAATCACAGAGTTTAACCAATTAAGGTCAGGTATATTTTGTTTGATATCCCTAAATATGATCTATCCATGTTTCCTACTTTTTAAGTTATAAGCGCGCAAACTTTTGAACCCAGTTTTTTGGGACACGCTGTACAATAAAAAATGATGGTTCAACCATGTCTGCAGGCTAAATAAAAAAAAGAAGTTATAACCAAAAGTAGTTTGCCTTCTACATGTACTTTTGCCTTATTGCTAAAAACTGGTCAAGTCATGCAAATTTTAAAACTTATAAGCTTAAATCAGCTTAACTTTCATGTTGTCCAGTACATTGTGTGGTTAGTTAAGACATCAGTAAATACATCCCAGCCAGTTCTTCCTTTTTCACTGGATTTAACAAAGGGAAACATGGAGTTTTCCACACATTTTGGCCACCAAATTTTCAAACAAACGTTGCCCTTTGTAGTCAATGATATGAACATCCCTATCTTAGCCCTCTGGGTGAAAAAGATGCGTTGACTGCACAAAGTAAATTCAGGCAAATTTATCCGTAAAAGGGACACAAAACCTGGATGACGGACCATAGAATGCTTTAACAAAAAACTTGCTTCAAGATTTCACTGTGTAACATCCAAGAATAAGACCTGATGGGGTTTTGTTTAGGAGGAAGGAATACTTGCTTGGTCATGTGACCTCCTTTTAACCAATCAATCACCACAAATACAATTGATGAAGGACATGATTAAAATATGTAACACTAACAGGGGACTCTTTTATCAGTTCATTAATTTCGAACAATTTAAACACGTCTTATTATGCGACTGTTTGCCAGTCCCCCCTCCCCCTAACGTGACCCATTTTTCTCCCCTTATATTTTTTTCACAAAACATGCTGCCAGAGGGTTAAGGTGAAAAATTATCTCTTACATTGGTGATTATTTTGTCAATTTATTTATCTAAGGTTACGCTTTTATCTTTCTGTGCTTGTATTATACAGAGTCATAACGACAGCCCTGATTTGGACTTTGACTATGATGACGCGGATTTATATTCAATAGAAATAGCAGGTAAGAGTGACTTGGCTATCAAGGGGATAATTAAACCCAAATGGAGCCAGTTTTGTGTCTGGCTCAAATGTTTAATAATAAATACATAATTCAACAGAACAAGATATTAGCCAAACCTTAAAGGTATATTATGTGATCTTTTCGAGGGAATGCTCTCAATCCTCAAAAAAATTGAAAGCAGCCAATAAAGATACATAATTCAAAATAATAAAATTCAAAGGTTAATGTTAAAAGTGACTTAGTTTTTGAAGGTGAAATTTCATAAAAGATGATGACACAAAGTATTGTAAATAAATTTTCTCTAAACAAATCCAAATTTAAAAAAAAAAGAATTTTTTATCACATTTTGCGACATCCGACAGGTTTTCACATATCTCATCACATATTTTAAAATAACTGAACACAAAAATGTGTGTTCCAGAAATTTGTGAACATAGTTTTAGAAGTACATATTTTTGCATAAGGGTGTGTGAGTGCATTTTTTTGTACTTACTAATACTTACTGAATCTAAACAAATATATTTTAAGTCATGTCCACTTGTTAGAGGTGAGCAAATGAGTTATTCATTATTTGTTGTGATTCTTCCCTTTGCGTAGAATTATACAGCTATACAGAAGAAGCTGAGTTTGCTCTTGGGCAGAAATGTTTCGAAGAGGATTTTCACTCAAAAAGTAAGTACATGTAGGAAACATTGGTTTCCATTCCCTTCTTCCATCACACAAAAATTATCAAGAAAAAACAACTGGAATTTGCTCCTTAATCTAGAAACAAAAAAGTAGAAAACAATTAATTATAATATAACTATCTTGTTTGACTATCCAATTATCGTAAAGCATAACCTTAACCCTATTGGGGAGAAAAACTGGTCAAATTAGTGCAGAAAAACAGGCACAGCCGGCGCCTGGATCAAACCCGGGTTGCCTGGGTGGCAGTTCGCCACCTTTGGCAAGCTTTCAAAAACGTAACTTTTTGCTGCGCATATATGCTAGTTTGCCTAGGCGCGGGCGGAGGTAGACTGGTGAACCACACACAACCGTCATGTTGGTAGAGAAGTATTGTTTAGCGTTCAGGGCCGTAAAAAGTATCTCTTGTTTAGCTTTAAAGATAGGATTGATAGTTTGCTACTCGTACTAATAAAATAACCTTTTGCCAAAAATGATTCTCTATCCCAGTGCTGATATTTTCAAATTTGTCTTAATTTTGAGGTCAAGGTGCAATTCCTTTAAGTCAAGGTGCAATTGTAGGTGAATCGGGAAAGCAACTTGATATAAGGCTGCAAAAACTTGTATCGCAATTTTGCACCAGTCTTTGAAAGTTGTATCACAGTTGATGATTTTAAGGTGCAAATTGCGATGTGATACGGGAAATTTGCTGCGGGTCTACTCTCTCTATCCTCTTGCTGATAGTACACCCTCTCTCTCTCTCATCCTTATTTACAGGTAGCGACAAGTGGAGTCAGATTAGCGATGATAAGCGTCGTATGCACATCCTCTGTTTGCTCAATAATGTAGAGAGTGCCAAGAGAGACCAGAGAATGAAGGCAGCAAGAGCCATACTATATCTCACACAAGGTAAGGCCAAATAAAAAATGTTGTTTGTTTGTTTGTTTGAATCTGACAGATCCTTGAATTTTGAGACAGAGAAAATATTGTATTTAAAGAACCAAAAGTAATGAATGAATAGTGGTTATGATATTGGAATTTCTGAGAAACGAAACAAAACGAAACAAAACAAAAATCAAAAATGTTTTCCTCCTTTAAAACAGCTTTCATGCTTGCATTTAAAGGTCCTCTACAGTTAAACCCGGCAAAGAATAACAGGTGTTAAACATATTATAATTGTGGATCTGACACACCATCATTTAGGTATGACAGCCTTACCCATACTCACCAGGCTTCTCGTTAGGTAAAAATATTATGGGGTCCACTGGACCCCATAATCTACCAATTCTCAAAATGATGGGGTCCGAGAAGAAATGATGGGGTCCAAGTCAAAAATTTAATTTGCGAATTGTGACTTCGGAATCGGATACGGAGTGGTTAAACGGGGACTACAGCGCTGAAATGTCCAAAAATTGTCCGTACAAATACTGTATTGATGATGTATGCACTGAACGATGACTACGTACACGACGAAAACATTTGTAGATGAGGTGAAAACATGGACGATGGTCGAGAGTTGTACAAGGAAGACCGAGAATATTTAATATTTATTACCAAGTATACTTTGATTCGGATTGTTACAAAAACTGATATTTGTAAGCTTACACGTGCAAAATTATCTTGACACACAGAGTCCTGTTTAAAATGTACTGCGTTTTTAGCAAAAATATTGCGTCCCCAGACGCGAAAACGCAATGTAACGAGAAGCCTGATACTCACACCACCAAGCTCGGAGTGGTCTGTGTCCCAAAAGAAGGGCAAAGTGATCTTGAAATACTCGCATACATAAACATTTCGGGAGTGGCAAGGTATCATAAAAAATGTTCATGGAATTTGAAATGTCCCCCCAAACACCACCTTGTACAATAATATTTTTAATAAGGAACTATGATAGTACCATGATAACCTGAGTATCAGGGTTGTAGCTAGTAATTTCGTAGTGGCAGGCCTTTTATTACTATAAAAGAGCAAATGTAACTACATTTTTAACCAAATTCAGTATCAAATATCACTCGTTAGTTCTCCCACTCACCACTGCCCCGCTGCTGAGTGATCATGTTGTTATCATAAACCATTCTCCACACATACTAGGTGTATTTGGTGAATGTTCCAGTGATGAGGACCAGATCAAGTGGACCAGACACAATTGCTTCTTGCTGTATCAGTGCGGCGTCTTTGCTACATTTGTGGAGTTACTTAGTATGGAGGCAGAGTAAGTTATGCATCTAGGGGATATGGCAGTTATGAGGAAATTGTACACAGTTTTATTTATCTTCAGCCCATTTAAAGTTATTTTGCCCAAATAAAAGAAAAAGAAAATAGAAATGTATCCCGCTTTTTTGTTTGGGTACTGACCAATAGAATCTCAGAATTTGACAATTTTTGATAATTTTCAAATAACTGTCAACACTTTTGACAGTTTCTTTTTTAGTTTCAGCTTCATTGTCATATTTTTCTTAAAGTATGTCAAAGGGCAACTCAACTATGTTATGAGATTGTACAGGATTTGAATAGTGTCCGAGGCACAAAGCAACTATTTGCCATTTATTTTGAGAAGTAAATCATTTGAGCTCTCAGATAAACCAACAACCCTTTTTTCAATTCAAGCCAAATCATGATGGTAGTAAGTAGTGGGTCCATTTGACTAAATAATGCAATCAATTTCATAATGTCTTCCATTCTCACTTGTCCTTGTTTTGTCTCTCTAGGAATTCTGTTGCAGCAACAACAGCTCTGCGCAAACTAACGGTATCCATTGTAGACAGCACTGATTTAAGGTGAGTAAACCATTGGGTCCGGTAAGTTGGAGAGTTATGGGGTGGTAAGTTAATGGGAGAGTTACAGTTAGACCATGGGTCTTCCGGATAATTTTGATAATCATGGTGTAACCGTAACTCGCCTCATGGTCTAGCCATAACTCGCCTCATGGTCTTACCGTAACTCGCCTCATGGTCTAGTCTTACCATAACTCTCCCATAACTTACCACCACCTAACTTGCCGTTTATCCATGCCCTAATCATTAACGGTCAGCGGGGTAAGTGTTAGGCAGGGCTGTGATTTCTTTCACTTGGAGGGTTAGGACATGTTTTAGTCGAAAACGGCCCCAAAAAACGCTTTACACAAAGGGAAATGGGCCTTTTTTTGGAAAATTGGGAAATTGGGGTGGGGGTGGGGGGGGGGGGGGGGGGGGGGCGTTTTCACAAGAAAAGGTACATTTGTAACAAAAAAGGTACATTGGTACCAAAAAAAAGTACATTGGTACCAAAAAAGGTACATTGGTACCAAAAAAAGGTACACTGGTACAAAAAAAAAGGTACATTGGTACAAAAAAAGGTACATTGGTACAAAAAAAAGGTACATTGGTACAAAAAAAGAGGATTTTTTTCAGATTGGGAGGGGGGGGGGGGGGGGGTGGCGTCCACACGGGCCTGATCCAGATGTAGGGATTTGTTTTTTTACTCTGCCCCAAATGTCTGTGGATATATGCCTGTATGCCATCGTAAAAAGATTAATTATCAATCACTATAAACACGCCTGAAAATTCAACTTGAATCTTCAATTCCATTCGCGCAAAGATTTGTGCAAACTTTCATTCACAAGAATCCATTTGACAACATGACAAAGCTTAAAATACTGTTCTGTGTTTTCAGTGCAGTGTAATCTCCGTTAATTGTTTACTCTTTTCCCCCCTCGTGGCCTTGGAGGGACTTTCTGTCTTGTTGATTGGTTATTACCGCAATCCTTCCGCTGGCTGGTTCAATTACAAACGCTGTTATAAATATTGGATTGTTTCTAAAATTTTCGAGAATCCAGGATTTTCGCGACATTCTTCTGCAGAAATCTGAATGGATTCGCGCACTGTGGCGTGCATTTCTAGGCCTGGAAAATCAACTTTGCCCCCAATTTCTGTGGTTATATGCTGGGCGTTGTCCCTGGATCTTACCAGGGGCCCAATGGTAACAGCTGGGCCCACATGTGAAGCGACTTGCTTAGTCAATAACATACCAGAGGGTGACAGGGGATGTTTGGGTTAGTTGGTAGCATGGTAGGGTTTGTACCACTTATTCCACTTATTTTCCACTCCTATAGACTATTTCAAATCAAAGGTTTCCGAAAATATGACTGAGGACTCGCCTGCATGACTCGGAGTTATGCGGACCACCTTATTCTATAAGTAATAGTGATAGTTTAAGATCTGTGTAAGAGTTTGTTGTTTACTTACAACAGAAAAGTGTGTGAAATATTTTTACTTGTCAGACATATTGCCCTGAATAAATGCTTTTCACTATGCGATATTTAAGATTCAACAACTCCCCCATACCTTAAGTACAGTAACAAAGCGTTGTTGATTTGAGATAAACCCACTGTTCATGCAAATTACTAGGATAGCGAACCTTATTTGGAAACCGCAAATTGTAAACAAACAAGAATGTCGGGAAAAATGTTCGCAAAATTTGTTCATTTTTTCGGTGTATAAATGCATTTCGCCATGCAATCCTTAAAGTTAGCAAATAACTTTATATACCGAAATGTAGCTATATCCCCGCGGAAAATATTTTTGGCGAGGGCCATATGTAAAGGATCACTTCTAAAGCCACAATTTTAGCCGAACCGTCGCTACCTGAGCACAAGAGAATCGCCTTTTTTTGCATTATCGCGGCGAAATGTGTTCGCTTTGATCTACAGGACCGTACCACTATTGAAACGGAGGGGTGTGTTTTGATTTTATACAAATATTCTATAAACATGTATCAAAATGTGTTGTGTAAATTAACGCATTCTTGATTTAATTTTTCTCTGAATGTTATTAAGGTGGTGTGTGAATAAAATGCTATTTACAAAATATTTTTAATTTCACAATTACTTGCGAAATAATTTGTCTTCTCTCATGTTTACCTTTTGTAACCCAACCCATTCTGATGTTCCATCGCCCATTTACGGGGAACGGACGATGTCCAAATAAGGGCCTAATTATAATAAACGTAAACCTTTTTTTTCTCGATTTTTAAAGTGCAGCTATTTTTTTATGTCAAATTACTAAGCCTATTAAAACAAGTTTTGTACTTGTTTTCATTAATTATCCAAAACGATATTCACATTTGAATGATGTAAATATGTTTGGTCGTTGTTGAACGGGGTTCAACAAGGTCTTCGTCGTTGTTTATCTTGAATCGACAACGGTAAGACGGGTTTATTTTGCTCGGGTTTATTTTGCAAAATAAACCCGTCTTACCGTTGTCGATTCAAGATAAACAACTCCGAAACCTTATTGAACCCCTAAATAACAAACAGTCTCATACAGAAATGTAGCTATTTCCATGATGAAAATATTTTTTGGAAGACCATATGTCATCACTCACTCACAATTTTAGCCCGAACAGTAGCTACCCGGGTAAAAGAAAATCAAAATTTGGGATTATCGTCTGCAAATTTTTCTGTGCATCTTGTCTTAGTCAGAAAACCTGCTCCACGTGACCTACTTTTCAGAAGTTTTCAGTTTTCGATTTGAAATGGTCTGTAAAATAGGCTTATAGTATTATGAATCATGACAATCTTAAGACACAACGTTGAAATTATTGTATATTACGCACAAGTACATGGATCCAAGGCATTAGCCAGAGTGCCATCTGGGCGTCATATGGACGCCCTATCATGAAAATGGACACCCTAAAAATGCTAAAGCCGTCCAATGGACGCCCTAAAAAAAAAAAATCGTCTGACGATTGCGTTAAGCATGAAACTCAGAGTAACGACTCCCTTTCTCGGAAGGTCTAAACTTTGAATTTTTATATATATATATATATTTTTTTTAAATATTTTTTTCTTCACATTTTTGAATATTTGTTCATAATTCGAACCCCAAAAGGTGGGTTTATACTATTTTATGTAAACAAATACTGTTTTGTGCTCAATAATTTAAATTTGAAATTAAATTTGTATTTATAATAATTCAGAGCTCACGGCTTCCGATGCGATCAATTTACACAGGAACGTGGATGCTCCGCTCGCGCTGCTCACTCCACTTTATTTCGGTCACACTTTGGACACCCAACTTTCAAATCCTGGCTAAGGCCCTGCATGGATCTATCGTTGATCTTATGCTGCATACATTGATGCATTGGAATTGTGCATGCCATAGGTGATGGGATGCTCTATGACATCACTGCGCAGAGGTAGATGCTTAGTGATAGATGAAATGTATGGCACATCAAATGGACTGCCACATACATTGATATAGTTTTGCGGGATCCTTACGTTATTGTATATTACGCACAAGTACATGGATCTATCGTTGAACTTATGAGCATTACAGCATTGGAATTGTGCATACCATAGGTGCTGGGATACTCTCTGACATTACTGTACAGAGGTAGATGCTTAGTGATAAGTGAAATGTAGGGCATATCAAATGGACAGCAACACACATTGATATAGCTTTTTGGGGATCCTGTTAGATATGCATCAAATCAAAGAGCCATCCATTTTGTGCTGCAATTTGGGGGAAGCAAAACTTGTGTGTTAAAATATTATGTGTTTTTTTCTTCATTTTTTGACAGAGTGATATTAACAGTGCTGTATTTAATGGTGGAGACACTCAACCGTGAGAAAGACAGCGACGCTGACAAGCAAAAAGCACTGAGAGAGCAGTTTATAACAGAATTAGGTTAGAGCATATTCATTCTAACCCCAATGCCATTGCCCAAGTGGTTGATTTCTGGGAATCAAGCTATCAGGAGAGGACAAATCAGGCCAAATTATGACCAAGAAATAGGGCCCACCAGGATCATGAATCAAGCCTGGACCACTAGGGTGGGAGTCCATCAGGCCAAATAATGACCAAGAAATAGGGCCCACCAGGATCATGAATCAAGCCTGGATCCATCAGGCCAAATAATGACCAAGAAATAGGGCCCACCAGGATCATGAATCAAGCCTGGATCCATCAGGCCAAATAATGACCAAGAAATAGCGCCCACCAGGATCATGAATCAAGCCTGGATCCATCAGGCCAAATAATGACAAAGAAATAGGGCCCACCAGGATCATGAATCAAGCCTGGACCACCAGGGTGGGATTCAGTGTGTATTCGGTGTATATTCAGTTTGCTTGTTGCAAATGGCTTCCTAAAAATAATTTGTTAACGCAGGTCAGATATTATTGACCCTCTAAGTCAAGAGTTTTAAATTTGTTTAAATACAATTTCTGATTGCTGATTTCACAGGTCATCCAGAGAGTGAGGAGGAGTCGCTTCCAATCATCCTGTTTAACATGGTCACCAAATTCTGCAGCGGTCATGCGCCACATTTCCCTATCAAAAAGATACTCTTAGTACTGTGGAAAACTGCCTTGGTAAGTATGGGGGTGAGGTATGTTGGAGTGACGTGTGCTTAAAAAAAATCCCGCCGGCATCGGCCAGGGAAGCCACACAACAAAACAGGAAGGTATGATGAATTGAATGTGAAAAGTTCAAGAGGTGTTTTTTTACCTGGTGGGGGAGGGAGGGAGCTGTCTTCATTACATGGAGCGGAGAACTGTCTTCAATATGTGATGTGTGCTTACAAAATCCCGCCGGAGTGGTGGGGGACTGTCTATCGCATGTATCGACAGTCCAGTTCCTTCGACCATTACTTTTGTTGATAAACATTGCTGTCACCCCATCTATAGATTAGTATTAAATATGCCAAATTGATTCATGTTTATTCATATACAAAAACACTCACACCATGTGACATGTTCGTATAATTGATAAAATTGCACATCACCCATATCTCACACACATGCCCATTGCTGTGCTGTTGGGCTTTTCATACAAAAGGATTTCAGCTAATGCCACGTAAGATCAATTTGCAGTGAACAAATCAAACACACTATAGACGTTATTCTTAATTGGCGCATTAACGTCAAAAGAGGGAGTGAAATCCAACTGAGCATGCTCAGAGCAATTTGTGCTCTGATAAACATTACAATCACGTACTTTTACTGCAATGTAATGAACTGTGAACTTCTTCATTTTCCTAGATAGTGTTGGTTACCAGCAAATAATTCCAAACTTGTGGAAATAAAAAGTGGATACAGTCAAGTTTATTTCATGAATGTTATAAGGTCAAATATTGAACAGCTCAGAAGTATGAAGAATTTGTTGATGATTAGTGAAAAGTTCACCTCATTGAAAAACTACAGCACTCTCGTCTTGGCTAAATCGCTAGCCTCGTTTTCAGTTCACATAACCTCTTCGACGTAAATGCGCCAATTAAGAATAACGTCTAATGCTCGAATCATACTAGCCGGTCGCTGGTCGCAACAGGTCGCATAGTACTCGCTAGCTCAAAAGTATCTCGGTGCGACCAAAAGTCGCATCGAGCTACTAAATCGCCGGTAGTCGCAGGTATTTCCCGAACACGCAGACGACAACAAACCTGGTAATTGCTGCTGATTGGTTATGCTAATTTCGAAGCAAAATAACCTCCCCCCATTGGTTGAAAAAGTATGGTGTTCATTACGTCATGAGCGACCGATCTTTCGAGTTGAACTGAAGTCAACTGGTGGCGACTGGTCGTTTCCAGTCAAGCGATCTCTTGATCGATGTATCGGGGATTTTTATATGACGTAAAACTCGTCATAGGAGCGATTTAATCGCAAAGCGACCTTAGTATGTTTTCAGCATAAGGCTATGTTCATAAGTTTTACTGACTTCATCATGAAGTCGCATGGCTTCAAGGGAGCAAAAGAATTTCTAAGATACTTAAATGCATTTTGAAGGGAAAAAAAGCTACACAAATGTACATAAGTGCAAAAAAACAATACAAAAGAAAGAGAAATTGTTTCTGATAGGCACCTCTATCAGGCAACTCCCAGTATGAGTTGTATAGATTACTTGTGAAAGTACTTCTGTCTTGTGCCTTAAAATGTAAGATTATGCTGGTAGCCTTTCCAACTTGTTTCTAAATACATTAGGCAAAAAAAGAAGAAGTAATGTTGTCCTCCACAGCTTTCATAGAGGAGGGGCGGGCAGATTTTTTTATTATTTATTTTTTATTTTCTTATACCAGCGGAAGCTCAAAGTTCAGCCAACAAGAAGTTGTAATCACTCTAAGAGTCGCACATTCAATGCCATTTAAACTGTTAAAAAAAAAATCTGAATTTTTAAAATTAAAAAAAATCTGGAAAAAAAATTAATCTGAAAAAAATTGAAGCGGCCCTAAATCTGACGAGCGTGCAGTCGAGGACAACATTACAATTTTGTTGTTTGGCCTTAGGGTATAAATGACTCGGCCATAAATATTTAACGATGTGTAAAAATACAATTGCACCCTTAACTTCTGTGGTCCAGGACTATCTTTTAAACATTTGTTATCTCTTCCTTTCTGTATCCCTTTTCGTCCTGTTTAACAGATGTCATTAGGCGGTAATCGGAATTACGCTCAGAAGAAGCAGATCGCTCGGTTGGCCGCCGGTTTACCGAGCGTACCAGAGGACGCCATCGAGGTCACCAAGAACCTGCGAGCATCGTCCCCGCCGGCATCAGCCGGGGAAATCCTGGAAGCCGGGAGGAAGGGGCCGCGACAAAACAGAAGGGTATGATGAGATGAACCGTGAAACGTTCAACAATTATCTTTTGATGACAAAACTTTGAATATTTTAAAAGTTATGAAATGAGCAAGAAGAAGCCAGGAATATTTTGTCTCAATATCTTTTGTCTTTGTCTTTGGTCTTTTGTCTTCTAAAATGTTAATGATAAATTTGGATTGAACTGGATCTTAGGAATTTTTTGACTATTAAATTTTTTTTGGAAACAATTTGTATATAATACCTTGCACTTACACATAATATTGGATTTTATTACATTTATTTATTTTATTTTATGAAAAAGATTGATAAGGTTTGATAGAAAATGGGCTATAATCTACATCAATATTCTTACCGGCTAGCCAGGCAGATATGTTACCAGCCTGATGCTTAGTGTACCTGCCTCGGCTGGCGGGCAGGTACTAATTACAGTCCTGCCCTGTTTTCCTTACACCTATTTATCTGTGATGTGCTTGGTATTATAACAATTCCAAAATAAATAAACACAAGAACATTTAACACCTCAAAAATCCAGATAATTCTTTTTTCTCTCCAACTATCTTACTGTAATAACCAATGTGTGACATCCATCTACTAATGAATACATTATGGGACACTTATCATGTTACACTGAGGCCCCCCAAAAAAGGTGTTTGCTTGTCCAAATCCGACCGACCGTCTCCTACGGCCCTGACTGTGCCGTTTTTAACTTTTTTCCCAATTAAAAAAAAAAAAAAATCACCTTTTTTCATTGGTGAAAAACATAAATATCATAAAATTGAAAGAAAAACATGTTTTGAAACACCACTTTTTTTTAACATTGAGATATTTGTCTTTTGCATATGTTTTGTTATTTGTGAGTGTTCATATTATTGATACTTGATACAGGATTTAAAAAATCAAATAAAAAAAGAAAGAAAATCCGACCTACCGACTTTTTGTTGTTGCATCTATGGACAAGCAAACCATTATTTTTTTGGGCCTGACCTGGTAGCACAACATTATCACATAATTCACCAACATACTAATAATTAGCCACAACAAATTTTGATGCCAATGTTAGGCAGAAAATTCCTTCCATTTGCGTTTGGCCCTAGAACATAAGCTTACGGTAAGCAAAATCGCGTATAGAGCTGGAACCACAAGGTTTTTGTTTCCGATTTAAACTTGTTTATGGTCCATAAGGCATAACAAAGAATTTTCTTGCTCCAAGACTATATTTTAGGAGACATTAGTATCATGCTGTTATCCTAATTGACAGTTTATAGTTAGCAACACAGTTGAAATAGTTGAGTTTTG
Organism: Ophiura sarsii; assembly: GCA_035610835.1. Classification (NCBI taxonomy): domain Eukaryota; kingdom Metazoa; phylum Echinodermata; class Ophiuroidea; order Amphilepidida; family Ophiuridae; genus Ophiura; species Ophiura sarsii. The sequence continues at coordinate 31,056,328 of CM069445.1, forward strand.
ATGTAGAATATTTTACATTTGTGTGCATATTTTACGATGCAGCCTTGTATTTAGAGATACTTCTTGTGAGCGCACATTATACAATCAACCTAACTGAAATGTGTTTGGTATTGAGGGCAAGTCTAGAAAGAACAGGCAACAGGGACCTTTTTGCCAAAATATCATTGAAGCCAAAACTTGGAGTTTGAAAATCAACCTCTGAAATATCCGTAGTTCTTAATTGAAAATAGAGCTGGTTCTTTCTGACTTACCCTGTATGCCTTTATAATGTAACATCATACTCGTAGATATTTAGTACATGTAGTATGCTCGCCTGACATAATGTACATTTAGAATTGTTTCATTTTTGATAGTTCAGTCAGATTTGGCAATTTACTGAGATTAGTTACAGCCTTACAGGGTGAGTTAAAGAATACAATCCATTGTTTATATTATAATTGATCACCTCTCAAATGCCACTAAATCTCTATCATATTTAGATTACATTTATGAAAATATATTTTTAAATAAATAAAGATATATTTTACTGGTATAATTATCAATTTAAAAAGTTTGGACTGTGATATAATATATGGACATGTTTAACTCAAAGCTTACATGTAGTTGCTTCTGGTCTTCCTTTGTTAGGCCATACAAAAATAAAATGTTGTTTCCGGTTTCCCGACCGACCCACTCAAAACCTGCCGACCCAATCACATTTTATCCAAAATTCAACAAAATAAAATTTATTTTTTACCGACCGACCCACTGTTTTTTCAAGTATTTGACGGAAACAAGAAAATACCTCAAATATTTTGTCACAGTACATACTTTATAATACTCTCTAGTCGTCTATCAAAATAAAAACAAAGTTAGTAATTGTTTGCCCAACACGTAGTTTTGTTTTGTCATCTGAATACATCGAAATGTGACCTTTTATTTTGCACGCGTTCCGCTTGTTGTTTTCCCAGAGTTCTTTGCGCCTTCCTTTATAGGCTACATTCGCGGTCGTTTAACAATATCGACGATCAATATAATAAATATTATTATTTCGTGTTCCCGATATTTATTTTGCATTGGGATCGCGGGCAATTTGTAAATAAATAATAAATACATCGTATAAACCGATTTTATTTGCTTCATTCTTCATTTTTATCGGTTAATTGGCTGGGTTGCTTATATGCAAATTCGAATTGACCTTTGAAACCATGTGCGATCGTGATTGCTGTCATTAAAAATGTCATATCACGACGGTTATCAATTGGAATATAGTGAACATTTTGAAACATCGTTATCTGGAATAACTTTCAATTTTAATATGCTGTCTTGTAGGTAAGAAAATCGGACTAAAAGTAAGCTTATATAACTTTTAAAACATAATATTATGTGCGATATTTTAATAGGTGCGTTTGTTCGGTCGTGACCTTTTAAGTTTTTATAGCGTGTTGCGTGATCGTGAGTGACAGATTTTAATCGCGGTACGACACCTCGCATGTTAATTCTCGCGAAATTTCTCGGATTTTTGATTGAAAATAGCAAATTCTTGGGAAATATCGCTTTAGCAAACAAGCCTCTCGTTTTTTGCCTTAAAAAAAAATCGCGTTTTATTCCGGAGCTTAATAGGCCTACATCTTTTTCAGTTCAGAATTGAAATTCAAAAATAAAATATTTTTCCTACCTACCGACCCAATTTTTTCCCAGCATGTAACCGGAAACAAAATTTTATTTTTGTATGGCCTTATTTATAGTTAGAATTGCGATCCTTTGGACCTTACAGAACGTATTCGTGCATGCCCGCCAAAAATAACACAATTGAATAACACAGCGATTCAGTACGCGTTGACCACCACGCAGTATGCATTGAACAGCACGCAGTATGCGTTAAACACCACGTAGTACGCGTTGAACACCGCGCAGTACGCGTTGAACACCATGCAGTATGCGTTGAACACAACGCAGTATGTGTTGAACACCACGCAGTACGCGTTGAACACCACGCAGTGCGCGTTGAACACCACGCAGTACGCATTGAACACCATGCAGTGCGCGTTGAACACCACGCAGTACGCGTTGAACACCACGCAGTACGCTTGGAACAACACGCAATATGCGTTGAACAACACACAGTACGCGTTGAACACCACACGCAGGTCATGTGAATGATGTTTTGGTCCAAGGGAGTCAGAATCTGACTGTAGTTGATTACCATAATGGATACATGCGCACAAATATATAAGAAATACATGAATAAATGACATAAATAATTTGTTTTGTTTTTTCAAAATTCATAATGCCATGAATCACTATGGACAGTGACCTTACTTTAAAGTGCCCTCCACCTGTCATACAGTGGTAGTTGTTTTCAGCACCTAATGATATTACATTTGAATCATGACTTACTAAGGATTCATACAAAATGTCTTTAACTCACCCTGTGCAATACATTTGTGTACCCATGTTGGTTCCAAGTGCTAGATTTTCATATTTTTGTATGTAAAATTTGCAAGATCTGATTTGTATAGACTGTTGTTGAAATTAGCGCTCTAAGGCCACAACAAAAAGTTGTTTGATTGTCCTCAACCGACCGACCCTAATTTTGAAAACTGATCATTTTTTCTTCTTCTTCTTTTACTGTACAAATGAATACCGACCCTTATTTTGGAAATTCCAGAAAAAGTTGTTTTTTTCTTCAAGAATTTTGTTTCCTGGAAATACGCTAAAATATATTTTTCATGGTTTCTTTAGTCTTTTAAACTGTTTTGAAACATGAATAAGTGGATTAAATAACCCATTCATATATGCAGTAACTGTTTCAAAGTTAATTATGCATCTTTTGTATGTGATTTATAAAAAACAGAAAGAAAAAACCCCACACCTATTCCCGACAGACTGACCCAACTTCTGAAAGTGATCTATGGACCGTCAAACAATGTATTTATTTTGGCCTTACTGTACAGTAGACAAAGAAGAGCAGTACAAATGGAAACCAAAAGTTTTTTTTCGTAATTCATACTGATAAGGCCAAATAAAGAAGAAAGTTTGTCTCAGAAAAATTGTGCAAAAAAATTAAGTGCTGTGCGATTTTTTTCTTCTTTTTTTTTTCTTTAGAGAAAAGGCTATGAGGTATGCAATTTTTGTTGTTGTTGCTAATCCAAGCTTACAGAGAACTTTTTTAACCTTTTAAAAAAAAAATCTCACCACCCCCAACCGCCCCCCCCCCAAAAAAAAGAAAAAAGAAGAAGAGGTTTTTTAGCCCTCAGCGCATAGACCTACGCGCCGTAGCTCATTACACATACCAATGCAGGCGGGCTTCTGAGACAAACCTTCTTTGTTTGGCCTAATTTGATTAACTTTCATAAATTAACCACAAACATACCATTATATAATATATGTATATTTTTGTTTACTTTTGTTTGTTTCTATTTTTCTATTTTCTTTACCGATGTTTCAACTTGTTAACCCCCTGTTGTGCCAACCCTGGTTGACCTCTGAACTTTGACATCCGGTGCTGGGGGTCTTATGTGTGTTTGCGTGCTTGCGGCCGACAACTGCCCGCTTCTCGTCTGCCCCCGAAAACCTTTCATCTTGCGTTCATCCTTACACCTTGTACGAGAGAAGTAGAACAGTCCTCTTTGTTTACTTACTTTTTGGCTTTGTTTTTTCGTTTCTTTTTAATGCCAAATTTATTATGTATTTTCTTTTTTAAATGTATCTATTTTGTTTTTGTATGTGCATTTCCCCAAAACTAATATCAGTTCTTTAAGTCAATGACAATTTTTAGATTGCTGCCATTTATCAGATATTGTTCTGTCCATGTCATAATAAACTCCTCAAAAATTTATTTTAGATCACCAATTTCTTTGATATTTCGCGATTTATCCATATTTTGTCACATATCAAGAGAAGCTGATGTGCTCCTCTTTCCAACAATTAGCAATCACAGGGTTTCAGTGCTCAGCCACTTGCTTTAGAATGTGGCGATATCTCACTAGAAATATGCCAAATTCATCATAATATTGTGTGCTCAATAATACAACTCCGTCATCTGTTCAATTACGAGTTTACATTGCCCCAAGAATAGGTAGAGTTATGGCTCTACAGGGTGAGTCAAAAACACTGAAATAGTGGAAAGAAGCCATTTTGTTTTCAAAGCCAAGTCGAAGTTAGAAACGTTTTAAACGTTACAAGAATGATATATTAGTTTCTAACTTTGTGTGAATAAATAAAGTTGATCGCATTTTTCGTTTGTCTTTGGTTATTTTGCTGCACAGCCCAATGTACGAGTTTTTTCCACGCGCACAGTGATTTTCAATTGAAATTGCAAAAATTTCATTTTCATAATTGAATATCCTGCAAAAAAGAAAAAATAATCAAATTCAGAACATTATAAGCAATTCACAGCATGTGTAAGGTAAATTGATTATGTAAACTCCCATGTAAATAAAAAAGGATAGATTAAATTCCAATTACATCACAAATTTTCCAAATTTGAATGAGAGATGTGTTTGTGAAAATGTGAAATGGGTGCATGGGAAAAAGTTTCACCAAAAGCAAACAGAAAATGATATTGACTTCAATTTGTTCACACAAAGTTAGAAACAAATAGGGTATTCCTATAACGTTTTAAAATGTTTCAAACTTCAACTTGGTTTTGAAAACAAGATGGCTTCTTTCCACTATTGCCGTTTATTGACATTCAGATTGAGACCTCCCTATATTCTCAAGAAAGTGGTTGCTACAACTTTGAATCAAGTGATTGCTTTGTTTACTTACTTTTTGGCTTTGTTTCATTGGAAAGATGTACAAATCAGCTTTCCATTGACTTACAGCATACTATGACCATAATGAAATATAACAAAATTTAGGTGATTGAAAATAAATGTCTGAATTTTTTTGTGGAAGTGCTTAGATATCGACCAGCTCCTAATGGTTTTAACAATGGTTTACAGGCTTAATTTCAGTGGTATATGGATCTATTTTAAAACAATTTTCACTCCAGACATTTGTAGTAATCAGTAGTTTGCCAGAGTTTTATATGAACCCTAACCCTTCCTATTCAGGAACAATGTCAGATAAATGGCAGGAGTCTAAATAAAGTTCATCGGGGGGGGGGGGGGGGGGGGGGGAATCAAAGTGTCAAAATAAATTTGTGGTTAAATTATATTTAACTTGCTCTAAAGGCAACGCTCAAATATGACAGTATACACATGTACAACCCATCATTTTACAAGCTAGAAACCAGTGAACAAATTTTGATCCTGTATTGAGCCTTGGGGCACTTCACATAAATTGCCCACATTTGAAAAAACCCCACCTAAAACGATAAAAACCAAAAACTATTTTTGCTTAGTTTTCTGGTCATTCATGTTATTTATCAGTGTCATAATTGAGTGCAACGACCTCTAAAACATTTAACTTGTATTTCCGTACAAGTGTAAACTGTCATATTGAAAAGTAGTTCAGATTGATTTGGTCATCGATGGTGGATCTTCTTGATTCACTTAATGCTGTGATTTTTCTACCACCAGGTCAAATGTTTTGTATTTCTCTGAAAAAGTGCATGATTGAGTGTCTGTATGATTTATAAGATTGATTAGTGTATAATTTGTTTGCACCTCATTACGCATGCTCCATATTTGGCACTCTAGAGCCTAGATCAAAATATTCCATTTTAAAACACTGCATGAGCATTTTAAGAGTGTATGATGTAGATGGGGTGTTGGAGTGTGCAAGGGTGGGGGGGGGGTGTTAGGGTCTTATTGGGGGGGGGGGGGAGGTCGTTTGAAAGTTCTGTTTTGTTGTTGTTTTATTCCAATTTGGTTATAACTTTTCAATGATTATCCAAGTAATATATTTATCTTGAAATGTATCAATGATTCGTTAAGGATTGGTCAATGTTTTGGCATTGATCGATCAGTGATTTGGTATTGATTGTTCAATGATTTCACCAACAGCAATCTTGTACATAATATGTCACAATCTAACATGTTGCATTTGTGATTTTAAGATTTTTTGAGCGTATGATTTAGGTTAGGGTGTGTAAAAAGCATGCACGTTAATGTACCTAAAACGTTTCCAAGTTTACACTACAGGGTGAGTCAAAATAGTCCGGTCCCGATTTTACAGATTTTTTAAACCAGTTAAAATTCAAAAATGAATATATTTAATGACTTGCCTAGCAAGGTGGCATTACTAGCTATAACCTAAATTTTATTTCATTCAAATTGGTTATTCGAAACGGGAGATATGATAATTTTTCTAAATTCTGTGAAATAAAGTCTGTTCCAACTTATCTAAGGGATCCCTATGGATGTTAACGTTTAACGCGCGCGTTTTGAATAAGTCAATCAAAGGCGTGTTGGTATTCACAGCAATTACAATAGGAAAAGAGATTCTATTGTCTTTCCGGTTATGTTTTCGTGCAATTATAGATAGCCTATAACAAACATTATTGAGTTTGTACAAAATGTTGACCAAAGTATTTTGAAACTTGTTATTTTAATCGAACTGATATGAGAGAAGTCTGAGTGAAAACAGATCTTATATCTTTAAACAGTTTGTGCTTTGGCAACTTACCAGGCAAAGTGCATAGTCCATTTTTATGAATATATTTGTGCAATACTGAGTTATATTATAATATATTTAAATACTTTGCATGCAATATTGTTTAATTTATCAGAGATTCAACAAAAAACCCATGATATTTTGGTATAAATTGCAACAGTTATACAGTGTGTTGTGTTGTATGAATAACTAATATTACAGTAATATTAACATCCCCCACCAAACTTGGAACACTTTGGATTACGCGTCTTTTCGTAAATATGTTGTAAATCTGGCGTGGAATATGATATTGTCGTGAAAACATCAGCAGGTATGAAGAAGGATGTCTACTTTCATAAACAATTGAAACAATTACCAATTTTGTACAAGAAGTATTTTTCTTGATTTTTTGAAAACGGGACCGGACTATTTTGACTCACCCTGTATTCTACTAGTTAATTGGTAAATTCCATTTGTTTGGCATTATTTATGCACTTTCATGCTAAATCAGCACAAAGTTTTATCCAATACGTCTATCAATTAATTTATTTCATTTCACTTATTAAATACAAACACCAAACCCACATCAGTGAACAGGTCCACAGATATGTTTTCTATGCACGTTTGTGAACCGAGTGTTAATCTTCTTTTTATTATAATTCTAGAAACACTATCAGTGTTTGTTTATTAATTTTGTAATCTCACTTACTTATTTCTCTGATCATTTCATCTGCACCAAGATACTTCTCTAATAATTATTATTTCACACAGGATAAAGTTATTATTATGATTTTAATAGTGGAATAGGGCGAAATTCTTTTCAAAATAATTTCGCCTTAACGTCATTTTAAACAATAGATTTCGACCTAACGAACAAAGAACAGAATAAATCGCATTATATTCTTCTCCTTAACGTATGTATTAACAAAGTTTCAAGAATGTTAATAATAACACCATTTTTTTCAAGCGAGTATTATACAATATAGCTGGGTGATCCCAAGATATTGGAACATTTTCTCCAAAATTATGAATGGAAAAATTTAAAAAAGAGAGGATCAAATCCTGTTGTACTCAGAAATGAATAGTGAACATAGATTGATTTATGATTTAAAACTAATTGATGTAGAAACTGTACTATAATTTGGATTTGTTTGGTGATTTTTTGTTGTTGAAATCTATTTGAATTGTATCACATTGTCACACATCAACAGCACAATACACTATTGTCTGAGTGATTACACTCTTTGATATCTTCTGAGCCAGAATATAGTGGCACTCGTTGGGCAGTGGGTGGATGGGTGTTTTTTCCCGGTTTTTTTCACCATAACAGGGAAATAAATTGGGATAAATTGTTTTAGCTGGTAACACTGATTGTCAGCCACATCACATACAGATCTCAGGAATGCAAGACTTCCGGAATTCCGGATATTTGGCTATAAAAATAAATTCAGAATTTTGGAAGAAGGATTTTTTTTTCATTTCCGGAATCGGATGATGATATTTCAGCATAAAAAGAGTCAAACATTTTTTTTTTTGGGGGGGGTGATACCCTGTAGCCTATTCTCCAGACGAGCCTCCATAAAAGTGTGATGCCGCGTGCAAACGCTCGGGCCATCTGGCAATGCTCGCGTAAAAAAAGTTCAGGAAATGGATCAATCACCCACTTACATCCCTGAGATCTATTTGATGCAATTCGTGGATTTAGGCTTCAAGTTGACTCATTGCCATGATCAATTTCCCTAAACAGGGGATGTACATATGGAAAACCCTTGATTTATTTTTATTTTGGGGACATTTGAATGATTATCTTTTAGGATATAGTATCAAACTTATAGATCTGTATATGGAATAGTTTTTTTATCAAACAATGTGTTACCTTGAATAGAACAACATGCGATGTGGCTGATGGTTTGTTTGATCAGTGTCTTGCCGCTGGGCAATACATATTGAGAATTCATTTTTTCAACTTAAATGTGTTTTTTTGGCTATGCAGACGCATAATAATTTTGATACAATTTTTTTGAAAAAACAATGTTTGATGACAATTTTTTAAAAACTAATTAGTAAAACTAAAAAATGATAATGTACAGATAAACATTGATTCGCCGCTGCGTATACTCCATTTAATAATAAGACTACTGTGGTTCTTCTATAGGGCTTGGTGAAACAGAATGGTATCGACGAACCTATGCCTGAGGATCCAGATCAGAGGGATGATGAAAACAAGGAAGATCTGTCCAATGGGAATGGTAATGGAAATGGTAACGGAGGGAGTGATGAGGATGATGATAATTGCCTGAGGCCACCTGACACACCGAGGGAGCCCCAGAGGGCGTTGCCATGGACACCCAAAGTCAGGTGATTATTAATTGTGCAGTGTAGCGTATCACCTGTGTTGCTAACCTTCGGCTAAACCGCAGAATTGGGCTACTTTATACCAATGCGCTGCGACCGTAGAATGAGTACTCTGGTTTGCAATGACTGACCTAGATTGAAAGATAACAGACATTTTAATTCCGTGCCAGTCCAATTAAACTGCAATGCTGAATGATGACTCTGTATACAGCTGGATGTTTGTATTCATTATATAGTAACAAAATATGCTTCCTAGAAGTGCCATGTTTTTTCATAACTCAGCGAGGAATTGTAATATATGTTCGGGTAAGGGTACGGGTTAGGGTACGGGTTAGGGTACAGCTTAGGTTACGGGTATGGTATGTCTTAGGGTTACAGTTTAGGGTTATAGGAAATCCGTGCCATGGAACTTTAACGCTCAGATATGTAGCATTATTATTAAATAGACCGCTTCTGTAGGTTAAATTTCTGAAAGTACCGCGTAAAGACAAGATCGGCTTTAGAAATAAAAACAATCACACTGTATGGACATCACCATATTGATCAAAGCTGTGACGAAACAGCATCTCTGTTTCATGTATTGATGTCATCGATTTATACATTGAATTCCTGCGTGATACTGTCCAGCGACCTGTTGTTGATGAGGCTAATTTAGTTACGATAACGTCACAATATTGGATATGTCTATCCTATCAGCACTTTCAACACAGACAACCGGGCGCGAATTTCAAATAATCACAGGTTGGGGATGTGCAGTTTAAATCGTTTAATTGAACAATATAGTTTTGTGTTAAAATGGTCAATAGAAATTAGATAATTATTTGCTTACCTTATAATGCATGATTAAATGAATAGAACGGTATTCCTTTAAGAGTTCGGGTTCAGTGTTAAAATTTGTTAGGTTGCACACAAGAAATCGCTTCCTGAAGATGTTGATCACATGGTGAAGGGTGGTGCAGCCTACATTCTCAAAGTGATTCAGTATCAATCATAAGCTTTCATCAATTAAGAAGGAGTTGTCTTAACAAACCATTCCTTCTGTGTTTTCTCATTCAGACAAAAGGACCTAGACACTTTTTTGGATCATACCAGAAGCAAGTTTGTGGGGTTCCAAGTACCAAGGTAAGAAAACTGATATATTATCTAGGTGATATCTTAATTTCACATAGATAATATATTATCATTTTAAGTTTAAAACTGATTATCATATGATAATAATTATACATAATATACATGTGTCATTTAAACTTGAAAAACTACAAATTTATATATCTTTTGACTTTGAAATACTTGTTATTTATCAGAATTTATGTGTATCTAAATGGATTTCATGTATTTTAGGGACAAAAGCATTATTTATCATTCTTATATGGGTGTGGTTTGACATGTCAGCAGGCAATTTGATTGGTTTTTGACTGATTTTCAGCCGATACATTATGAGACAATGGTGTATAGATTGGGGTAGGGCTTAATTCATTCGAAACATAATACCAGTGCGTATGATCATCGCATTAGCGTGCCCTACACAAAGTCGCCGGTGTATGCGTTGTGCGTATAACGCAGCGTTGTCATGTGCGAGTGTGCTAAAGAACGCAAATAATTCGAAGCAGGAAGTTGGTAAACAGCTCGCTGGATTTGTCGATTTTATAAAGGGGGAAAATTGTTGTTGTTTGATTAAAATAAATCTAACAAACTGCGTTACTTTATGATAATAGATAAAAAAACCCAATTAACTAGATAAGAATGAGAATAAAATATAGTTCTTAGCTGTTCTGCTATACGATGGTCTTATAATGTATAGGCTGTACCATATTTGTGTCGTCAAATATTGACTCCAAATATGGTACAGCCTATACATTATAAGACCAATGTATATAGCAAAACAGCTAAGAACTATATTTTATTCTCTAATTATTTCATAATTATCTGTATTTTGTTATTTTATTAAACGTCTACAGCGATAGAAACACATTGGCTGGTCTTCCCCAGCCTATACATGAAGGGGTCCAGATATTAAAGAAGGTAGGTTGAATTGGTTCAGATATGGATATACACTGCAGCTCAAAAATAAGGGAGGGCCCCAGTCAGTACGCAACAGGCCGCTTTCAATGCGTGACCTTGCCGATTTCTAACCCGCGCAAAGATCGATTTCAGGATGTCAACCTTGCGCTAAAATCTTACGAGAAGTTTGTTTTCCCTGAATTAATTGAGGTAGGGTTAGCTGGCAGCCATGATGGCGAAGTAGGTGGATTGTTCGTAATTTTCTCTATAATATGATGCCAAATCTGACATATTTGGTCCACAAACAGTGATTTTATCGCTAATTTTAGAATTTAACAACTTTCGTGACTTTGCTTCTTGTAACTATTCACTTGACTGGACTAAAATTCGTACGATGTTTTAAGAGCAATTTCTGTACTAACGGAATCTTAAGCTTTAATTTCATATCAAAAACATTGATGCCCGACTTCTTTTTTGATAAGAAAAACCGAGTTTGATTTTCACTGATTTTCGGTCAGAAAACGAAACTTACGATCCCCCGTTAGGCCTCGCCAACTTGATTTTTAGTTTCCTATAACCCGCCCGCGCTTCATTTTCATGCCCGAGTTTGAATTCATTAGAAATTTTGGGAAAAAATACCGTTTTTGCAATGAAAACGTCCGAATTTATGCATTTTGTGTGATGAAATTGTGAAAAATGATTTTGACGAGAAAAAAAATATCATATCAAATTGTGCAGAGCAGAAGGATCAATTTCGAACCCCGGACCTGTCGCTCTTCAGTCTAATGCTCTACCATCTGAGCTATCAAGCGAAACTAATTCTATTCATGAGATTTAAACACTTCATCAACAACCCAACGACGGTACGAAATGAATATAGCTCGAGCCAGATTCGGACACCCATTTTATTAACTATTCACTTGACTGGACTAAATAATTTCATAATATTTTAAGCATGTTTCTAGTTACAAAAGACTATGAATATTATGATACCATCAATACAATTGGTGCCTAATTCTTCAAAAAGGGAATATTTACTGTTAATTTGGCTTTAGTTTCGTCAAGTTTTTCTCGAATTCGGCTGTGTGTGATGACAATAATTTGCACCGAAAATGCAACATGTCATGAAGTCACAGCTAATATTAGATAATATTATTCGCATAATATGCCTTTTTATTTTACAATTTCATGGCAAATGTGTTTGAAATGTGTGATTATAATCATGAAAAGAGCTCATTTACATCGTGCTATTACGAGGTCAACTATGACTGCGAAGCAGTATCATTACGGGTGAATACTTCCGGGTCGCTTTGCTGGGTTAGAAAAGGAAAGGCTTTTCGTGTGGTTGCATACTGGCTGGCCCAGGGCAACATTTTCCAGTAACGTTTGCTTCAGGCCCACTGATTCCTAGTGAAAGCCCTGAACTTTACTGAGAGCACTCAATTATCAGATCCAGGACCCCCAGGAATGTTGGCTTATTATGAGGCCAAACAAAGAAGAAGGTCTGTCTCACAAGCCTGCCCGCATTGGTATGTGAAATGAGCTACGGCGCGTAGGTCTATGCGCTGGGGGCTAAAAACCTTTCTTCTTTTTTTTCTTCTTTTTTTTGATTTTTTTTTTGATTTTTTTTTTTTTTTGATTTAAAAAAAAAATGTTTAAAAAAGTTCTCCGTAAGCTTGGATAAGCAAAAAAAAAAAAAAATCGCATACCTCCATAGCCTATTTTCTAAAAATAATAAAAAAAAAAAAAAAAAGCACAGCACTTAGCTTTTTTGCACAATGTTTCTGAGACAGACCTTCTTCTTTGTTTGGCCTAAGCACTGTAGTGTTGAATTAGATGTATAAAGATTGTTGGTAAGGACAGACCTTCTTCTTTGTTTGGCCTAAGCACTGTAGTGTTGAATTAGATGTATAAAGATTGTTGGTAAGGCCACGAAAAAAACCCTGTTCTAAGAGCCTGACCTACCCTTTAAAAATTAGTGAAAAGAATTTTCATGTGCAAATGAATACCAACCCCCAATTTAGTTTTGCTTGTCAAAATCAACAACTTTTTGGGGAACAAAAAAAAAGTTCTATGGGCCCGACCAATCCATTCTTTTTTTAAATTTGAGATATTTGTTGTAACATTTTTTTAATTTTGTTTGTTTTTTAATTTTAAAAATTGTTAAAAGATTCACAAAAATATTACGTACATTTTTAACCTAACAAACGCCCAACCAACTGTACCTGAGAGGTCTGTTCGCCCGTAGAACTGGTGGCGTTATTCTGTCTCCTCATGCTGAGATACATCTTTGATGTGTTAACACTTTCCAGGCGGCAGGCGTCTGCAGACGACATTCCAAAATGTCACCAAATATTTTAAAAATGTCAAAATTATCAATAATCATTAACCTATTTGGAATCACCATGAGAAATGCATTGAAATAAGTACAATCATGTCTAGTATTGGTTCAGTAATTCTTGAGATAGACCTTGAAAGTTGGGAAAGGTTTCTGAGAAATAGGAAGTGCTGATAGGAATATGCTTTTAAATATTTGACTTATTATTAATTCCACAAAAAACATAATACAAACAGTCTGCAAGTCTAACAAAGCAGTGGTACAATAGTCAAACAAGTAACAAGTTGCATGCATCATTCAAACACAATGAGAGAGAAGTTGACGAGCCAGGATTGCATTTGGCCGAAATGTATATATAATGCTTGTACTGTGAAGTGGAATGAAGTATACCATGAACCTTGACTAGGGCCTGTTACGCTGGTATCCTGCATCTTAGATCCCTACGCCATAAGTGGCTATATCTTGCTAGACGCCCCGTACGGAATACACAGTGTACTATGACAACACATTTATTTGTTACAAGCTTGCGCACATAAGTTACGCAAGACTTTGCTGAACCTTGACTAGGGCCAATTGTACTGGTATCCTACATCTTGGAACCCTACGCCATAAGTGGCTATATCTTGCTAGACGTCCCGTACGGAATACACAGTGTATTATGACAATACATTTATTTGTTACGAGCTTGCGCACATAAGTTACGCAAGACTTTGCTGAACCTTGACTAGGGCCAGTTGTACTGGTATCCTACATCTTGGAACCCTACGCCATAAGTGGCTATATCTTGCCAGACATCCCGTACGGAATACACAGTGTACTATGACAACACATTTATTTGTAACGGGCTTGCGCGCATACGTTACGCAAGACTTTGCTGAACCTTGACTAGGGCCAGTTGTATCCTACATCTTGGATCCCTATGCTAACCCATCCATAGGGCCAAAAAAAGAAGAAAAGAATGTTGTCCTCGACCGCCCGCTCGTCAGATTTAGGGCCGCTCCCAATTTTTTTCTTCTTTTTTCTCTTCAGATTTGTTATTTTTTCAGATTTGTTATTTTTCAGATATTTTTTTTTCTTCAGATTTTTATTTTTTTCTTCAGATTTTTTCTTCTTCTAACAGTTCAAATGGCATTGAATATGAAACTAAGTGTTTATAACATATATATGCAACTCTTAGTGTGATTTCAACTTCTTGTTGGCTGAACTTTGAGCTTCTGTTTGTATAAGAAAATGTTATTTAAAAAAACCAAATCTGCCTGCCCGCCTGCCCCTCCTCTCTGAGAGCTGGGATGACAACATTACTTTTTTTGTTGGCCTAGAAGCAGGTATAGGCTTCTCCATGACCACCAAGAATCAACTATGCAAAGACATTACATTGTGGCTCTGTGGTGACATACGCGAAATAATGATCAGCGCAAGTTGTAGTTGAGGTGACTCAAATACTGAATGGCGCAGACACCAATGTATTTTGAGTCAATCAGCAAATTTGTTATCGTTCTAAGCGTGATCTTATTTGTTTGTGGATCCATTTTACGTCGCTCCATGCATATGCATGAGTTGTATGCCATCAAATCAAGGTGACGACATGATTCGCACGTACCTGTTTATATGGATGAGTTGTGTGGAGCCCATTGATGCAGGGAACTAGTATAAGGGGCAATATGATTCATGAGGACTTTCTATTACTCTTTCAAGAAAAAGAAATCCCCTGACCATAGAAACTCACTATTGAATGGCCATTAACCCCTTAAGAACTACCTGCCGATTGGTCAGTAAGACAGATGCATCATTGATAAAATTTACTTAATTGGTTGCATCATTGGTTTCACCAATCAGGTACATGTACATTGTTAGAATAATTGTATCCCTGATTTTAATTGGTGATTCAAATGAGTACATTTTGTATTTATCCAATCAGGAACACTGTTAGATAGGCGGATAGTGTTCAGGGGGTTAACCCATAAAAACAGGTGTCTGTGTTGCCCAACAATGGATTGACCAATTATTTTGTTCAATATTACCTTTGTTTTCACCCCATTCCAGCATGTGTATTTGTCATTAACGGATCTGCAAATCAAACAAGAAGAGGAGATCAACAAGAACCCATTGTCCAAGGTTAGTGACGGGATCGAACAAAACAATTTATTTGAGACCTGCTCCGACAAAACCAGGAAAAAAGTTGAAAAAGGATATTGGATTTTATTCCAGATTTGATTTGCTGATTTTACAAAGGTTTGAAATGATGTATCACACTTGAGAATCGGGCGTGCTTTTTTTGTACTTCAAAAATCAATTTTTCACTTGAAAACTCTTACGTTTCGTATTGAATTTTGGCAACCTAATTGACCTTTATCTCTAATACTGGCTTGGCAACTTTGTTCTGGTTTTTTTTGGAGCAGGTCACATTTTGTCAAATTAACCATTTGTGCAAAGATTCTTGGAATTGAAATCAAAATGTGAAGAAATTATGTTAAAAAATAAATAAATTTGTGTTAATATTAAAATAGTAAGTTGTTAAAAATGATGAGACATAATCATTCTTGATGTATTTAAGTGAGCATTTTCTTTCCTAATTGATTAGTTTAATTTAACCATTCCCTATTTTGATCATCTTTTCTTTTTTTTATTAGGGAGAGGAGGAGATCCCCATGAATGCTACTGAAGTACTGTACCAAGCCATGCTGCCTAACTTGCCACAGTATATGGTAAGAAACCAAGATCCAACATGGATAGTTAGTCATGAAAGATCATTGTAAGGTGTGACTTCCCTGGCATGGGACAAGTTGTCACAGCACGTGTTGGTCTTATGCAACACGTAGCATGTAGCAGTGTGAGGCATAGGCAAAAGAAGTTGGGGTGGTCTTTTTTAAAGGGCAAGTAAACAAGTAATCGACCCACATGTTGGCACTTTAAATGCCAACATGTGGGTTGATTATTTGTTGTCGGTTACAAAAAATGTAAACAAACATGCATCTTTCTTCTTTCCTAAATCTTTTTGACAATTTTATGTGTTTAAGTTGCAGTCAAATACACGCAGAACACATTTTGCTATTAATTTATAACCAATATACATTAAAATAGTTTAGAAATATCAAAACTCATTAACTAGATCCCTAGATTTTCAAAAGGACAAGTCAACTTTTTTGTTGTGGCCATATTTGATTTTTGTTTCACTGTTTGTCCATTACTCCACACCTATGTCCTTGCATCCATTCCACTGTGTGGATGCTATATCTCTGGAACAGATAGACAGTGGTGGCGGAGGGGGGTCGGGGAGGATATAGGGGGAGGGGATCACAAACATATTTAATACATGTGTTCTGTGGGAGACGTGGCAAATGTTGGGGGGTCGCAGAGGGGGTCGTAAAATTTAGGGGGTCACGTCGCCCCTGCATCAGCCGCCTATGATTACAGGCTTTGGCCAAAATACCTCCACCCAGGGTTATAGCTAGGCCAGATTGAGTGCCAGCTAATATTACTGCCGATGAACGGAGTAAGTGTAGCGAACGAAGTGCAGTGGATCATGGCATGGGGGTCCAGAGGCCTTCTTAATGTGTTTTTTAGGTGTTTTTAATGCACTTTGAGGGTTCCTGCCACATAATTTCTTGTTTTATGAGGCAGTTTAATGATTCTATCCACAAAATGTAAAAAACCCCAGTTTTGAGATATATAGAGGCCAATATATTGGGTGAAATATAGCTATAACCCTGCTTCCACCTATATTTATGGTCTTGCATTGAAAATAGATTGTGCCATCCGAGAACCATAAATTTCTAGTTAGATAGCGGTTGATAAAAATGTTAAGATATAATAAAGAATATGGTATGATATCCTTTACACAAGCTACTATAGTCGTCGCCAGAATACTTCAGCACTTTTTAAAACCGCCAATGCGCGCGTCTAGTTAATTGAGCGTGTGGCCGGGGACATTCATGACCCATAGATACGATCGTGGCCAATCGGATTACAGGGGCCGCGACGCGTCGAACTGCTCAAAGATAACGTTGTTGTTACGCTGTTCTACAACGCACTTCCGTGTTTACGCTGTACGCAGTTGTCACAGAAAAAAGTGCCGAAGTATTCTGACCACGACTAGTATAATATAACATTTGTATGAGATAAACAAATTGGTTTCGGTAAAGTGGAAATATGCATAAATACACCTGTTATTTTCTCTGTTGCAGATTTCATTACTTAAAATCTTACTGGCTGCAGCACCCACTTCCAAAGCCAAGACCGAATCCATTAACATCCTTGCAGATGTACTACCTGAGGAGATGCCGTAAGTGCTGTGTATCTAGGTCTTAGCTATGAACCCATCCAACTGGCAGACCAAGAGAATTAACCTCTATACTCTGTTTGGCCATCTCGAGACAGTGACGTAACTGAACAGGCGCAGCTTTTACGCACGCGTGTGTATCTTCCGCCTTTCAACGCTCGTGTTTGTACGCCAGCGCCGCGAGTATGCGCGCGCGTTATGTGATGCAATTAGTAGAATACGCGGTTACGTCACTGTCTCGAGATGTCCAAACAGAGTATAGAAGATAATTATTTTAATATTAGAGATATTTATGAAAGAAACATTGAGCCATAGCAAAGAAGATGACGAGGGTTATCCTTCATCCATAATACTGTAAAACCAGAAATGTTTGTGAGATTTAAATTTCACGAATCGGCAATACTGGTCTAATTCAAGGCATGAACATTTCGCGAATGTAAACTTTGGAGCTACATTGTGTAACTTTGCAATGTACTGCTACGAGGTAGATTGGAAATGTTTGTGGCATGAAATGTTTGCAAAATTTAAATGCACGCAAACATTTTTGATTTTACAGTATACACAATCTCACATAGATAATCATTGTATAATTTTAACTTTTTATATTATTATAGAGAATCCTGTAATTTTTCAGTATGTATGCACAAACAGGAAAAATATTGATAACAAAATGGGTTGAAGGGTATCAATACTCGAACTGTGAAATTTCTTTCATATTCAATTGTAAAGATTTGTACTTATGAGGTAGTGAATAACAAGAGTGCTAGGTACCCAAGTTTGGTCTAAAAATGCTGAAAGTGCTGGTTTCTTAGAATGAGTGGTAATTTAGAAAATGTTGAACTACTCATAGTTCCAAATGAATTTACTTATACTTTTTACTGTACATTTTTGACATTGTTTATGGTATTTAGTATATGTGACGCAATTGAAAACAAATTAAAAACTGCCGACATGTGACTCATTTCGCTTGATCACGTCACATATTATATTTTGATCACGTCTCATATTATTGTCTAATGAAACCAGCATTTTTGGCTTTTAAAAAAGCATTTACATATGTGAAGTCTTATAATGACACTATCAATAATCAATTTTGACATTGTTTGACCCCCTCCACTGGACCCGGTCTCCCAACTCAACACAAAAGTTGGTAACCATGATCATTCCTCATTTTGTCAATAACAAATATGCCCTCTTTTTGTTTTTTAATGACTAGAATTTTAAACACCCACTTACATATGTAAATCGATAAAAACATGTTGCTCCCAGTTATAAGGTGATTATGGTCCTGTGTTATGAACCAGTGTATCCCAAATGGTAGATTTGGGTTGTAACCATCTTCTGATAAGAGTTGTGTACAAACTCCATGAGTAAATTCCCCTTTTCTCAAATTTCGCAAAGTCTTTATTCATAAAATACCCATTTTTTCATGATTTCAACGTCCGCACTGACTGATACTCGAAATATACCCATTTTCAGTCAGCGATATTTAGAACAATCATGATTACCAACTTTTGTGTTGAGTTGGGGGCCCGGCCCATGGACAGCATGTTCAAAACATTAAAAGCATACCATGTGAACTTTTCCAATCTATCCTCTATCCTTGATTTCTACTTGCAGATTTGCATTTTTGATCATAATCGTAAAGATCTTGTAAGTTACAGAGCGATACGATTCCTAATTACGTCAAAATCATGGTTTGAAGAGGTTGAAATATCTGTCGGGCGCACCCAGACAACTTATTTTCTGAGTGTTTTTTTGGTCCTAAATAGAATTCCATGGTTTGACACAGTGTTAACGCCGTTTACAATATTTCCGGCTACGATCGCAAAAGTACAAAAGTGAACACAATTTTGATGATGAAAAATCGAAAAAACTGAGTTTAAATTCCTTATTTACCACCTGACACCATAAAAGAGGATAGACAAGAACCAATATGTAGCGGAGTCTCTGTGTGACTCATTAAAAGGTTGCATTTATTTTAAATTGCATTAATAATAGATCAGTTGGCATTTTATATATTTCGCCACACATGCACGGAAAAGTTTCAATGCCAATTGCCGCCAGGAAGGATCCACGGCCCAAAGTGTGAAATTATAATTCAGATACATAAATTAATTCATTTATATGAGGAATTCCACTCTGGGAAGACACCTTATCTGAAATTAAGTGTGAATTTGCCAAATTAGAAGAGATGAGATCAGCAAGTTTGAAATGTTCTCCCTTACCACCATGCACGGAAAAGTTTCAATGCCAATTGCCGCCAGGAAGGATCCACGGCCCAAAGTGTGAAATTATAATTCAGATACATACATTAATTCATTTATGAGGAATTCCATTCTGGGAAGACACCTTATCTGAAATTAAGTGTGAATTTGTCAAATTAGAAGAGATGAGATCAGCAAGGTTGAAATTGTCTCCCTTACCATCGTACCGAATTATAACACATGGAATTTCCCTGAGTTTGATCAATCAAATTGTAAATGCGCTTCTTGGCGCCATCTTCCAAATTAGTAAACAATTCACGCATTGTCTTTCACAAATTTTCATAATAATCACACATTTTCTTACCAAATCACAATTTTTCTTATGAATATAACTTTATCAACTGCTATAGCCGATAATACATTTATCGTGATTGGTAATTAATATTTTCAATTGATCTTATAGCTGACATTCAAATATTTTATCTAGTTATACTAAATAATCTTTCATTTTGAATTGCAAAGACAAAGAGCATGCCAAACAAGTTTTTGACTTTGTCCCGACAAAAAGGGAAAACTTGACAAAACGGGGGGGGGGGGGGGGGGGGGGGGGGGGGTAAAAAAAAATGACCCCTCATACTATCTAATGCCCACTGAGAGGCTCTGGGGGGAAGCATTTGGCTTCCGGGTTTGCGTTAAAGTGACACAATGCAGCTTGCCAATTCTCTAACAGACATTGCTTGCCTTTTTCAGGGGGTGTACCCCGTCATAAATGAACATGGAGTGATCATAGTTTTGAAAGTAATGAGAGTGCTTAATGAAGCAAGCGTTGGGCATAGCACGGCAAACTTTGTGAGCATATTTATTGATGTTGAATGCACATCTCTTGCCTGCATTACGGGATGCCTCATTCAGATAGAAAGCTCGGTATAAAATCATGAGAGTAAAACCAATGACAGTTATATAAATCCACACGATGGCCATAAAGTACGTCATCAAATATGTACCATATTGTTGCCAGTAATCCATTGTAATTTACACATTTTGCACATCTGAGTTAAATTACAAGGGTGAAATTCAAAAATGAATGGTATATTTCACACAATTAAATGAGGTGTACCTGACGTGTCGCCATTCGTGGATAGATACCCGGGTTAACACCCATTATTGTCAGATTTCATTGGCTAAAATCATGACTAGTAAGTTCATGTGGCACAATTTGAAATCACTGTGCATAATCAGAATTGTCTGAATGACGTTAACACTCATGGTAACAAGCATTTCCAATTGTTCTTGATACACATACCTATATGACGGTCTCCGAGTAGTCGTTGAATCGAAACTTGAGTTAAAACGCCAGAGTCCGTGCTGAAAAACTCAGCAGCAAGTCCCAACTCATTTATTCGTCCTAAGCTAGAATTAGAATGCATTTTCTAATGAGCTATAAGGATCCGAGTTACTTCCGTTGGGGATCGAACACCGGAAAACACTGATCAAACCGCCGACTATCTCCGCGATACTCGAATATCATGCATACCTGTATGGTATGTCCCATATTACCATATTAAAGCGACGAAACCCTTTGTCCAATAACTAGTTCTATGTCATGTATGGAATCACAATGGATCCATGTGTCGCCAACATATTTGATCAATGTATTTTACGATAAGATGATGCCAATGTGAGCTTCATTGTGCTCACTGTTTCGGCTATTGATGCTATCTGTTCATTGAGGATAGCCACTTTCCCGACCGACAGCGCCCTGGATGACGGAGAATGTATAGGCGGATCTTTTAGGCATTTGAACTGAGGCTAATTGACTGCGGTATCGTGATCGACAGTCAAATCATAAATCATCGGATTTGTTTGTTTCACTGATATGAAAGCAGTGAATTCATCCTGCATATATATTGTACCCAGACGAATCACGAATGCCATTTATATGCCCACTTACATGGTGATGTCGTCGTTATTGGTACAGGTGACGTGCATTGGCCGGATGCGAATCTATTAACCGTACTCACTCACTGTATAAACAAGTGCTCTGCACTTTACTCCGTCAGGTATCAAATGTTGTTTACGGTAATAAAGATCGCTGCCCCGGCAGATGCATGCTCTACAGGCCGGATACCCCGCCTAAGCCAAAGGCCTACTGGAGGAGAAACACAGGTGGGATGCCGAAATATACACCATTCATGGCAGCCACTTCTGAGTTCTACTACTTCTTTCCCTGAAAATAATCGAAAAAGAAAACAGCAGGAGCAGATTCTAGAGAGTACATTCATAACCACAGTGTTAAACAAAGGCATATCATATAATACTATAATTCATTGAATGGTCGAGGCCCTGTGATCCGATAATGTAAGGCCTTAGAAAGTGTCGATCCAATTCATTGTAAATGAGCAAATGAGTCATTATATTAATAATTATATCATGCATGTAATACGTAACGCCTGTTATCGCTGAGTTCATATATCTAATAATGTTCAACTGCCACTCCCGAAGGCCCGTTGATAGCGCAACTTACAAGCAGCAAGCAACACCCCATTTATCGTTAACGTAAAACAACCCTACCATGATCATGACGACATTGCCGAATACCCCCGTAAAACATGTCACAAAATCAAAGTCAAACTGCAGAGTAGAAATTGTAAATGATATTATTGACATAATGATTTGTCTTGGCGACAATGGACAATGGAACTATTATTACTACTAATGTCATGTACATGACTGCTTGCGCAGCCATGCAAGTAAAAAGTTCAGAATCCAACGATACTGCGTGTAATTTCTAAGTTAATTAACTTGCAGGAGTAACCCATATGTCTGAAAGAGCCACAGATCTAGCTTTGGTCGAATAATTATGAACCAAGCATATTATTATTATAGTGAGTTCATCGCCGAGCGATCAATTGGTGCCTATACACAACACTGTCCAATGCATAAAGAGAGTCTTATTGTTATAATACACACATATACCCGTAGCAGCTATGACTTGTGTACCAATTCAGAGAGAACAATATCGAACCACTTGCGCATTATTTGAAATCAAAAGGCATTGAAATCGTCACCTGTGATTCCGGCATATGATAAAAACACAAAGCCGAAAAATAATTATTATTATGGCCCTATTATTTTTATACATTTATTTTATATTTTATATTTAAAAGTAAAAAACTTCCCCAACAATACGTAAACTCGGTGATCAAGGACAATACAGTGTAAAGTTGAAAGCAAAATAGTAACATACCAACAACATCCATAGTCTAATTAAAGGCTGACATGCAGGATGGCTGACAAAACATAGCCTTCCATACTCAAATTTCATGACAAAACAAAACTTTATGATATTTAAATCATCATCATCGGTCGTCCTTGGACGGAATATTGGAAGCAGCAGTTACAAATTTCCTCCAAGCAAGTTTATCCAACATAAGCTGTTGAACTTCATTGGGTTCAAGATCAAGGTCCTTTGAGATGCTGTCAGGATAGGTGGTGGATCTCCTGCCACGGGATGAATGGCCTTCACTTGGAGTCCAGAAAAGCACTCGGGAGACAGGTTGATCGGATGCTCGTAGGCAGTGTCCAGCAAACTGGAGCCGTCGCTTCCTTACTGAGTTAGCCAGCGGAGGAATTTCACCATACACCTCTTCATTAGTTTTGTGGTCTCTCCAACTGATGTTAAGGACTCTCCTCAGCAACTGTGTGTAGCATCCATTTATTCTGTCCTCAAAAGTCTTTGTAACTGTCCATGTCTCTGAACCATATAGTAGAATACTTTCCACGCAAGCTCGGAAAAACTTGATTTTAGTTGGCCTATCAAGTTTAGATTTCCATATCTTCTCCAGCTTGTTGCATGCAACCCAGGCTTGAGCTTTCCGGCACTTGAAGTCATGGAAAGAGTCTGGCATTGACGATCCTAGGTACTTAAACTCCTTGATGTTGTCAAGTTTGGCACCACTCAGAGTTGTGACATTTGTGGAGGATGGGATGCCGACTAGCAGAGTCTTGGTTTTTCCAACATTAAGGTGCAGGCCAACACAGTTTGAAGCTTCTTCGATATGCTGTAGCAGAATTTCAGCTGACTCAATGGATGAAGACAAGAGTGCTATGTCATCAGCGAAGTCCAAATCATGAAGGCGTAGCTCTGGATGACGTCTACTCTTCCTTCTCTCAAGAACGATCCCGGTGGATTGGTTGATGTCCTTCAAGGCATGCCGCATGATGTAATCTACTACCACTATGAAGAGGAATGGAGCAAGGGTGTCTCCTTGTAGAACTCCAGCCAGAATCTCGAAAGGTTCGGTATCACCGTCTGCAGATATCACTAAGGCAGATGAATCTGTGTAGATAGCCTTGATTGCATCAATGATGACTCCTGGAATACCATACGCATGTAGGATTTGGAACATCCGTTCACGATGGATCGAATCGAAAGCTTTTGAGTAATCTATGAATACTACTGCCAGAGGAAGATTCTTTGTCTTCATGCCTTCAATGATACGTCTCAGAGCCAGTATTTGAGAGACGGTTGATCTATGCTGTCTGAAGCCATTCTGGTTCCAACGCAGCAAGGGGTCAACAAATGGTCTTATCCTGTTTAATACCATCCTGTTGAAGAGCTTGGCTGCAATACTGGTAAGGGTGATGCCCCTGTAGTTGGTTGGTTTTGATAGGTCCCCTTTCTTTGGGATGGGAATGATTCCACCTGTTGACCATTGCTTAGGTTTCTCTTGGTGTAGCAGAAGATTGTTGCACAGATGAAGAAGGTGGGGTTTAAAGGTGTCCGACTTCCAGAGCTCAAGTGGAATGCTGTCCAGTCCTAAGGCACCTCCTGGTTTTGACTGTGAAAGCGCTTCTTCCAGATCAGCTAACGTAAACTCTGAGGTTGAGATTGGTAGTGTATCATCAACCACCTTGGAGATATGGTGAAGTCTCTGTCTGGTACTGTTGGTGGTTTCCCAAGAAGAGTAGAGAAATGCTTCAACCATGAACCTTTCCTGTCATCTGGCGTTCCTGAGAGCATAGATCGCTTGCTATCCTTTCTTCCACTGATGTCGTCCACAATTTTCCAAGCAGTGCTGTGTTTGCTGGAGAGAGAAGCTTGTTGTACCTGCTCGATGCTGGACTCCAGTAATGCTTTCTCCTCTGCTATGTACGCATCTGTCAACTTTTGTTTGGCCATGTTTTTATCCACCTTGGTTGACGAGATGTAGGCTTCTCTTGCCGCTTTTACTTTCTGGGTCTGTGATATGCTCTTGAAAGTATTCCTTGGTTTCTTGGGCAAGATTTCCTCTGCTGCCTTGATGCAGGAAGATTGGAGGAGGTCGTACTTCTCTTGGAATGGCATGGTGCTCTTCTCTTGGGCCAAAGGATCAAAGAAGTTGGATACTTTGATGGTATATTCATCCTGGAGGTCTCTGTTGAAACACAGTGCTTTGAAGTTCAAGGACCGTGCTGCATTAGGCGGCTTCTTCTTTGGAGCACGCAGACGTAGCTTTACCATCGCTGTGATGATTCTGTGGTCAGACCCCACTGTTACAAAGGTGTTGTATGCCTCTACATTTTGCACAGAGTTTACCCATTTCTTCCTCACCAGAATGAAGTCCAGTTGTGCCTTTGTGGTGTTTGGGTACTGGAATGTCCACAGCTTCCTGTTCGGCTTCCTGAACTTGGTATTTGTGACAACAAGATCGAAGCTGTTGACAAAATCTAGAAGAAGGATGCCATTCCGATTGGTGGAATCATGGTAAGAGAATAGAACTTGTACCTTGCCTGTACCAAGTTTTGCATTGAAGTCGCCACCAATCAAAACCATGTTGTGTGCGGGGATGTCTCTCATCGCATCTGAGAGGTTCTTGTAAAAGGCGATTACATCCTCTTCTTTGGAGCAGTTTGTAGGGCTGTAGCAGCACATGATGGTTGTGGCTGGATTCCCTGTGAAGGAGGCAGTAATGATCCTATCAGAGTGTTTCTTGACCTCAGTAAGACATTTCATGGTGTAGTGGCTCATCAGTAATCCTATCCCACCAGTAGAAGCTCCACTTTTATTCCTTGTTGCTGAGGATGTTACCAAGGTGTACTTTTCAGATACCTTTGTATAATCTATGTCAGCATCGTGTACCATTCGGTGTTCTTGCACGCAAATCACATCGATTTTGAATTTGCTGGCTGCTTCCGTCAATTCACCCATGTTGTGCGGTTGTCTCAGTGTCCTGGTGTTGAAAGACGCGAAACTAACTGACTTTTTGCATCTCATGAATTTCGAAATAGTTCTCCCTCGTCCATGTCTGTTCTCAGCTCCTGCCCTCCCTGAAGGGTTTAAGGCAGACGCGTCATATGTTCCGTCTTGCGGATCAGACCTGTCAGAGGAAGTTGTTGCAGGGGCTTTAACCCTGGTGCTATAATTTGCTTCCATTATTCTTTCTTGGCTGATTTACTCCATTGGTGCGCCACGCCTAGTGGAGTTTGTGCTGTGGAACAGCACAGGTTTTCTGGTGACCGTTAAGCTGATTCAACTAGTTCACAACTTCTCCGCCCTTAACTCTGGAGATCCAGACTCCAATCTTAAATTCCAGTTGTTCAGACAACCAGACTGCCTGTTGAGTCCATTGGCCGGTAACATTTATAATATTTATAATTGTTGCGCCCTTTTGCCGTTGGAGGTTGCTCCTCTCTTCCGCCCAAGGTAATGGACTACCTTTGTAATCATAGTGTTCTCCAGATATTGTTTGCTCCGCTCTGGACGCTGGGACGGGTGATCGGCCCTGAGCAGCTAAGCGGAGTTTGAACATGCCAGTCATTGATGGGGATTTGACCATGGTGGGATGTTCAGCACCACCCTACTGATGGTTCACAGATGTTGTTGTCGACCAATCTTGCCAGTGATGGAAATGATATGGCTATGAGGTAGGGACCCACAAAAAGACCTACTCAATCTCTATGATAGGTTAGAAGGAAAATTTTTAAAGATAAGTAACAACACAGGTTGGCATCCACACAAGTGTAAGCCGACAAAAGAAGATGGAGGTCATTATCCGTTTGTGGACAACATCTCCCCATCTCCTGATGTCAGTGTGGCGATGCGCCGTCACCAGCACAAAGGGGATCTGTGTCCTGTACCCCAGTGTGCTATCACCTATTACCATGACCATTGCGGGGTTCAAGCGCCTCTACCCTACACATGGGATTAAAAGCCTCCTCCCAGACAAACCAGATTTCAACAAACTACCAAGCCAACTAACTTGGCTTACCTTTCCTAGCCAACTGTGTTGTGAAAATGAAATGAGGTAAAGAAGCTAGTAGAATAGATTGTAGAAAGGATGAGAATAAAGGATAGAGATGAGTAGGAAGGAGCACCCAAATGGAAAAAGAACCCATTTGGGAAAATCCAACACTGATGGAATGTGTTGGCAAAGGTAATTTTCAGCTCCTCGACACAGGGATAGTGCCTTCCTTTGCGATATTTAAATACAACCCCCGGAACTCCAGACTGACAACGCAAAAGATAATAGACATGACATAGTCAGACTACCACAATATCACTGCAATTTGAATCTCGACGAAACTATTGGACTAACATCAAGGAATCATCGCCAGAAATAACAACCATAATCCATGTTCCGGATATGGAGAACTCGTATTGGATAAATTATCACATCAATTGAATAGGTACTCGGCAGCAGTAGGAATGTAAATGAAACATAATATCGAGGTACAACCTGGATTTTAGTGAAAGTGAATCATGTTAACTTAATATTATCTATTATGGCCATATTCCATTATAAACTGATTCCAAGACCCCATCGATATATTCGACAAAAAATAGACTCCTCTCCAAGTGAATGGAACGTCTGGGTGACGTCCGTGGAAGAATCGTCTCGGATGGATCGACTATAGATCAAGAGATCGCCAACATATTATAAATGCCACTAGCCGAAAGACCAACAGAACCGACCACAGGCTTCGTATCCCACCGGATCCCCGAATTATTTTATTTATTTATTTTTATTTTTACGGCAATGTATTGGATTGGATTGGATGCGTCATCCAAATAAAATCATGATCGTATAATAATCATAGACTATTAGATTACACCTTGACACGCCTACGCCCAATCGAACGAACTGGAAAAGGTACGGACAAGGTACGCCAATATGAGCCTGAAATGATGACCTTTGACTCACAATGTAGACTACGGTCTCAGTCACATGAAAACCATAATATCGAGACCACCAATTATAATACAATTTAAATTCTTGTTAATTCAGTTCACGCCAGAATGTCCGAGTTTCTATATTTACACAAACCAAGGACGGCAATATGACCCGAAATGATACCTTTGACCCCCAATGCAGACTACGATCTCGGTCACAAAGAAAACCATTATCGAGACCGATTATAATACAATTTACATTTTTGTTAATCCAGTTCACGCCAGATTGTCCGAGTTTCTATTATTATTTGTTAACAATTAATTTAGACTACGATCAAATACCTAGAGCCCCGTCGTCACCGGTCCTCCAAGCGCTATATATACAAAGAGAAAATACAAAAATGTATTACCCAAGAAATTAATCCTAATGATGAGGATCAAGACAGATTTATGACATACTATGTATGTAGTAGTCCGCCCCACACAATGTGTGCAACGTTTTCATTTGAAAAATCCATATAACCCACGCCTTGCCCGTTAGCAGATCGATACCATGCACCATATTGGGGAAAGCACATAGACACGGTTCTATTCATAGTAAATGATGTGTCAATATTCAGACGCGTGTTGACTGATAAAAACAACAACAATGTTATTCAAAGTGACATTTTGTTGCGTGGCGACGGCACTCTCGCCACGCGTCGCTAATCTCAATGCACGCATGATGCAAGTGACACGACCGTAACAAAACAGGGGATATGAGAAGCTATCGGCTATTCATCGTATTATATATATATAAAGTAAATCGATATTAACCCAACAATCAAACTAATCGAGGTCGATTATATGTATTTGAATCAACAGCAAGTATGACCAGGGAGGTGTAACATCTCTCTGGTATGACTATCGGTAAGCGGTAATTATCTATCAACCCCCATACCATGTAATAAGATCTATACAATAACTAACAATTAATATGCTCTCACCGTTTTAATTTTACACTTGTAAATCGTTGTCTCCTGGCAAGCAGCAGCACCCGGTCTAACGGACAATGAATCCCGTAAAATAAACATTCAACCGGCGCGATGTTCCTCTCCTGGCCTGAACCGATGTTATCGCCAGCAAGAAAATCCTGTTACAATAACGACGTACGCGTAGATGATGCCAAACGTGCAAACCAGGCCTTTGGAAACTTGTGTGTGAAAGTTATTTGAAAAAATGTTTTTTACAATAAAGAGCAAATATAAAAACAACCTTTCTATCGAAGGTGCGCAAAAATTTTCTCCTTTTCTTTACGAAACAGGAGCAAAAATAATACAACCTTTCTGTCGAACAGCACAGAAATTATGACAGAGGAACGTGCCACAAAAACTGGTCTCTCCCCCGGAGAGGGATAAACTACGCGTCACTGAGCAAGAATAGACCTGGTCTAGGAAACCAGATGCGGCGAACAAAAGGCCCAAAAAGCGATCGCGGCATAGTCCATTTTATAGTGCGGGTGGTAAAATGAATTTGCTTTCACAAGCTCGCGCAAATTCTGATTTAATTGGAAGCAGACTTTCATTGTGATTTAGTAAAATTATGAAATTTGTTACGGGAAATATTGTCAAGATCGATTTATGAGTCCGGGATGGTTTTTCCTGATGGTGAAACTTCATTATCAGATAGAGAAAAATATAAGTAAAAGTATGACAAAAATCACATAATATTCCTTAAACACCATAATGGTTTTGGAAAAGTGCTAAATGTATCACTCTTTGCAGTTAGGGCTGTTGCAGCACACATATAGGTTGCATTGTTTTTTACTCGCACTTTATTGTATAGATTGGCACAACATAACCTACAGCACTGAACATGAGCTAGCACCTTGGCAACTACATCCTGACAGAAGGACTCTGCCAAGTATAGACATAAACGTAAACATAAAGTTCTCCACTTTAACTACTCCGCTGTCTGATATTTTTTTCACACCCACAGAATCACAGTACTACAGTCCATGAAGCTAGGCATTGACGTGAACCGTCACAAAGAGATTATAGTCAAGTCGATATCGGGATTGTTACTGCTACTCCTCAAACACTTCAAATTGAACCATGTATATCAGGTAAGTTTTCAAATGGGTATATACTAAGCCTATGATGTAGTTGTGAAGTCATCAGTATGTCTTAAATACAAGCAAACCGCTCATCATAGAGTTAGTGGTTGATATCAGAAACGTAACCCTAACCGAGGTAAGTTATTTATAGGAAGAAAGCTAACAGGGAGAAACATGGGGAAAATAATGACAGAAAAAAATGGGGTGTGCCACCCCTCGGCTGCCGCGGTTGGAGTCCAGATTATAGTGCATCACGCTAAGGGAGTCATGCTCCCTAAAATACTATTCAAAGCCTTTCCGTGATTGTGCAATGAGATTGGGAACTAGGGGTCACCTGTGCAGTGCTTCTGTTGGATTTCGTCTGATTTGGAAAGGTTGTTTGCTTGCTTGCTTATGGCGACTCTAAAGGTCAGACTTTTGTGATGGCCTTCCACCACAGCAGCCTTAGCAATCTTCCCTGACCGCATAGCAGTTTGCAATACAGTGGCGGATACAGGGGGCCCCCGTAGAATTTGACAATATACCTTTTTTGTGTACCACTTTACCTTTTTCAGGGGAATATGTAGGTTCCGTCGGTACATTTGCCACTTATTACTATGCAATTTGTTTTTGGTGGTTTTGAGACAACAACATCGCCTTCCCCCTACCCCCCCCCCCCCCCCCCCCCACACTTAGCAGAATTTCACAAGCTGAAGGCAAAATAAATTGGGACCTTTTACGATTTTTTTTGGGTACCAATTCAAAAAACCTTGGTCAGCCCCCCGTAAATTTTAATCCTGGATCCGCCACTGCAATAGGTACCAAAAATTAAACATGGGAACACCATACAAGTTCAATCCGCTAAAAATCCGCCCAATAGCTTCATTTTGTAGAGCTTGGCACTGGTTTTAGTATTTTCGTAAAAGAAGAATGGGATCAGCAAGGAGCAATACAAATTACTATTGCACATGCTTGTGTCATAACATATTCCTCTCAACTCTTGGGAAAGCACAAAAGTAAACATTGGACAGCAGGGTTTCTGTCTATGCAAGGCCTAGGCACACCGTCTATGTAGTAACAGTATGGGCTGTGTCAACAATTCAGTGATGGTTGTAAACATTTTATATCATAATATAAACCGTTGCTATGTATTATGGGATACACGCTAAGGCTGCTGTGGCCTTTCACATTGCTCTTTCATGCATGCAATTTTTCTGATCTTGTCCACTTAAGCCAGTGTCCTCTGTAAGAATCCTCATGTAGTCTTTCCTGGGTTGTCCTCTGGATCTCCTTCCACTTTAAGGTTGCCACAAGAGATCTTTGACTGCTGCTTTGTCCTTTCTCCTAAAACAGGGTCCGGCAAGTTTTAGTCTCTTCGACTGTAGCCTCGCAGAGATAGGCAATAGATTCCCATACAAATCTTTATTGGTGGTATGCGATTAACATCTAGCGCCTTTCTTAGGAGACGAGTGTAGCAGCCATCTCAGACCTTCTCTGTTTTGGAAGTAATTGACCAGGATTCTGCTCCATATATCAGGACTGATTCCACTGTGGTTGTCAAAGTTAGGATTATATAAACAATAACAAATTGATCCAATGACAACTCAATCAGATTAAGAAACCAGGGCCACAGCAAAGCATTTCTGTTGGATTTTAACTGATTTGGCATAGTTAGGGTTAATCAATTCTGAAAGCCATTTAGATCAGAAGAAAGGGATGCTAGAACATGAAAGACAATAACACAAACAAGGGGCTTATCAACTGAGTTAACTCTATGAAAAACCATCTACCGATATACTTCATTCCTTTTAACATTCAAATCATTTTGATATTTTCAGTTTGAGTTTATGAGTCAGCATCTGGTATTTGCTAACTGCATTCCCCTGGTGCTTAAGTTCTTTAATCAGAACATTCAAGCCTATGTCAGTGCTAAGAACAAGTAAGTTACACAGTTTAATTACACAAAATATGAGGGGATTTTTTATAAACGGTTATCCAGGGGCATCTCTCATTCTCTCCCTTACCATCATCTTGGCACTGTCACAAGTTTGGTTTGATTGATATGGGAGACCAAGGCTAGTACGCCCTCGGGGCAGGTTCGCCCACCACATGATTCTCACCACTGCGGCCACTGTTGAATTTGGCGAACATGCAATGGATCAACACAGTCTGTTGCGAGTTTCCCACAGCAACGTGGCATATCAACGTATATTGTATGTCAAATGATCATTCAAAAAACAAAGTGTTTCACTTTCAAAATCCAAGATGACTTATAGGACATTGCAAATCGAAAAACATGGATCATCAGTCGAGAATTCAAATTGTTCAACTTATTTTGGCATGAAGGGGTGGGGGGGGGGGGGGGGGGGGGGAGTCTTCAGGCAGGGGAGAAGAAAATGCCCCCCCCCCATTCCTCTTTAGTTACACCCTTGATTATTGATTGATAATCCAGGTTTTTCAATTGTCTTAAATCAAAAATCTTGGGTTTTTCAAATCAAAATTCTTGGTCTTCAAATCGAAAATTTTGCTTTGAATATGGGTAAAAACATGTAGGATTGGTTGGTCAGTGTTGATTGTTCACCTTATTTGTGTTTTTGTTACATTTCAGCATCCATGTTATAGATTTTCCATCATGCGTCATAGGGGACCAGGCAGATCTGACGGCTGACAGTCTGGTAAGTGTTTTGTGACCGTTGTGTCAAAACCTTTTACATTTTTCCGGCCCTTCAGCATGTATAAGGTAAAACTGCCCAATGGTTATACATTGGAAGTGTTGATTTAGACATGTTCAGGGGGCAAAATCACTTACAAGGTATTGACAGATGTATTTTTGGCCCTTGAACATGATTAAAGCAGACTACCCAAAGGTTTTTCATAGGAAGTATTACTGTATACATGCTGAAGGGCTGAATGGAGATTTGACAGAACAGTGATGAATCATGCTATATTGAATCCTTAATTAAGAAATATCAACAATTTGTATTCTCATTGTCATATAACTGCGGAGTCTAGCACTGGAAAACGCACTGTCATTCAAGGGTTTAGTGCACTAAACAGCTATCTGCATTCCGGCCATTTTGAGAAAAAAGTGAATTAAAGATTTGTACCCATCATTGTCACCTTCTGGTTTTGACAAGTTAAAAGAAAAGCTATTCAAACCTTTGTGATTAGGTGAACAATTAATTCAAGATTATAATTGTTACATGTTTGACTGAAATTAATTTACTATTTTCTCATAATGTCATCCTGATCTTGTGCGGATCATTTTGATACCAAAATCTCATTTTGGCCAAAAAATGCAGATTGCCCTTTATTGCACTAAACCCTCGATTAGGTTAGCACTTTAGGTGTAAGGGAGTATAGAACTGTGTTCTATGCACTTCTCACCTTGCATGAGTCAAAGTGATACATATTTAGCCTCATTTAAGATGTATTATTAGCAGAATTGCTGTACACTCTTGAATTGTTGGAGGGTTGTTTTTGCTCCAAGGAGCGTATAACATTAGGGAGCTTTCGATTTGGGCGACGAACGCTTAAAGGTATATTATGTGATCTTTCCAGGGAACGCCCTCAACATCGAAAAACAAATTGAAAGAAGATTTTCTTGCAGATTTACATTTCTGATCATAAATCGTACATACATTCCAAGTTACAGGGCGATACGATTCTTAATTACTTCAAAATCATGATTTTAGAGTGAAAATAAACTGTCGGACAACTCGAGTCATGTGCGCATGCGTCGACTTAGCAATCCGTAGGTCGTCCAATTTCTAGGACCTGTCTTCTGCTGATTATTAGGGAGCTTTCGACTTGCACAACAGATGAATCTAGGACGGTTGAATGACACTTTGTGTCATGTGCGAATGCATCAATTTTGTCATCCGTTGGTCCTCTAAATGCTACAACGCGTAAAGGGACTAACAACCGACGTGGGGACGACGGTAACGTGTTGTGTTATACCGTCGAAACAAGCGTCCGTCGTGCAAATCGAAAGCTTTTAAGATCACAGGTCCCAGAAATTGGACGACCGATGGATTGCTATGTCGACGCATGCGCACATGACTTGATATGTCATCTTGTCGTAGAAGCGTCCGTCTTCCAAATCGAAAGCTCCCTAATATCATATCCTCCAATAATAATAGCTTCTCAATAGTTCTAGTATCCCTGCCATACAGTGACTTTCAGTCGTAATTCAATGATTATAAAGGTGGCACCTATTATAATCATTTTTTGTTGTTCTTGTATCCTTGTTCATTTCTTCAGGAGGCCGGTGACAATGTTCTATTCTGTTGGCGGAATCTCTTCTCCTGTATAAACCTGTTGAGGATACTAAACAAACTTACCAAGTGGAAGCACTCAAGAACTATGGTAAGATTAATTTAAACTGAAATGAAAGCAACCTCCTGTCCATGCCGACCAGAATTGTTGGGCAATAAATGCGTATAGGTTGTCTCGAGAGAAATTCGACCAATCAATGCACATCTGCTGTTGTTGATGTGGGAATAATGGCATGGCCCGTACAGTGCAACAGGCCATAAACCTCCTAAAAGTGATTAGGCCATAGTTTGAATTAGTCATATAGCACAAGTCTCATAATTTATTTTAATATATATGAAGTAAAGGTCTGGCAATATGAAAACTTGAAAATTAGACAAAAATATCAATGTATAGGAAATTAGTAAAAAAACATAAAAAAACATGATTTTACCTATACTTTGTCACCATGGAAGATAAAAGTACACTGATTTCAAATAATGTCTATGATGGATATGTCCGATATTTCTGATTGAGCACTTTTTGGAAAAGTTATCTCATTTTGGAAAAATAAGTCAAAATCCCATTTTTTAGTTACTTTGCTTAAGGGAAGTGTCAACCCTAATATTTTGATGATCAACTTTTGCTTCTAAGTTTGAGAATATTGAATAAAAGTACATAAAAGTATACATTTTTACAAAGGAAATTTGATAAGGAATCCGATGGTGATATCAATGTGATACCAAATAAACTAAATTTTGAGAAATGAACCAAAAAGAGATTTTTTTACCCCAAATTTTTCAGACAGCATAACTAAAAAATAAAAAATGGTAATTTGTTCTAATATACATTTTTGTAAACAGGACAATTTTGTCTAGGAGGCAATTCTTTCTTTTACCAAAATAAGGCTTGGTTTTGCAAATATTGCTAAAAACATCGGGAAAGTGTAAAAGTCGTGTTTTTTGCATACATTTCGCTAGAAATGGATGCATATCTCGAGTTTAAAATCCATAATCGAAAAAATAAAAAATTGCCTCCTAGCGCTGAAAGTCCTCTACACAATGGTAGTAAAAGCTTACCTGATAGTTTGATATATTTTTAGTTATTTTGTCTGAAAATTCGTACAATTCCTTCAAATTTGAACTTCTAGAAAACATCGATTTAGTAAAAATATTGACATTTTCCACCACTTACAGCTAAATGTTCACGGAATACAG
Organism: Ophiura sarsii; assembly: GCA_035610835.1. NCBI lineage: Eukaryota > Metazoa > Echinodermata > Ophiuroidea > Amphilepidida > Ophiuridae > Ophiura > Ophiura sarsii. The sequence goes on from CM069445.1 coordinate 31,091,727, forward strand.
GGGCGTGTGACCTAAAAAGCGAGTATACTATTATGAACAATCATAATAAACAGATTCAATTTATATTGTCACAATGTGAAGAAATTGGAAGAAAACTGAAATTTAAATGACCGTAAGATTGGCCTTTGTTTACATTTTTAGACATTGTTTTGCGCTCTTTTGTATTTCGCGTCTACGTCGCGGATATTAAGCGGCGCGTCTAGTATTACGCACGGGAAGTTTCAGCGCGCGACGCAATGATCGAACAGCTGTCGCAGCATTGGAAAAGCGCGGAACTCCGCTTAAATTCCCGCCAAATAACCATGCTCCTTTTCCTGACTCAAACTTACCAAAACAACAATTTAAAATCACCCAAAAGAACGGGAAATAATCGCTTCCGATTAGTAACTTATGATGGTCATGATAGAATACATATAAAAGTATTGAATAATAGAGAAATATGAAATTCAATTTTTGAAACAAGTGCCGGGTTGACACTGCCCTTAAATGCCTATGTTTCTTTTATCTGTAATTGAAAAGGTAAATAGGCAATTGCATTTGAAAGCTGACACATCAAGGAAAACATTATATTTATCAGAAGGTTAATACCTTGTTCGGTTCTTTAGATATAACAAAAATAGATGTGACATTTGAACTTGGCGGCCATTTTGTTGATTTTGCCCCAAAAATGAGATTTCTAAATTTCGGCATAACCAAACAATTATTTGAATTCTAATCAACACAAAACTTTCCTCCAAAGTTTTAGCTTTCAATTGTAATTGCCTATTTACAGATAAAACAAACATATATAAATTAAGCAAATTAACTAAAAATAACCCTTTTGTTGCTTATTTTTCCAAAATGAGATACTAGTGTAACTTTGCTGTTGTTATGCGCGGTCATTGAAATCACCATAACTTTAAAAGTATCCATTCAATTTTGTTGAATTAGGTATCAAACTGCGGAGAAGAAATTTGCTAATTTAATGTATCTCAGATTTTTGGTACCGATTATCTATTTTGATTTAGCCAACCTCAAAGCACCTGGTCTGGGACTTTTTGATGCTAGGTGTATATTTATATTAAAGGCACATGTAACAGTGCAGTGGTTGAAATATGTTACCTGTCACATCAAAATGGACATGTTGGAGGCCAAAATCAAAACTGACTTATTGGTATGATTTGATAGAGCACATTTTAAGCTTTGAAATTATAATTTTTAAGGTAATCAGACTCTGTAATCACAAGATATGATTTGTAAAAGCATATTTTGTTTCTATTATTTTCTTTATATTTAACCAAATATATTGGCCTCCATCTCAAAACTCTTTTTGCCGACATGTCCTTTTTGACGTGACTGGTCACATATATAATTTATTGATATGATAACAATATTTGAAACACTAATGGATTGGTTTTAACATTTGTTCAATACAGACCTATGACTTAGGCCTAAATTTTTTTTGATTTTGATTGATTGGCCTCACCCGACTGACCCTAAATACATCGCCAACCCTGAATATTTTTTATTATTTTGAGGGAGGAAAAAAAAGAAGAAAAAAACCCTTAAAAAAAAAGAAGAAATATATATATATAATATACAAAAAATTAAACAAAGTATCAAAGTTTCTGACTGTTTGCTTTCATTTTTGGCTATAACAAGTACCCAAATCAGGTGATTTAATTAAAATTTAAAAAAGAAAGAAAAAAAGATCCTGACTGACCTACTCTATTTGTTTTTGTCATGTTAGGCCAATCAAACCATTTTTTAGGCCTTAGCATAGTGCTAATTCACACTGTGCTAATTTTAAGGCTTTACAAGTTCCACAAAAATCCCCACATATTTTACAAATAGCATGTTAGTATTCGTAATTCCATCCATCCAATCACAGATGCTGGTGGTGTTCAAATCCGCGCCCATCCTCAAGAGGGCGCTCAAGGTAAAGCAAGCGATGATGCAACTCTACGTCCTCAAACTGCTCAAGGTGCAGACCAAGTATCTGGGCAGACAGTGGCGCAAGAGCAACATGAAGACCATGTCAGCGATCTACTCCAAAGTCAGGCACAGACTCAATGATGACTGGGCCTATGGAAACGGTCAGTATTTATTTTAGTACTTTTGTGTAGGGGCAAAATAAATATAAAAAGGTGTCTATAATCTAGTCTGTTCCAAATTGGCAAGCCGTCTTACAGCAGCAGATTAATACAGAAGAGCATCGGCGCGCACATAATACTCACATAACACAACAGGGCGCTTTGTGCATCATAAAATTGCGTGTGTACGCTTGAATTACTTCTGCGTGCTGAGAGATATAAACTGCAAGTTCTTGCCAAATTGGAAGGGAGCTCTGTGCATCATAAAATTGTGCATGTACGCTTGGATTACTTTTCTGCATGCTGAGAAATATAAACTGCATAGTTCTTGCCAAATTGGAACTGATTAAAACTAACGCAGTATTAGTATCCTGCATTTTTGTTAAATTTAAAGATTAATCTTGGGATAAAGTGTATTTTAGGTCCCAGACATGCATCCATTATACGGGAAAGGGGGGGGGGGAGGTAACTTGTTGTAATTATTTGATGTCCTTATTCCATCAAATACTTGATTGATGGCTTAAAGTACACTCAGAGAATCAAGGATGAAATGAAAAATCAACAAAACTATCTACTTTGGCCATCAGGCTTATAGAATGAATGATGAGTTTCCGATTTAACTCATTGAACTCAAACAGGTGAGGTCATTTTCATTGTTCGTCATTCGGTATTTAGGTTTTTGGCACCAGTCTGGTATTTAAGGTAGCATGCATATACAGTCCCTAAAGATGTCAATATGTTGCGTTAAAGCAGTGACTTAAATTATAGCTATATTAGTGTCATCAAGAAATAGAACAAATCTTTGAAAAATAAATGTCTTAGAATGAAAAAAACCAAAACATACAGGGATGTTTATCGTATCATCATTTATACATACTACTCCATCTTTCAATAAATCCTTAGAAAATAATTGAAGCTTCAGGATTTATATTATTCAAAAATGAAAAAGAGAAAAGAAATGCAAAATTGACAAGGGTGGGAGGGGGTATCTTTTACATTTGACAAGATTAGTTTATGAATCCATTTGGTAAAATACATTATAACATCATGTTTTTAAACCATCATCTTTTTGATTATTTCCACGACAGATATGGACGCCAGGCCATGGGACTTCCAAGCCGAAGAGTGCGCCCTACGCGCATGCGTAGACAGATTCAATGCCAGGCGCTACGACGTGATCGGGCTCCAGGATCCAGAGTACCTTCCATTTGACAACAATTTGCAGAGCGTGCTGAGCCAAAATATAGAGCTGAGCGAAGAATTCAAGAGATTCTATGAAGTGTGGCTGGACAGAGAGGTATTCTCCACACAGATTAACTGGGACTTGTTACTCAAAGACAAGATATGTATATGAAGGATTGAGTGAAGAAGGCTGCTGGGTAGAATTAATCCTGCCGAAAGCTCTCCATATTTTTTTTGCCGAATGACATATTTCCCAAAGAGATTTTATGAAAATGATTTTATCAACACACAAATGATCTTGGACTTATTACTTCAAGACAAACTATGTCATGAAGAGTTGTTTGAGGAAGGTTTGTAATTGGAATCAATCCCTCGGTAATGTTCAAACATGCTAGAGGCGCCACTGGGGTTAAGACCCATATGAGTTAAGGGGGCTGTTAACCCAAAAAGCATGACATTTATCAAGCGCTGTAACTTTTGAACTATTAATGTAATGTATATAAAAGTATGCATTTTTGGAAAGTAAATAAGTCGGAGACAAAAAATCTCTTTCTTGCTCAAAATTGGCTGCAACTTAGCTGCAACCGTAGCAAAATCAGTTTTTTTAGGTAAAATATTACTTTTTATAAAAAGTCAGCATTATTTGTGAAATTTGATACCAAAATGGATTTTCCTACTCATTTCATTTCCAAAAGTGTATACTTTTATATGGATTAAATGAATAATGAAGAAGTTGCAGCAGTTTTACAGAGGCTATTCCCGAGACTTAACAGCCCCCTTAAAAGAGTGCATGAATAACATATATTTTGTAATATTATGTATGATTAATATCGAATGAAACAACCATGTTTTGTATTTAGGAGAAGTTGAAAGAAGTATAAGTGCAATGTTATTTATTTATTCAATTGTATCATCATCACTTTCACAAACTGTGGACCATGAAGGTTGGTTACCAATGGTCGAAAACACATAACAGTTCTTTGACAATGACAATCTTGAGAATTGTCAGAATTGCTGTATCCATAATTTAGATTTGTAAAATGGGGTTTTCTTTTAAAAAGGAGGGCTAATACCTACTCATTTATAACTTGGCATACTTTCAAAACAAATCAGAAAATCAAAGCGCATGCCATGGGGGGAAAATGCTCTACGACTTGAGTGACCAACATTTGTCAAATTTGAGGTGTGGTTTTAGTGTGATTTTTCCCTAAAAATCTTGAATTTTTTAAAACAATTCAATAAATACTAAATACTATGTAAATTTTGTTTAGTTAAAGTAATACTCAGACGTGCTGGAGGCTGCGCCATGAATTTTGATGAAAACTGGGATTTGTACATTCCTACAAATGTATTTATTACATTATGAACTTGCAAGGATTTAGAAAAATCAGCTCTCTTTGTACAACAAAACGTCAATTCAAATATTCTGTCCCCGGCTCTACAAGAATTTCACACTTTATAGATGGGGAGCATGGGATCGTCCAGTCCCGGTCTGCTGGCACATGGAGTAATACACTACTAAAATGTTCCTGGAAGTCAGTAGAATTGCAACCGAAGTAGTCATACTTGCAAACTTGGGGCGTTTACATGACCTTGATTTAGGGTACAAGACTACAGGTGTTTCAATAGGTATCAAAACCACGTGTGCTCCACAGCTGTAGCTAGTCACAATACAAATATGCTGGGTATAAGGCTGTTTCTGTGATTTTGTGAGTGGCAACAGTATAAAAAGGACTATCATTCATGTCCACTTTGAATTCTTAGGGCTCTTGCCCAAACACAAGTAGAGGAAAGCTTGAGGAAAGAGCGGGGAAAGCGCAATCCTTTTTTCTATATTGCTAAGAAGAGTGACAAAGGATCGGTGATTAACACCTTACTAAATGGGTACTTCAAGTACTTGTGTTTGGGCAAGAGCCCTTAAGTAGATTATTAAAATAACAATTCTTCAACACTATTGTGTACCCCTTTAATTCAAAAGCTATGTGTAGATGAAGATTTGATAAGCTTTTTATTCATAGTCATAAAGTACACAAAACACCCACCCCTCCATAATATTCAAATGTTGGCACAGCGATTCCATATAAGTCAGTTTGTAAAAATGACGATGCTGTACACCATTGTTGGCATTATGTTTTTCTAGCTCTATATCTATCACTGCAAATGATGAGTGTTTACTTTTGGACAAACTAAAAGTAAGCTCAAAAGTAAACGCAATTCTAAACACTTATGTGAGCCCAAGAACTAAGCTGTTTTCCACCCAGCCTCTAATCAATAACTGTCCCATTATATCACAGATGGTGGAAACATCTGTGATTATATTCACTCACTTAGAGCATGCTTTCAGGTCAATTGGGTGCACAATGCACGAAACATTAAGTTTTGAGTTTACTTTTACTTTTACTTTTACTTTTACTTTTGTGTTTAGAATTGCGTTTACTTTTGAGATTACTTTTAGTTTGTCCAAAAGTAAACACTCATAATTTGCAGTGTATGTACAGGTTTTGTAACTTATACTTGTGTGTGTGTAATAGACTTGGAAATACTGATATGTACAAACTTGAAACTGGAATTAGGTGCTGTCATGTGTCATTAATTATAAATGTGTACCTACGCGTCTACTGTCTGTCCAAGAACAAGGCAAAGGATTAGGCACAACAAAATAAATTGTTGTGTTGCCCTCAGCGACTGACCCTAAAATCTCAAAAACCCTTCTTCTTTTTTTAAGATTTAAATTTTACCCAATTTATCAAAATAATTGAATTTTCTGCTTGAAATGAATAAGTTTGCTTGAATAGATTGCTTTTAAACTATTATCACACTAGAAATATTAGCCAAATTGTCAGTAGTTGTCAGCAAAAACAATCGACCAACTGACCCAATTTCCAAGATTTTTGGCACTTGAGGGCAGCACAAAAAAAAAAAAATTGGGCCTTAGGGGTAATATAATTATATTATTTGTCAGTAATATTTGTCAGCAAAAAAACCCAGGGGAAATTGGACCGACCTACCGACTTCAAGATTTTTGGCACTTGAGGGCAGCACAATTTTTTACAATTTTTTGGCCTTGGGGGTAATCTAATTATATTAGTATGATGTGGTTACATTGAAGGCTATTTTGGTTCAGTCAGTTCAAAATTGGCAAGAAATGTGCGTTTTTTTATCTCTCCACGCACAAAATTAATCCAAGCGTATACGTGGGTGACTTTGGCCGTACACACCCCCACACACAATATTTGCCAAATGCATGCATAACGGATTTGATGCACAGAGCGTTTGTTGCGTTCATGTGCACCTACACTTTTCTGGATTAATTTGTTGCTGTGCTAAGGAGGCTCGCCAATTTGGAGCTGAACAAACTATAGTGTTTTTGATACGACAAAATGAATCTTTTAGCTCGGTTCACCACTGCTTTGTTGCAATTTAGTCCAGGTACTGGTGTGCAGTCATATGGTCTGCCTATGGACTAAAGCATAGATCGTCAATAGAGGGGATGATTATCTCCCGGATTATCTCCATTGAAATTATTGTGTGGAGATGATCTACATGTCTGTTTCGCACACACCTGTTTGACTATCATGTTTGAAAAGCCCGGTAAACTGAATTGGTATTGATAGTCTATTACAGCAACTTCAGTATCTGCTAACGAGATATATAAAATTAGTTAGATAAAAAAGCAACCGTGAAAGTTAAAATACTTCTAATATTTGAAACATATTAATTTAATACACACATACACCGATGCGATAGATGTAACGCTATTTGTGAAGTTTATAGACATTTATTTCACCCAGTTTTTTATTACTCGTAAACTTGAACCCATGATGAGTGCGTGCCATGCGATGGGATCGATTTCTAGCGATTTAATGTATCTGGAAACGAGAGTGGCATATTATTTATGGATGTTGAGAAGTTATTTCATGACGGGGCGAAAGGCTACATCGGCTTTTGTGTTGAACGACCTTGGACCGAAACACACATAGCTTCAAACAAAATACCCACTTATCCATTCCCGTCTTGATTATCTGTGACTTAAGTCAGCTAAAGGCCTTGGTTACGTGCACAGACCACCAATAATGGCTATAAAGTCAATGATATTTAGACATTTTCCATTTGTCAGTCACCTAGGGTTGAAAAATGGGCAAATCTTTTACTTTGATAAACCCATTTAAAATGCATGTTTTTTCAATATTTGAAAACCTTTTTTTTGTTGGGCTTCAGAGATTGTAAATTTTGAAGGTGTTTTCCGTATGTTTAGAATTAGATCACAAGGCTTGAAAAATTCAATATCTTGTTTGTTCAAGCAATATGAACAATATCGCTGGTTTGAGGTCGTTTCACACGAGGCCCTGATCAATATTTAGCTCCGTTTGAAAATGCTTACACAGATTTTGTGGGTTAAAGTGTACTTTAGGCCTCAGGCCTGGATTAGTTATTCAGTAGAATAAAGTGCTTCGTTTTAATCTAAATAACGCTCTTTCTTCATTCAAAGACTCGATGCTTGGCTGGGACTGAAGTACACTTTTCCAGTTTGTGTTAACATGGCTCCACTGTATTATGTTTCTGTTCCATTATGAGCACCTATTTATAGCAATGTATATAAATATATTATGTATCATTAATAAACATCTGTATATTGAAATTATTGAGTCCGTCTCCTTTTAATCTAAGAGTACTTAAAGTGGTATGTAATTTGTGGGCAGAATTAAAGTCAAATGCTAAGTTTACAAATAGGACACTTGATTTGGCGCATACAATTATATACTATAGTACCGTAAAACGGGGTGAATAGGGACATGGGGGTGAATAGGGGCAAAATGGGAAACATTTTTTAAATGTCACCCGACCAGTTTGTGTATCGCAAAACGGTGTGAATAGGGACATGGGGCCTATTCAACCCGTTTTCGGTACACAAACTGGCCGGGTGACATTTAAAAAACTTTTCCCATTTTTGTCCCTATTCACCCTCATGTCCCTATTAACCCCGTGTTACGGTACTATTATTTGGCGCGGCCAAAATACCATTGGGGTGAACTTGGACTACAAACCAATAAATATCTAAGCATAATGCCCATATTTTGTATACAAGTACCGCCTCCCTCTCTATGATACCAATCTTCTAACCATATAACCCTTACAGCCCCTTCACCCCATGAAATCTCATTTGGAAAACTATGCTGGCAGCATGTGTCGCCTCAGTCTGTCTTGCCAGGCGCTCACAGCGGGTGATAAATGTGCATGGAAATGTTAATTACGGGTGCATGACCCCCTGGCCAAGTGGACTAAGACACGGTATTCCATGCTGGAAGACCCGGGGTCGAATCCTGTCGCCGGCAAATCCAGTTTTCCCCACCAAATTGCGTCCATTTCCACCCGCGGATAGTTTATTCAACATTTCCATCCCAGTAGTGTTAGGGTTAAAGAATCACAATACAGTATACAATTGTGATTATACTAGTCCTCATGATTGATTCGAAACCGAAAGAGGACAGTTTATTCTGATTAGTCCATGACAATATCTTTTTTTAAATAAATAAGCTTAGTTTAGCAAATTTTACTAAATCAATTTACACACAAAAATACAATTTAATTTTACGTCATACATACATGTAGCCTGTAGAGCATAGTTTACAACAAATCCTAATGTTTACACTGACGGTTAAAGGCATATTATGTTATCTTTTCCAGGGGATGCCCTCTATTCATAATTTGTTTTAGAAAGTAGATTTTCTTGCAGATTTACATTTCTGATCATAAATCGTAAATATATTCCTAATTACTTAAAAATCATGGTTTAAAGAGTGAAAATACTAGCAGGACAGTTTATTTTTCACTCTAAATTCACTCTAAAACAATGATTTTGAAGTAATTAGGAATCATTTCGCACTGTAACTCGGAATATATCCATGATTTATGATCAGAATGTAAATCTGCAAGAAGATCTATTAATTCCTTAAAAGAAATCATGGTTACTTTCTTAACATTTAATTACTATCTGAACTTTTTCTTCTTCTCATGACTAGTGAAATTGGCAGACTGTTGTTTTTTTCAGCGCTAGGGGAGGTGTATTATATCATTTTGTTCATAATAAACCAAATCTGTACTGGTGCATGTACATTACGCTCGTTGGAGAGATGAACTTAATCACTAGCAAGGTCATATCATGGATACAGTGTGCACAGGCGCGTAGCCAGCATTGTCATTCCGGTGGGGCAAACATCAATAGCGTCCCTATTTTTTTTTATGTCCCTAAAATGTTCGTAAAAGGTTGCCCCAATTTTTTTTCTAGTCACTTACCTCGTGAAGTGTGGGGGGGGGGGGGGGGGGGGGTGGGGGTGAGGTCTCAAATTTAAAAAAAAAATTGCACAGTAAATGTACTACATGAACAATTTCTCGTCCCCATTTCTCTTCTCTTTCCCCTCTCCTTCCCCTTTCCCTTCTCTTTCACCCTCTCCTTCCCCTTTCCCTTCTCTTTCTCCCTCTCCTCCCCCTTTCTTTTCTCTTTCTCCCTCTTCTTCCCCCTTCTTTCTCTCTTTTCTCCCCTTCTTCTCGTCCCCATTTCCCCGCTTCGCCGTCCCCATTTTAGGTGTCCGAGGTGGCAGCTCGCCCCACCGGCCCCCCACTGGCTACGCTACTGAGTGTGCATTTGGAACTGCAACTTAAGTATAGTGTGCGATTAGGCCAGTCAAACGTCAAGTTGGTGTTAGTTGAATCACAGAGGCCATCGCACAACTCTGTCATCCAATCACAGCAGCAAACAAAACTGGTATTTCTAAATATTTCTACACATCAGCTGTGAAATTTCTGCAAGCATGCACAGACATAGCAAGGGAAAATAACACATCTTTACCAGTGGCGTAGCTAGGATATTCATATTAGGGGGGGGCGAGAACTGAAAATCGAACCGACAAGATGTTTGTGAGTCAAGAATTACTTGCGTAGCGCGCGAAATGTTTCGACTTTACACCTATTTTTGGCACAATTGAGGTACATTTTGGCTCTAAACCAGCTTGTACCAAAGAATATTGCATTTTGGTGACTTGTATGCGCGCGAAGCGCACAAAAAATTTCATATGTGTATTTTGACCATCATAATTCCATGATTCCTCTGGTCAAATGAACCGACAGTGCCAATCTCAACCGACACAACGTCAATATTGGGGGACCCCCCCCCCCCCTCTGTCTACGCCACTGATCTTTACTGTCTTTGCTCACATATTATAGCCCGTCCATGGTAAGATGACACATGCCAATGTGGGTCATTGTACCCTGAATGGCTCTATGGGCCATACCATTCTATGTGCAGGTAAACCTAGATGTGTGGGTAAAGCTAAAGATAAGTGCTACATGGTTATTTCTTATTGAAAATAGTTTGAACTTTTCTTCAACTTCGCTCCATTTAATGTTTTTTATACCTCTCCGATCATATCCACAAAAACCTGTTTATGGTAAACTAGTAACCATTGTACTTCTGAACAATTGTATAGCATCCAAGACAGTCTGTACTGAGCAGTCAACTGTCAATTCATACACATACTACACACAGCGAGTTAATGATGAAAAGTACAAGGCTCAACAGGTCAAACTGTGAGTTTTAGGGTTATATAATTTGTATTGGTGACAGTTAATATTATTATGTCTCCATTCATGGATTGGTCGCTAGCCTGCTATCTGTGAAATATAGGGTGTAACGAAATGCAATATAAATGTATTTTCATGGATTCATCACATTTACCAAAGCAGCAGGTTTTCCAGTTACTTTTATTTATGAATTTATAAAAACTTAAATGTATGTATTTATTCATATTATAAATTAACAGCTATTAACTTAAAGGGACATTAAGTGGTGTTGAAAAGTTTAAATGTTTAAAAATTTACTTCAGAATTCAAGATGAACATTAAAAATCGCCATTATTGTTGTTTCAACTAACAAAAAACACAGCAAAACTAGATTAAAACAATATCATCGCTATTTATTGAAAAACGCCCTCTATGCATATATGGTTCGCGTTATGTATCACGCGTACTGCACGGGGATACTGTCGGACGTAAAATGCTGGTCCCGCGGGATAAGCATTTTTTGAATCGACGTTTTCTTGTACAAAGAGAGCTGATTTTTCTTAATCCTTATAGGTGTAAGTTCATACATGTAATACAATTATAAAAATAAACTAATCTCAGTTTTTATCATAATTGAGGGCGCTGCCTCCAACACATCTCTTAGTGTCCCTTTAATACATTTATTTAAGTATTAATTAATCATTAAGTTATTAATTAATAAAATTATTAATTAACTTATAAATAAATAAATAAATAAATAAATGTCTTTAATGAAATTAATTTATATTAATTTATAAATGAATAAATTTGTGCATCTCAGCAGCTTGGCAAAACAAATGAAGCAGTTCAGTGAAGGTCTATACATGACTTTGATGTGATAGGTCTATTTTTAAAGGGGCATTGGGAGATATGTATGGGAGTGCGCCCTCAATTTCCCTGTTTTTTGCACCAAAGTAATAATTGAACATATACTAACTACCATCTGAAACCGTTTACCTTAATTCGCTCTATATCATGTAATATTTCACTGTTTGTTAATTTCGATGTAGATCACATCGAAATTATCAGCAGAATTTGGCACATATAATTCACCAGTCTATCTAGCGCCATTACTTCAAGCCTTTTCCCTATGAAATATTACGTTTCAGTGTTCTATTATACCTTACCTAAACTATTTATTTGTTCAAATTTTTATTTTGATCGCAAATCTCTCCGTGCCCCTTTAAGGGCAGTGTCAACCCGGCACTTGTTTCAAAAATTGAATTTCACATTTCTCTATTATTTTATACTTTTATATGTATTCTATCATTACCATCATAAGTTACTAATCGGAAGCGATTATTTCCCGTTCTTTTGGGTGATTTTAAATTGTTGTTTTGGTAAGTTTGAGTCGGGAAAAGGCGCATGGTTATTTGGCGAGGTTCCGCGCTTTTCAAATGCTGCGACAGCTGTTCGATCATTGCGTCGCGCGCTGAAACTTCCCGCGCGTAATACTAGAAGCGCCGCTTTATATCTGCGACGTAGATCTTCCAATCACCTTTCTTTACCCATCAACATATTTTGATATCAGAAGAAACCCCATATTTTTCTCATTATTCTGTAAAATGTTTGACGCAAGGTATATGTTCCATTTATGCGTTAAAGGCCAAAATGCAGTGAGTTATTGGTAAAGGTGGTTAACCACCCGGCCAGTTTGTATATTATTCAATGGACAACTTTCATGTCACCTTGTGCTTCTAAATAAGTACCATTGGAGTTATGCAACTAAACTTTGGAATACGACTATTTTAAGGATGAACCTTCATGTTCTATAGAAAATCGGGCCAGCAATCGGAACACCTACATTTAATCCAGGAAAGGTGAAATATCACCTATATATATATATATATATACAAAAATTTAATTTTTGACTTTTAACACCCAATATTTCCAGGGGCGTGTGTTTATGTAATGAAGATAACAATAATGTACTTAAACTTAAATCTGACTTTTCGTTATAATAAATTTAAAACTTGAAACTTGATTTCAATGAAAAAATGAGAGTCCTCGTTTTGGTAAAATACAATTGACTCAATTCTATTCATGTATAAATGTCTTCTTGCATTCAAACACAACCCATCCTAAGCGCTGTCGGTATTTTTAAAGACTCTTCTTGTTTGATTTGTGTAATTTGTTATGGTAAAGTCAGCTTGTCTCCCACGGTATCGGTTATCGAACATTTAATCAATCGAATGATCGACAATCCTTGCTGCCGGCAATCACTGATGAAAATGTCAACTCTCAGTCTCAGGAAGTGTTTGGGCCTTTTACGGAAAGTAAGTAACAAATCTGAAATGTTTTAATGTACATACATGTCGAGTAATAATGTTCATAATTGGATGAATGCAAATATATGATGTGATGTTGTGAGATAACAAGCAAATGCAAGTTTTCGATTCACTTGGTTACTTGCCTAAAAATTATAGATAGTAAAATTAGTAGAAAAGCCAGGTGCAGAATTCGTCATGCCTGACTTAATATTTGATGATATTCATGAAAAAGAATTATGTGCATGAGAATGACTAGTGATGTGTGACCTTCCAGGGATGGCCTTACTATCATTTCATTCAGCCATCATACTTATATAGGCTTTTTAAGCCTGGCCAAAGCATTTGATTTTGCTAGAGTCTGGTCCCTTCACGTTCACTTCACCACCAGGCTCAGCCTCAGGTAGGCATGTTCATAAAATTTTGAAAATAAAATTATCTCTTTGAAAATGGAATACATGAAAACAAAGTACTTTACAATAAAAAATGATGGTTCAACCTTGTCTGCAGGCTGAATAATAAAAAAGTTATAACCAAAAGTAGTTTAAGTCATGCACATTTTAAAACCATTTTAGGTAAATTAAGGGTTTACTTTCATGACGTCTAGTTGCTTGTGTGGGGTTATTTATACATCAGTGAATACATCCCAGCAGTTTCGTACTTTTCCGCTGAATTTAAAAGAGGTAAACGTGAGTTTTCTACATATTTTGGTCAAATATGTCGCCCTCTATAGTCAATGATATGAACATCCCTACCTCAGGCTCAGGCACGTAGTCGTAGAACAGTCCAGTACTCTTCTTTACAAATACTCCCTAGGGATACATCGGCAGTCACAGAGAGACCACAAGCGATGCGTATTTGGACCAAATTGGCGTCGGATGATTCGGATCATCATACTAGTATTACTACTACCGTAAAACGGGGTGAATCGGGACTAGATTGAGCATGGTTTTGATTGTTTTTTTCTTCTTCTGTAGCCTCATTTGCCACAGTCATTGGTACATTTTATGTCCACACATAAGATCTACATGCTGGTAATGTTAAATTTAGTGTATTAAAAGTGCTTCACACTAGAAGCCTATCACGTCTCAACAATTTCAAATGCGTCTCAACTTCGCGTCTCAACAAATTGTTGAGACGCGAAGTTGAGACGCATTTGAAATTGTTGAGACGCGATAGGCTTCTAGTGTCACCCCTTTTTTTTTTAAAAAGTGACTGTCCCGATTCACCCCGAGTTTGGGGTGAATCGGTACACACCAAAGTCCCAGTTGCCAGTGTACTTACCAAGTCACAATTTCCTGCACTGTCAATGTATGGCACTTGTAAAATCCACTTTAATCTACTGGCATCCACCTCAACATATTTTAATCAGTTATCACTGGTATTTATCATTTAGCATCTAAAATCTCATAAAAAATGGAGTAATTCTTGATGGTGAAAAAAATATTTATATATTTTAGAGGTAACAGAATTCTGACTACATCTCATGGCGTGTGTATTTATGAATGAAAATATCCAGAGTTCATAACCCTTGACCCATGAAGAATGGTCATATGCCCCACCCATTTTTTATCAAATGACCACAGGTAATGCATGTGATTGGTTAAGTAATAAACTGTGTTTAAGATTTTCAGATATTGACTATATTTATTTGACAGCTGATCACTCTTATTGCAGTGAGCTGTGATTGGCATGTACCAACTCGTATTGAATGTATTATAGTCCAGGTGCAATTCCCTTTTGTTGTCTGGAATGTCAGTTCAGGCTGCATGACTAAATCTTTTATGATATAGATAGATTATTTAAAGTACCTGTGGTTTGACACAATGAAAATGATGACCAACATTGTTGCCAAACTAGTCAGCAAACAGTGCATTGGGCTCATTCTAAACTGTGTGCTTATTTCCAAACAAAAATATTTTGTTACTCAAGTAGAATTTTCTAATGGGATTACCCAGCATTGGGCCATTTGTTTGTCTTTGTCTATGGTCTAAAAAGCACCTAGATGGTAACACATGTGCATCTTTTACTATAGCTCAAATTGAACATGTACATTTGGTCAAAATATTGTAGGCATTTTATGATCAGAGGCCCATATTTTCCTTCAAATGCAAGGATCAAGTGTATGCTTGGACTATTTAAGGAGAACATATATTTGTAAAGCCCATGCTGTAAGTATAGGATCTGGTTATTGAGTATTTTTCTTGTTTGCTATGTGGTTATTTTGGGCCTGTTTTGGCCTGTTCAAAACAGGCCAACGGTGGTTGTTTAAGTCATAATGTTTGTCAGGTCCCTCAATTAGCAAATTGAGGGACCTGAAGTTAGGTCTAGTGAATCGGGACAGCAGGGAAATAGTGTTTGATGAAGGTTTAAATTAATTTTTGTCCCCTTTATCCCCACAAATGGGTAGATGGGGGACTTTAAACAAGTTTTAGTCACATTTCTTGTAAGGTTTTGATCCAAGTTCTGGCTTGTATTGATGTGGCAAATATTGTCCCGATTCACCCCAATTTCAAACTCTTAAATCTGAAAATCACACATATCTACAAAATTAAGGTTTTAATTAATTTGTGTCCCCTTTATCCCCACAAATGGGATGGATGGAGACTTTAAACAAGTTTTGGTCACATTTTTGGAAAGGTTTTGATCTAAGTTCTGGCTTGTATTGACACAGCATCGTGTCCCTATTCACCCCGTTTTCAAAATCTCAAATCTGTAAAAACACAAAAATCTACCAAATTAATAATTTCTTTGGACTAATCAAATTTTCACTTTAACCACACTTGTAGGACATATTTTGCCAGGTCCCTGTGCATTCCCAGCTTATTTCCTCCAATGGTTCCACTGGGAGAGAGAAAGTTTTGACTGCATCTTTTTTTATGAACCATTGAAGGACATTTTCATTTTGGTATCCTGGGCTCCAGATTTCCAGTATCACATCTGCAAAGCCATCATTCTAATGCTGATAGTCCACTTTTCCATCCCGGGGGGATAAAAAGTCAAAAGAATCAATTAGGTTTGAAAAAATAATTATTAAACAACTTTTTGTGTGTTTTGTCCCGATTCACCCCAGTGTCCCGATTCACCCCGTTTTACGGTACTATAACTAGCGTGTAAAAATGACTTGAGAATAAAATCAAATGTGATATTCAAAACTGCTAGTTTCTGAAAATTTCAAAAGGTTTCTTGCTGATTCAATCATCAATGATTAACGTATTCAATGCAGTCTAGATTTTCTATCGCTAAATTCCCATTTCTAAACTAAATTTCTATGTCATTTTTTAACCGTGCATTCCATCATGCATATTTTCAAAGTATTCTCTACGCAATTCTGCAGTATTTATCGAAAATGCAGGGAAAAACGTACTCTCCTCCTAAAAGTAGCATAACTTTCAAAAAACTGCATCGATTTTCACGGGACTTTTTCCTAGTACATCCGCCATTTTGTCTGTTTTCATTTGATCTAAAAATGATCAAGGTTTGATGACGTCATCATCGGAAAACTTCGACAGACGTTTGGCCTCTCAATTCATTCACAAATCCAAGTCTGTGAAAAGTTCCGCCGGCCTCACAAAACACTGACATCATAATGAGCTGTGCAGTACTCCAAAACAGCCCAGTGATCACGCTGGCTGGGCTGCTGGTGTACTCATTAGCATAATTTATCCAGATTCTATCCCTTGTGCAGTGTTCTATGTGTCAGAACCCAGGCGTGTGTCTACCCCTACGGACCGATCGTGTAAACAAATTGCGGTCGTTCGATTGAAAAACAGTGGTTAACGCTTTACAGCGAATGAAAATTAATTGAATAAATAATATATAGACTCGGACAAACTGGCGAGAATTAAATTAACAAAGACCTTAAAAATACACAGCCTCGAACCCGGTCCCTCTCGCTATCGCGGAATGAATTAGTTATGATCAAATTATGTTATGGCCTAAATTTATTAAGAATTTTTTTTTTACTTTTTTTTACTTTTTTTTAATTTAAAAATATTTATTAAGAATTAGGCCTATAGATGTAATTTGTATCGCATACAAAGAATATGTGTAATTATAATTAGATTCCCCTATTTGTCTCAATGTTTTATGAAATGACACCATTTTAGGCCTGGGATCGGGGGAAGAGTGAGGCGGGAAGCGCCCCCTCGTGTCACTGTCACTGTCACATGACCTTATATTTGTGGTGGGAGTGGATTTGAGTACAAAGTCCGTCATATTACTCCTTTTCTGGCATGTTGGTGTCTAAATAAAATCTAAATGAGCTCAAAAACAATACAAAATAAGGTACGTATGTGACACAAGAGCGATGCTCTCTCTGTGATCAAGGAGGTTCATATATTATCAAGGAAACTAATAAACGCAGACTACAATACCTGCCTCCTCTAGTATTACCCATTCAAGACTACTTTGCTACAATTCCTGTCTGTGTAGTGGCATAAGGATGCAGACATACTGAAGTGTCGCATTATGGTGTCGGAACACAATGTTTCAAATACATGGTAGAAGACAGGATAAAAGAAAATGTCAATAACAGAAGTCCAAGAATTGGCATGTTACCATACCATTTACAGGCGGATACCCATGTTATCTTTCATGCACGGTACTGCTCAGAGCGTATGCACGGGTATCCTAACATCACGATCTGCGCAAGTGACACGGACACGGTCTTCATTCTGCTTTTGTACCATGAAAATCTTCTCTTTATCTTCCTAGCTGTCTATGGATGTTGTAGGATCATCGTCCAATGACACCTGAATGACGGTCAATATCAGTCAGTTGGCGAAGACTGTTACGGTTAGAGAGAAGAAGAAGCCTACGGAAGCGTTTGGATATCATCGTAGATCTTAATCTTACAAGGAGGAGATCACAGCATTTTTTGGCACTTTTTGGTCTATAATTCAAAAAATAAATAAGATAGTATTAATATAAAAAAAATAATACCCCTCCTAGGGAATTTTATAAGGATTATAATAAAACTAGTATGACAACACTTGACAAAATATATTTTGAGTTATCTTGCACGAACCTAAAATGGGTAAAAAAACATGTTTTTAGGTCGTTTAGGTCGTCCGTAGGAAGAGACCTTATGGCAGCATCCTTCGTGTGTGTTGTCAGTCTGTCTGGTGCGTGTGTGTCCGTGTGTCAACAATTTGGTATACACTTTTTGTTTTGTCCATTTCTTCTCCATACAGTAACCAATTGCAATCAAACTTCGGTCATAGATGCAACATGGAAACCTTCATATGTTAATGAGGTCATAGGTCACATACCAAGGTCAAAGGTCATCTGAGGTCAAAATTAAAAATTCAGTACACATTGTTTGTATTGTCCATTTCTTTTCCATACAATGATCAATTGCAACCATACTTCGGTCATAGATGCAACATGGAAACCTTCATATGTTAATGAGGTCAAAGGTCACATACCACGGTCAAAGGTCATCTGAGGTCAAGATGTAAAATTCAGTACACATTGTTTGTAAAATTGTCCATTTCTTTTCCATACAATGACCAATTGCAACCATACTTGGGTCATAGATGCAACATGGAAACCTTCATATGTTAATGAGGTAAAAGGTCACATACCACGGTAAAAGGTCATCTGAGGTCAAGATGTAAAATTCAGTACACATTTTTGTATTGTCCATTTCTTTTCCATACAATGACCAATTGCAAACAAACTTTGGTCATAAATGCAACATGGAAACCTTCATATGTTAATGAGGTCAAAGGTCACATACCAAGGTCAAAGGTCATCTGAGGTCAAGATGTAAAATTTAGTACACACTTTTTGTATTGTTTATTTCTTTTCCATACAATGACCAATTGCAACAAAACCTCTGGCATAGATGCAACATGGGCACCTTCATATGTTAATGAGGTCAAAGGTCACATACCAAAGTCAAAGGTCATCTGAGGTCAAAATTTGGTACACACTTTTTGTACACACTTTTTGTATTGTCCATTTCTTTTCCATACAATGACCAATTGCAACCAAACCTCGGTCATAGATGCAACATGGAAACCTTCATATGTTAATGAGGTCAAAGATCACATACCAAGGTCAAAGGTCATCTGAGGTTAAGATGTATGTAAAATTGATTACATTTAAACAGATGAAGTACAATTGCAACCAAACTACCCATATAAACGGACGACCTATTTGGGACCGCTGTCCCTATTTTTTATAATTGTTTCCAAAATGGTCAATTTCATGTTCGTGGTTGGATTCATTGAACCCTTTCCTTCAAGAAAATGTATACTTTTATATAGATTAAATGAATAATGAAGAAGTTACGGCAGTTTTACGGAGTGTCAACCCTGTTTGGTGCCAAATTTATCAAGCTGTAACTTTTAAATTAT
Organism: Ophiura sarsii; assembly: GCA_035610835.1. NCBI lineage: Eukaryota > Metazoa > Echinodermata > Ophiuroidea > Amphilepidida > Ophiuridae > Ophiura > Ophiura sarsii. Next base: position 31,111,209 of record CM069445.1, read on the forward strand.
AAATGTGATGTACATAAAAGTATACATTTTTTGTAATGAAATGAGTCAGAGAATCACTAAAAATAGTGATTTTTACATTTTGCCCAAAAATCACTTTTTTTGGCACCAACATTTTTCAGACAACCTAACATAATCAGTTTTTGATTAAAAATTCCAAAAGTCAATTTTCTAGGAGCGCATTTATTTTTATCCCCCTGGTTTGTAAAACCAGAAGGGGATTTTGTCATCATGTCAATGTGTGTGTGTGCCTTTTGGTTAGCCTTTTTTCCAAATGCTGTATGTGTGTGTGTGCCTTTTGGTTAGCCTTTTTTTCCAAATGCTGTATCTTTTGAAAGGATGGACGGATTGACTTCAAACCTTCAGTGATAGGTAGGCCATGGTCAAACACTGTAGCTGCTTGTTTGGGGGTCTAATTTGCAAAGGTCATCTGAGGTCAAAGGTCATCTAGAGGTCAAATCGTAAAAGTTGCCCGAATGCTGTATCTGTTGAAAGGATGGACGGATTGACTTCAAACCTTCAGTGATAGGTAGGCCATGGTCAAACACTGTAGCTGCTTGTTTGGGGGTCTAATTTGCAAAGGTCATCTGAGGTCAAAGGTTATCTAGAGGTCAAATCGTAAAAGTTGCCCGATTGACGTCAAACTTAGAGAAAAGAAACATGAACACCGGGTGAACATGTCTAAAATAAATTAGAGGTCATCCAAGGTCATCTGAGGTCAAAGGTCATCCAGAGGTCAAATCGTAAAAGTTGCCCGATTGACGTCAAACTTGGAGACAAGAAACATGAACACCAGGTGAACATGTCTAAAATAAATTAGAGGTCATCTGAGGTGAAAGGTCATCCAGAGGTCAAATCGTAAAAGTTGCCCGATCGACGTCAAACTTGGAGACAAGAAACATGAACACTGGGTGAACATGTCTAAAATAAATTAGAGGTCATCCAAGGTCATCTGAGGTCAAAGGTCATCCAGAGGTCAAATCGTAAAAGTTGCCTGATTGATGTCAAACTTGGAGACAAGAAACATGAACACCGGGTGAACATGTCTAAAATAAATTAGAGGTCATCTGAGGTGAAAGGTCATCCAGAGGTCAAATCGTAAAAGTTGCCCGATTGACGTCAAACTTGGAGACAAGAAACATGAACACCGGGTGAACATGTCTAAAATAAATTAGAGGTCATCTGAGGTCAAAGGTCATCCAGAGGTCAAATCATAAAAGTTGCCCGATCGACATCAAACTTGGAAACAAGAAACATGAACACCGGGGGAACATGTCTAAAATAAATTAGAGGTCATCCGAGGTCAACGGTCATTAGAGGTCAACCAAGGTCAAAGGTCAACAAGGGGTTAATTTGTGCAATGAACACCGTGGGAACATGTAAAAAAATAATTAGAGGTCATCCGAGGTCATCTGAGGTCAAAGGTCATCCAGAGGTCAAATCGTTAAAGTTGACCAATTGACCTCAAACTTGGAGAAAAGAAACATGAACACCGGGGGAACAGGACCCATATATGACCGTTGACCTCATTTAGTTGATCTCCCAGCCAGGGGGATTCGCAAGTCGTGACTTGCAGTATTTTTTTGGCTTACAATTTTGTTTGTTTTGAAAATATTGACCAAAAAGTTTCAAAAAAAATGGTTTTTTTATCATTTTTTGTTTAGTGCACCGTTTGGAAGTGCTGCTGGCCGTGTGGTTCTGTGTTATGGTGTAGTAGGGTTAGGGTTAAATGAAGGTTTGACTATTTTAGTTGAAGGTTTGAAAATTGAAAACAAATTGATCGAATTAGATGTTGAAACTTTTAAATTAATGTCATATTGATCAGCAACAAAAATGTTGGTATAAAACACTGTGATTATAGTGTGATATATCATTTTCTCTCATATTTTTACCACTACAGGCCACTGCTCATGGTGTGCTTTCCCGTAACATTAGCCTGTCAACTAGAGCATCGGCACAGGTGAGTAGGTTATTATAGAATGCCCAGTATATATTATAACTCCATCAGATTATACAATAGTTTTGCGCCAGAATGACATATATTTTGAATTAGTAATGGGCCGATCCAGGGTTCTAGATCGGGCCGATATTATAATTAGCTAGATTGGATCTGGATCTGCAAAAATCCCCATCACTTACCAATGAACCGATCCAACAGGAATTTACAATTACTTTCTAGAAACATCATGGTAAATCAGATGTGGCTAACCTTTTAGAAATGTAAGGTTTACTTTCTAGAAACGTTATCGTAAATTGGGTTTACTTTGGTTTCCTTCGAGGGGATCAATAATTGCCCCCCCCCCCCCCGAATCACTATATTACGCATTTGCACTATTGCGTCACTTATTTTATTTACATCTCACATGTATAATTTATGAATGGCTAGGGCCAGCTGATAGGTTTGAAGTTTTGAAGGTGTTATTTTTGTGGATTGAGACTGTATTTCCTGGGGGTTTGGCCTAGTGATCACGGCCATGCCGCATCGTAAGTCGTAAATCATTCGGAGTCGGAACCAAGGAGGATATAATGTGGTATTTAATCTTTTATTAAATATCGGGATCGGCTGATCTGTTAAATTATGGATCAAGGATTGGCAATTACCAATCTAGGGTGGGTCGGCCCAGCACAGCACTACTAAACAGGTCATGAAATAAGTCCCTCTGGGAAATGTGCATTTTTCTGGAAAACAGTTAGGCTTTTTAACCTGTTACAAAAATGTAAAATGTAGACTGAAATGTTACACATTTAATGTGCAATAAAGTTTCACCCAACAGTTAACCTTCGCCTTGAAATGCTGCCTTTTATTAAATTTGATGACCAATAAAAAATGACACTTTCTTAGGGATTTAACAAATTGAAGTGTACTCTGAGGGATTATATACACTTAAAAAGTACACCCAATAGTACACGCTGTTCCAAAACTACAGCTTCATAAATATGTAGTTAAAGCACATTAAAGTATCCTCAATTATTCCTATAAAGGATGCAATAAATGATTTGAGCCCTGCTGACACTACTGTTGATTTAACTTTTTTTTCTCCTTTTAACCACCCAACAGCTTACCGTAAGGGAGGCCCTCAATGCCGCATTGGACGAGGAACTCGCAAGAGATGAGAGGGTCTTCCTGATGGGCGAGGAGGTGGCGCTGTACGACGGAGCTTACAAGGTCACCCGAGGGCTGTATAACAAATATGGAGAGGAGCGCATCAAGGACACGCCTATTACAGAGATGGGATTCGCTGGCATTTCTGTTGGCTCTGCAATGGTAGGATGGAACTCTCACTGTTTGTATTTATAAGGCTACGTTAGCCTTTTACAACTATGGCAAACACTGCACACCCGACTTCTCATTCTTCTTATTACCCGGGTTTTATCAGACGACGGTGGACACGAACGGCCGTTAATTTTGAATTTCCGTTGGTTTCAATGTAACAATGGATTTTGATTTTATGACCCCATAAAATTCATCACACGTTGGAACTAAATTATTTCATCCTAAAACCACTGTGGATGGCTAACCATCCAGTGTCAGTATCATTTTTTGAATTTAAACCGTTGTTAAGTGTTAGTCCCATTCACTTGATCACGTAACCTCGTTCGCATAATTTTACCTGAATATTCGTGAATACCCCCGTGTCCAGCGTCGTCTGGGTTTTATCTAACTTGACATACGCCCTCACTTATTCTATACTTCGACATGACATTAGACTATGCCCTTTTAGCACATGCCATACTTAAAGGCGAATGGGTGTCAATCTTGGGAGTGGAGGTGGAGGAGGGGGAGATGTCATTATTTGACCCCTACTTTTTGGTCAAATAACCCATTGTCCCTTTTAGATAATTAACAGGCCAACCCCCTTTGTTTCATGAATCCTTTGTTTCGTGATGTACGATGCTTAAAAATTCAAGGAACCCGCCCCTCCCCCCCCCCCCCTAAAAGTAACTTTAAAAATCCAGAAACTTTCGCTCCAAGGGCATGTACCATGTGTCAATTCTTAGAATCAAATGCATCATACAGTCGTCATGTGTCACCTGTTGTTCTGTGCAATTGGCGCATACTTGGGTCCTTAAGTATGCTAACCATGCATGTATCCAATCATAAAATGTTAAAAGTTGATGTTAATTCCGTAAAAATAAACCCCCAAACAATTACAAATGAACCATCTCATAATTCTTGGTTTGATTTTGTTCGTTCCTCCACAGGCTGGCATGCGACCCATATGTGAATTCATGACGTTTAACTTTGCTATGCAAGCCATAGATCAGGTCATTAACTCGGCAGCCAAGACATTCTACATGTCTGGCGGAGGGGTATGTATCTTCAAATACCAGATTTGTTACCAATTAACAAGTCAAGGTGTACAATTTTGTTGCAGACTGAACGATTGGTCTTTATTCTTTCAGTGAATTTTTTTAAGCGGCTGACTATTGCGTCACTTATTTTATTTTACGTCGCACATGTATTAGTTTATAGATGGCTGGGGCTAGATTCAAAGTATTAAAGGTGTTTTTTTGGTGGATTGAGAGTTTATTTCCTGGTGCCGCGTCGTAATTTGTAAATCATTCGGAGGAGGAGGATATAACATGGTCTGTAATTCTTTAATAAATATCGGGATTTGGATTGGCTGATCTGTTAAATTTATGGATCAGGGATCGGCAATTACCGATCTAGGGTGGATCGGTCCATCACTACATGACGCCTAATTCTTTGTGTTGTGTGTATCACAAATCCCCTACAGGTGAACGTACCCATCGTATTCCGTGGTCCCAATGGTGCTGCCTCTGGTGTGGGAGCACAACATTCACAGTGCTTCGCAGCTTGGTACGGCAGCTGTCCTGGCCTTAAGGTCATTAGTCCTTATTCAGCAGAAGATTGCAAAGGATTGCTCAAGTCAGCCATCAGAGATGATAATCCAGGTAAGGCGAGGAAAAAAACACCCTGTTTTATGGGCCCCATAGACCCACTTTTTTGCTTTTTTCAAGATTTTTTTGTTTGTTAGAATTTTTTTTCTCAAATTATGTAAAATCAGCCTTTTTTTGGCCGAAGATCTGGCAAAAAGTTTCCACCAATTTTTTTTTTTAAATCCTGATTTTTGCAGATTTTGGTGACATTTTAGGGCAGTACTCTTTTTAGTTTTTGCCACTTTTGCCACTTTAAGTGGCAAAAAGGTAATTTTGCTGGACGGTTAAAACCATGGTTTAAACCGCCTGCGGCAAAAACCAGCGAACCCTGTGTAGGTCTATGTAATGAGGCTCAAAAAATGCAAAAAATAAAAACATGCAAAATTGTTCAAAATGTGCAACGCGCACAAAATTACACACACGATAATTTTCACTTTTACTGCTACTTGCACTATCGATTAACCTTTATCTAAATCAAACAAAGGCCAACAAGGCGCTGGCCCCAGCTTCTCATTCACGATCACAGAAAGGTATCGATGGTCTCCAAAAAAATGTTTTTGGGAGTGCGACACACATGGCGTGGTGCACATTTGCCTGGACTCCCACTACAGCATACCTGGTTCAAGCCACGGAGGTGACGGATCCCATTTCTCTTACATTATTAGTAGGCCCTTGTTTCTCCGCGATAGTTTTATTCCTACAAACCACCCTGAAAAGGTAGGGTCTAATCGCAATTCACAGAGGAAGCTACCATAGCAGTTGTTTTTCAAAGGATACTATTAGAGATGTTAGTTACCCAAGGATTAATGGTTCTCGGCAATGATCCCTCTAAGAACTAGCACTTGAGCCAAGTTTAAAGTTCAAAGATTCAAGAAAATTTGCAATCATTAATAAATTCTGTTTTGTGAAATTTTTCGTTGAACAGTTGTCTTCCTTGAAAATGAGCTCCTCTACGGCACCGCCTTTGAGATGTCCGATGCCGCCATGAAAGACGACTTCCTCATCCCCATCGGCAAAGGCAAAATCGAGAGATCCGGTACCGATGTCACATTGGTGGCGCATAGCTTGTGTGTGCAGAGGGCACTAGAAGCCGCAAATAGCTTGGAAAGCGAAGGCATATCATGTGAGGTAATGTCATTTTGATAAATAAAATGATTTTGGATTTGATTACAACTGACATAACTGCAAAACTGTCCATGCCACAACACAATTTTATGTGACATGAATAAACATGAACTTACATAATTGTCCAATCACGCAGCCTGGGGTCTTGTTGATTAGGGCTGCGATTGGTCAATTACCTATTTGTTTACAAATATGTCACATCTTCCGGTTTTACTGCGCCCTTGCCATCGCGATTGACGTGGTCACGCACGATACGCCCCAGTCGCAAGGGACAATGAGGAATCGTATACGATTTGATCGAGAATTCTTTGTTTTGATTATAGTATAATTCAAAAAAATAGTCAGTTATGCCCCTCCCTGCCAGCAGGCTTGCCCCCCCCCCCCCCCATTGAAGACCCTAGTTACGTTACTGAAAGTAACTGAACTAAATGAAGAATTATTTCAATTTTTTGTATGATCTTGTTTTCTAATCCCCAGGTTGTCAATCTGAGGACCATCCGTCCCATGGATGAGGAGATCATCTTAAATTCCGTCAAGAAAACTAATCATCTGGTCACGGTGGAAGGCGGATGGCCACAGTTTGGTGTCGGATCAGAGATTCTTGCAAGGGTCATGGAAAGTAAGTAAAAGGAAGCACTCAATATGACGCAACATTTTGTTGTTGTGTTACCATCAGCAACTGACCCTAAAATGTAAAAAATCGTTTTTTTAAAGATTTAAGTTTTACCCAATTTGTCAAAATATTACTATTTTCTGCTTGAAAGGAATGAGTTTGCTTGAATAGTTTGCTTTTAAACTATAATCCCACTAGAAACTAATGGTGTAAATTCTAACCGTTTACCCGTTTAAACGCTCGTAGGGCGTTTAAACGGTTACAGAATTCGCTAAACGGCTAAACGTAAGCCCTAATAAAATTTTAAAAGTCCGACTAAATTTTAGGTAAACAAGTAAGCTTACTCGTAATTCTTATTCCATACCAACCATTACAGCCTCATTTGTACCAAATATAAATACGATAACGTTTCTAGAAATAAATTCCCCCAAAAAACCGGTCGGAACGGCCTTGTTGTACCAAGTATGTCAAAATTATTACGATAACGTTTCTAGAAATAGAAACCCGGTAGAAATCAACCATGGCCTTTCATACATGCATTATATCGATATTGTTAAACGACTAAGGATTTAGACTAAGAATAAAAATGTTGGGACTAACGAAATGTGACGATCGCGATCGCAATGAAATCAATGCAAATAACTGGCATATCTATCTATTCGATATAGTGCAGAATTCAATTATTTATGAATACAAATACGTTTAAACGTTTAAGGTAGCTATATCGGCTACGGCGTCATGCTCAGATTTGCTTCAAAATTATACAGGATTTGTATATTGACAAGATAAACTCACACGCAAATTTTGAATTTTTTCCATCAAGCCGTTTTCAAATGGTGCAATTTTTTGTCTTCAAAAAAACCCATAGACTTACAGTGTGTTAGGTTTTTGGCACGTTGCCAAATTCCCAAAATTGCCTCTTTTCTCAAAACACACTCTATTTATAAATGATTTTTTCAACCCTTTGTATCCTTAGGATGAACTTGTTTTTTATATTATGTTTTTGCCAAGATACCAATGCACAATATTTAGTGTAATTATTTCCACATTTACAATCATAACATGGATTGAATGGAGTGGGAATGTTAGTACTTAACTACAAAATTGTATTTTTTCTAGAAACACTAAATAGTCAAACTTTGTGAATATTTTCAAAGAGAAGTTTAGCTCCTATTTCAACAAACAAGGTGTCATATGAAAGGTAATTCAATTTAGAAGATTCTCTCGCCAGCTTTTTCCATTAAAGTGTTTCTAGAATTTTTTGTGTCAATTTTAACTTTTGCCTTTAAAAAATCCCTAAAAAAATAATTTTCTCAAAAAGTGAACACTTTATTCACAAAAACTGGCGAGAGAACTTAGGTAATATACTTATTAACCATCCCCCAAAGTGACAGACCCATAGCAGTTTCCTACTTGGCTAAAAATATTCAAATGTCCAAAAAATTAGGGAATTTTCAAAAAATAAAGAAAAACATAGAAATATTCAAATTACTCCGAAAGTTCTCAAATAGGTAGAGCAAAGACTTGTCTTTAATGTGGTCTCAAAATAAAAAAGTATAGATATAATTCATTTGGCACAATAGTTGTTTTTCTGCAGTGGGGTAATAGCCGATATAGCTACCTTAAACGCTTTTTTTAAAAATAGTTTAAACGGATAGTTCATTAAACGGAAATTTACAGGCTTACTAGAAACATTAGTCAAATTGACATTTTTGTCTTGTCATGCTCCACGGTCTGTCAGTAATATTTGTCAGCAAAAAAATTGAAAAAAGGAAAATCGAACTTCCGACCTGACTTCAAGATTTTTGGCACTTGAGGGCAACACAACAACATAAAAAATGTGCACATGTTCTTATGCAATCAAAGATGAACACAAGCATTGAAATGCATGCACATTCATGCATGCACATGTGCTAATCATTCTCATTGATGACACAGCACGGCGTGTTATCAATTAGATATTGACAAAAACAACTTGTGGAATGATTATTTTGATTTTGATTCATCGTTTTAGTTGCAAGGCAGCGTGTATAGGTATCAAAGGAAAGAATGGTAATTCAGCGATTTACTACCACACGCAAAAATTGCGTATGAATGATATGAGAGTTTTAAAAGCAAGGCTCAAATTAGATGGAGATTTGCTGACTTAGCTGTCTGAAACTTGAATTTTATTATTATTTAGCAGGTTGATTTTTTTTCATTCACATTTCTGTTCTATATTTGTATTATGTGTTAGTACTAGTAAGATTCTTGGTTGTTCGCGGAACAACATATGAAGAGCTGTTTTGCAAAAGGGCCTACATCCACTTCTGCCTTTTTACTCATTTTGCATTATTGAATTCATCATGTGGAATTTGGCTTGTGTTGGTTGGCGCCTCAATTGGATTGCATGGATGCACTAATCCAATTCATGGAAACAAAAATGAACACAGCCATACAATAATTTGATTAACTCCATGGACCTGTTAATACAAATTCACTAATGCAAAATGAGTAACATGTCGGGGTGGTCTGGTGGCCCTTTTGCAACAAAGCTCTTCATATAAGTTAGTTTTGGTTGTCCATGGCTCATTTTGGTTGTCTCCTCGGGCAACCGGACAACCACCTAATTCAAATGCTGACTGTTCCCCCTGAAATTATGGGATCTTTGCAGGCCCTGTGATTTTTACACCATATAGAAGCCACATGAATACTACCGCTCCTGATAAACCTATTCATCACTTAAATCTTTCTGCAGGTGAAGCCTTTGACTACCTAGACGCCCCTGCTCTCCGTGTGACAGGTGCCGATGTCCCCATGCCCTATGCAGCTTCACTGGAGCAAGCCAGCGTACCGCAGATCAGCAACATAGTAAATAGCGTCAAGAGACTGTTAAATAGAAGTCCCGATAACAAGGGTGCAGCTAGGAACTGATGTTAGCGAGGATACTGTAAGAGTGGAAATGTTCGCGCTACATTTATTTTCGCGCTCACACTTTTTGGGCTCAAACCAGCTACTGCAAAAATAATAATCACACACTTACATATTGCTTTTGCCATATAGGTCTATATGTGATGCAGCTGCAAATCGTTAATTTAAAAAAACCCAATACTGTTGAAAATCTGCAAAGCACGAAAAAATAAATTGTGTGATAATTCCACTTTTACAGTCAGTAGGCTGGAGATATTTTAAATATATATAATACAGAGCTTTTTTTCTTTTATTGGCAATATTATTAATTTTTTTCTCACCTGGATTGTAGTCATGTGAAATTGTGAGTTGATTGTGACCCTAGGGTAGCCTGCATGGATTCAGAATTGATGATTGGATTGTTTACGTGTGCCGTAGCCGATTAAAGGTATATTATGCGATCTTTTCCATTGGACGCCCTCTATCCTTGATTTTTCTGATCATAAATCGTAAATACATTCTGAGTTAAAGGGGTGATACGATTCCTATAGGGATCACTTCAAAATCATGGTTTTATAGTGAATTTAGAATGAAAATAAACTGTCCTGCAGCAGGACAATCTATTTTCAACCTCTTTAAACCATGATTTTGAAGTAATTTGGAATCGTATCGCTCTGTAACTCAGAATATATTTATGATTTATGATCAGAAATTAAATCTGCAAAAAAATCCACTTAAAAAAAAATCCAGGATAGAAAATGGAAAATATCGCATAATATGCCTTTAAAAGGTACATTTTGTCTGCTATTTTTTTTTTTGGGGGGGGGAATTAGATTTCGTCCACATCTGACAATTTTATCTGAGTTTTTACTTTGTTAAATATATGAATATGTGATGAAAAATAATATGTTTTTTTCTTATGGATTATTTATATGTTATTTACAAAAACAGTCACGAATTATGAGGTTGGTAGGTAAAAGGCATGCTTGATATAATCAAGTATCAAATACATTGAAAGTTGGTTTTATTTGTATTTCTTAAAAAGAAAACAAAGCTGGAAATGTTCAGTTTTGATTGATATAAACAACTCAGACTTTTTCCTGTCCTAAAACATATTCGTTTGATGTTTTGGGTCATATATACTTCACACATTTTTAAGTTGCTCTCTAGTAAGAAGCCTGGCTGACAAAATGTACCATTTGAATAAGGATAACAAAGTTTGGTTTTATTGAATTTTACCTTAAAACCTGTAAGTGCTATGCAGGATATATTTAAGGGGGAAGGGATTTGTACTATAAAGTATTTCTTTTATATTCCATTTTGGTATCCATACCAACAGTATTATTAGAACATAATTATAATGATCTCAATTGTTGGTATTTTGGTTTTTGTGGTTTGTCTAAGAAGCTACATGAGGACTAAGAGTTCCTTTAAGATGACCCCATTTCCATTTTGATGCAATCGCTAAATACAACATGCAAAATTAGCCTCAACATACATGTATATCAATCTTTGCTTAATTAGTGTTAAACTGTACCCTGTCAAATCGTATTGTGCAGTAATTGCCCCCTCTCCCCCAATATTTTGTTCACATACCCTAGACTCGCTCTATGGAGTAAATGTATTGATTTGCATGGTGCACAGTTTGATGATATTATTATGATAAGTATAGATGAAGCTTAATATCCACTTTGGTGTCCCATGACTGTCTTTTCACCACAGAATAAAACTGTTTTAAAACTGTTTACAAGTTGTGGAATTTGGTAATAATGTGTGGTCTGTTATGGGTCTCAATGTGGATATTGTCAGTAAAATGTCCAAGTTGAACTGGCTACATAATATTATGTTATAGTCCCATTCATTCTGGTACCGGTTCGAGGTTCTACCCGCTAATGGCAGAACCATCCAAAGAGCAAATTCTCCATGAATCATCAGAACTTTTACCTCAATGTTGGCAACACCTGCCTTATTTTTGCTACTTTGTGCCACTAAGTGGGTGGCAACACAAGGTGAATGGGCTACTTTTTGGCATTAAGTGGGTTGGCAACACTAGGTGATAGGGCTACTTTAGCTGCGAAGTGGGTTGGCAACACTGGTAATTGGGCTACTTTTTGGCATTAAGTGGGTGGCAACACTAGGTGAATGGGCTACTTTTTGGCATTAAGTGGGTTGGCAACACTAGGTGATAGGGCTACTTTAGCTGCGACGTGGGTTGGCAACACTGGTAATTGGGCTACTTTTGCTGTGATGTGGTTGGCAACACTGAGTGATTGGGCTACTTTGCATAATGAATTTGGCTTTTTGACTAATCTCCAAGGTGAAATTACTTTTTAATACACAGATTTATATTTGTTTTCAGGGTTTATCATGGCAGGTAATAAGAGTTACCTGCCATGGGTTTTATGTATGTAATGTGTGTGGCGTATAGGCGTTATTGGTAGAGAATAATATTGAATATACATAAAAATATTAAAGGGTGAAAGCGTGATAAAGAGTATTCAATTTTAAGAAAGCTATTAATGTTTTGGTGGATATAGAAACCAAACAAAATATGTTTTTTTACCCTTTCCTTAATAAAACAGCTTTATTAATAAAAGACAGTGTTATTTAAGTATCAAAGTGGACCATTCGCATAATTATACACTAGAGAAAGCATATATCATAATTATGAACAGTGTGAATGTAATTGCTGGACAACAAATTGTATTGGCAGTCAAAACATTTAAAAGATGGCACAGCATTAAGTTTTAACACTACAATTGCTCCATTAAAATAATCTAAATGATATAGCACATGGGAATTGCAGGGCCTTGATATGAGTCATGAAAATATTGAGCATTTATGACTGTTTTGTCACACCTGTGTTTGTTCAATTTCTGTTTGCATGTAAAACAAAAGAACTGTGTATGGATGGCAATAAACTAACAAGATTTATCTAGTGGTTTTAAACTCTCTTTTTCAAAATGAGCAGACTATTTTGCAACATACTGTGTACACTAAACTCACCCCATGTATTCATTGAAACCAGAACCTATGCACACTTGATTTCATGTCCTATCAGTGATTTCATATCCTATCAGAGATGATTAATACCTTGTGAATGTGTGTTATCTTCATGTAAAGAGTTAGTCTAGGGTAAAGACTTCATTGAGGGATTATACAATCTGTGTGTGAATGAAGTTTTCATGCTAGACTAGTTTCGTAACACGAAGGTAGAACCAATTGTTTGGTTTTGTTCCTATATCATAAAAACTCAGTGAAAATGAATGCTCAGGAAGTGTCCGCAACATCGAGATGACATAATGCATAACGAAATGTTCTGGATGGGAAGGAAAAACTATTAACCTATGTTATTTCATACATTGTCTTTCAAAAAGGTGAATTGTTTGCACCTTGAGATGGCATGAACTACTCATTTTCAAATGTTGTCTACACTGTACAATGGACCTTGAATTACTAGTTATGGATTACTAATATAATATGTCATAGAGCTGCTAACACACATACATCAGACATGTTTTACTGCATATAAACATTAAAAGTAATTGTTCATCCTGATTCTAACAAATCAGACAAATCTCAATCTTGCACCATACTGATCCTTGTTTTTTGTGGCCCCCAAATTCACTTAGTTTGTGATTTAGCAGCTCCACAGACAGCACCCATGGAGAAAATGAAAGTGATTTTTTTTATTTGGATAGAATATGACTTCAGTACCAAGTAGGTGAGCTCCTGTTTTTTAGCATCAAAATACACATCCCACCTTACACACATGTGTTAATTATAAGTGTGTATCGCATGCCACACGTGCAGGCGTTTTACACAGACTCGTTATGTTTTTTATTGCTTATGCAAATCAATTTGCAATGCAAGGCAAAAAAAAGAAGTTATGTTGTCCTCTACAGCTCTCAGAGAGGAGGGACGGGCGGATTTTTTAATTTTTTGTTATTTTCTTATACAAGCGGTAGCTCAAAGTTCAGCCAACAAGAAGTTGTAATCACTCTAAGAGTCGCACATAATTATATGTGATAAACACTTAATTTAATATTCAATGCCATTTAAACTGTTAAAAAAAAAATCTGAAAAAAAAAAATCGAAGCGGCCCTAAATCTGACGAGCGGGCGGTTGAGGACAACATTACAATTTTGTTGTTGGCCTAATTGGATTCACCTCTTTGGTACTGAACAAATGTTGGGGATGTGTGATTGTTTTATGCAATATGCACCCTAAAGTTCTATCTAGTATTGTTCAAGATTGACTCTGTTGTAATTTAAGATTGTATGGATCCAGTGCATAGTTGTGTATGATTTATGGGTCTTTGTGGACACCGAAGGTTTTGGGAATCTATAACTCACTGGGCTGCCTTTTGGGTTCCCTAGATGCAATTTTAACAATTTGAGCCGACTAGGACTACTAATAAAACTTTAAGTGGAACTGGATCTTTGCAGACCCTGTAATGTTTTTGACACTGGTTTAAACACTGGTCTTGATCCTATGTAGTAATGGATAGTTCAATCGGTTCCAAATTGGCGAGAAATATTCGGTTTTTATCTCTTCGCGCGAAAAAGGAATCTAAGCGTACACCAGCGATTATGTCCACACGCACAAGGTATAAGCCACACGCACGCGTCACGCATACGATACACAGTGCGTTAGTTGCCCCCATCTTTCTGTATTCATCCGCTGCTAGTAAGGCGGCTTCGCAAATTTGGAACTGATCAAACTATAATAGGGGTGAATATTGCAAAACATTTCTGATCGGAATGATAACCCTATAGATCCATTCCTGATGTACTTCTATAATGATTTAATAAGATATATTTATATGTAAATATCAGAGTGAAATAAAATAAGTTTCCTTTGGGATTGAATGAATATTTGCATTTCTGTGATTCATTATATCGTTTATTTGTATTTGTTCATGACTGAGCAGTAGTAGTAGGGGCCTATTGATCACTTATGTTACACAGGGGTGAGAGAGTTCCTCTTTTTAGCTGATTTCCTCTTTTTTTAGATTTTTCTTATGCCAAAATGTCAGCCTTTTCTTTTCTTTTCAGCCCATATTTGGCATTTTTACGCTGTTTTCCTCGGTTTTGTCTGTTTTCCTCTTTTTTTATTTGTGGCCTTTCACACCCCTGGTTACAGGAAAGGGTAGCAGTATCAGTTTTTACTGTGTGATATTTTGTCACAAAGATGGCATTGGAAAGAATGCACTATCAAAATTTGGAAAATATGTGAATGAATATATTCAACAATAATATGTGACCAGTCGCATCAAAAAGGACATGTGTGTTGTCGGCAAACAGTTTGGAAATAAAAGCCAATGAAGTTAATGAAATATTAAGAAAATAATAGTAACAAATTGGTTCTTGAAACTGTATCTTGTGATTCCAAAGTCTGATTTCCCTCAACAAGGTATCATTTTAAAGCTTAGAACTCAAATTGGAGTCGTGCCTCCAACATGTTAATTTTGATGTGACTGGTCATATAGATTAAAAAAGAAAATGTTTAAGAATAGCCCTTTTCGGTTGAGAAGATTTCAAAGGTGCCCCTTATTGCTATAACATTTCTATTTTTGGTGACTTCAATTGCAAATGCAGACCAATAATTAGAGTGGTTTTATTGCAACGGTGGCATCTTATTCACCTTGGAATAAGTGAGCTCACTGTAGTTGCACTATGACATCAGATTGACAAAGAAATAACCTCCTTACAAATAACATTTGAAGAGTAAGGAAGAAAAAAAAAGGGTTCGTCTCAGAAACCTGCACGTATTGGTATGTAAAATAGGCTTAAAGCACGTAGCTCTTCGCAGCGGCGATTCATTTTAATTTTTTTCCTGTAGTTCTCTGTAACCTTGAATCAACACGAAAATGATATGCATAATTTGGAAACCTGTCAAATTAAACACGGCCAATAAAACAAAAATCGCATTCTTTCAGCCAATAATAAATTGCAGTGCTTTTTTGCAAATTGTTTCTGAGACGAACCTTTTTTTTGTGTGGCCTAATACACCTTTTTCTGCTGCACGTTTCAAGCAGAAAAGGTTACATTTTGAATCGATTTGTGACAAAGTTTATCCACACATGATTCATCTTAAATTTCCATATGTATAAACTGAAAGGAAATGTGTAGGTCTTTAATTCACCAGTGAAGTATTTCACGTAATCCATTTATCACTATGTCAACTTGATCACACTATGGAGTCCCACAGTGAAAACCCATTCTAAATGATCGCCACATTATTGATGGCGTGATCATTCCAATATGACTGTTTCCAGGGAGTTGTATACAGGGCTGGAACTTTTTCCCAACCAACTCACAAAATACCTGCCCGACAGAAATTCCACCACCCAGTGTAACTCACTTACACTGTGAGTTTGCATCTTCACCGGCCCAACGAAAAAGTTACCCGCTATGGGCAGGTTAGCGGGTGTCACTAGTTTTCAGCCCTGGTTGCATATAGTGGGGCAAATTGATTCAACAGTAATACCAACTGATGTCGTTGCTCTTTAATTGATGGGCAAGTCTTTATGAACGCTCTTAGTATTATTAATAAATACAACAGTGTGTATCACACATATTGCTTTATGTCATCATGTTTTTGTTATTCAACATGATTCCATCCAATTAATCTGTTATGCAATGTTAGATAACCAAAAAGAAAATATTCACCTTTGAACATTTTGAGAAATGGCCCAGTGTGAATATTCTGAATTGAAACAGATTGAATTCTTGTTGGAAGCATTCGACAATACAACATTGAATAAAAACACTAAATTGCGCACTGGCTTCATGAGTTGTATCATATTTTCAGCTAATTTTATCAACATTATATTTGCTACTGACTTTTAAACTTTGAATGCATGCGATGGATGGGTAAGATTCAGTGGCGTACCCAGGGGGTCCAGTGCTCCCCCCCCCCCCCGTGAAATAATCCCGTTGGTAAACACGACCCTCCGTCGGTAGATTTTCTATTTTGACCATGCAATTTTGTTCTGCCGGTTATTTGAACAACCTCATTGCTACCCCCCCCACACTTATCAAGATTTCAGCTGCTGACGTGAAAAAAATTGTGCAAGTTTTATGAATTTTGTTTTGAGTCTGTAAAAAGAATTGTCGGTACATCATGCATTTCGTTGGTACAACTATGGTCGTGACCCCCCCCCCCCCCCCCAGTATCCAAAAGCTGGGTACGCCACTGGTAAGATCACATTTATATTTGAAAATAACTTCATATTTGAAAATAACTTCAACCATGTAACTTAATTGACCCATCACATTCAATGTTATAAGTAATTAGCAAATAATTTCGCTGATTTAAGATACCTCAAAATAAAATCTGACTTCTGTGTTGTGCATAGTTCTCTGTAATTACCAATTGACTTGAAATTAAACCTCAAACAAACATAGTAATTATTTTTATCATTTCAATTTATTAAAAAGAGCACATTTTGTAGACCACATACAATTATACATGGAATGCTTCATATCTGAGTATTACACCAATTCCACAATAAAAAAATTACGGTAATTTTTGTTTTAAAAATCTGAAGAGTAAAGTGATAATGCAGACTTTCTACTTGCTACACTATATACAGGGTGTATCAAAAAAATTAGGACACTTTTTGATGATGGTTTAAATCCTTGTTAAATCACTGAAGCATGACCAATTTTTATTTCAATGTAAAGTACAACCGATAAAGATAAAATCCTGAAGAGATGAGAAAAATCCATCATTAATTAAGGAAATTGTGACCTATTAGGCAAGGCAATCTATTTTGTAGTATGTACAATGGTCATTCACACAGTAACAGTAGAGTAACATGAACGCACACACTATTTATGCCAATATCATGGTAATGAACCATCTACAGTGGGTTCGAGAACTTTTTTAATTTGCTCAGAATATGCATGCATCTGATTTGTGGATTATTTAGCCAGTATTGATTTGTGCCAGAATTAAATGGATTACCAAACTAATCTTTGCTATTGACTGATAGATTATTTTCTATGTTTATAATTATTGTAACGTATTGAAACGTAAACCATGATATTTACTGGTCTATACATGTAAATCCCATTGTACAAACCAGTAAATGACATGGTTTACGCAAATTATGCTAGTTTTCTTATTTTTAATCGGATTGATCTCATATGTTCAGGATTATCATAATAATTAATTGGGCTTTACATTGAGACTAAATTGGTCATGGTCCAATGATTATAACAAGTATTACACCGTCATGAAAAAGTGTCCTAATTTTTTTGATACACCCTGTACTGTTTTTAACTATAATGATGTGAAAGGCTTCATTCTTTTTGATGCCAAGCATATTTTGTGGTGGAAAATTAAAATTTCCAAATGTAAAAACAACAATATTTCAAATACCCCCCCCCCCCCCCCCCCCAGTTTACAGCAGTTAAGGACTGGTGCTTCATTTTATATTTTTGAGTACTTCACAATTTGGGGTACAATTTGAGCAAAAGCATATTTTGCGGTGGAAAACACACTTAAAATTTCCAATGTAAAAACAACAATATATTTCAAATAATCCCCCCCCCCCACCAAGTTTATAGCAGTTAAGGACTGGTGCCTCATTCGATATTTTTTGAGTACTACCCAATTTGGGGTACAATTTAAGCAAAACGAGACACAATGAACACTATTTAATTTAATTGTGGTAAAAATGGAAAGTTTGTGTTATGTTAAACCCTTCAAAAAAGTTAGGAAATCATTTGCAATTGTATACTTTCGTATACTTTTGTTGATGTTCATAGCATGTTGCACACAAATAGAAAGCTGGTGTGTTCATCTTAACAATAATGATACCAGATTTATAGGAATCACTTGTTTCAGTGCTAAGCCTAAGCCATGAGGTGGTCTCAATCTGAATGTGCCAAAATCATCACTATTTTTGTGCTAAAAATCAATAGAGCATCACTCTACGTTGTAGTTGTTAAAAGTAACATTTTATTGAACAGACGACGAGTTGTTCATTTTAGCACAAAATAGGGGTGATTATGGCACATTGTTTATTCATTTATTATTTCCATGTTATGCATAAGACCTCCCCACATTCTCAAACTCAAGCATGTGGCTAAGCACTGAAATAAGAAATTGCTATGAATGAGGTATCATTGGAAAGAGGAACACAACAGCTTTTCTTTGATATGAAACAAAATATGAATATACCACAACATTTCTAAAAACAAATTCCAAACTTCTTTTGAAGAGTTTATTTTTGTGTTTTTCTCACCAAAACATTTGCATGAAATGAATATATGCTAAGCTCCATATAACATTATAACTATCACACAACACCTAGTTGCATAACATACAACACTGGATTGGTAAATTTAGCAGAGCACACAACAGTCACTTTTACCCTGTTAAACTACTAATATAATCTATATCTGAAGTATTTTTCAATCTTTGAAAAACTTACTTTCCTAAAAATGCTTCAAAGACACTTTCCACTCGGCAGGCGTCTGCAGACAACATTCCAAAGTTTCACAAAATGTTTCAAAAATGTCAAAATAATTGAATTCAATTATCATATTTGAAACCACCATGAGAAATGCATTAAATTAAGTACAAACATACCTAGTATTGATTCAGTAATCCTTGAGATAGACCTTGAAAGTTGGGAACAATTTCAAAAACCAAAAGCCGTGTGGAAAGTGTTATTAGAGACAAATACATAGACAAAACACCCTACAACTGCATCTGCTTATGGTGCCAATTATTGACCTACTTTCCAATAAATGCTTAACACGATTTTACACTCAACAGATTTTTGTTTTCATCATATTTTTTATAACAACGATAGTCATGATAAATCGAAGAAAATGTGGAAAATTATACAATATATAGAATTTTGTTTCTGTATTTATGTACACAATATACATTTTTGATATATTTGGTTAAACATACACTATTATATTAATCACTATACAAAAATTACGATGAAGTTGTATGATACTGTAAAAGACGACATTTTTTGCGCTATATTTATTTTCACGCTTTTCGTGCTCGAACCAGCTACTGCGAAAATAATAACGCGTGAATGCATTTCTTTTTCACGCTTTTCGTGCTCAAACCAGCTACTGCGAAAATAATAACGCGTAAATGCATTCCTCTTTGCGTATAGATCTACATGGTGAACTACAAATTGTGAATTAAAAAACCCCACGCAAAACAGTTGAGAATCTCCAGAGCGCGAACAATAACCTCTTTTACAGTATTTCAAAGTTTTTGACATTCAGCTTGACATTCTGTAATTTCCTGTTTCATATGTTGTAAAAGCTGAAATTTTCGCTGTGGTTTTATTTTCGCGCAAAATATTTTTCCATGAAAATTATAACACGCGAAAATATTGTTTTCAACATTCATGCAGTGAATCCAGAAGGTCACCCGCGAAAAAAACAATTCGTGAAATGTCTATGATATCAAAATGTGCGAAAATATCTTTACGCGAACATATTGGCTTTTACAGTACCTGTATTTTACCCCATTGCAATATTATTTGTTCTGCGCCAAATGGGCATGAATTATGATGTTTGATGCTCTTGAGTTATCCCCCTGAGAACTACCGGCTGATTGGTTAAAAAGATGGATACATCATTTATTGCACCAATGAGAGACATTGTTAGAATAATTGTATCCCTGATAAAGATGGGAGTGAAACATTATACAAGCTGCATTTGAATTGGCTATTCATATGAGTACATCTTGTAATAAACCAATCAGAACCACTGTAAGATTGACAGTTAGACCCCAGGGGGTTATGGTCTGTTCATACTTCCATCGTTGTGCATCGTCCACCACCGATGGACATTAGCAACTTTCACCCGTTGACATCGGCCGATGCACAACGACGGGAGTATGGATGGGCCCTTAATCTTAGCACAAATAGAATCCCACATGCCTAATGATGGAAATCTGCACTACAATATCACAGCCACGCGCCAAATCTTTTTTAGTTTGGCGGTGCTTACGCTATATCAAATGAATATGCAATTTATCAGACCACGATTCCAAGTTTGCTTCAAAATACAACTCTTTAGCATCGCCTCTTATGAGAAATATTTTGAAAATAGTTTTCTCTGGGTTGATATGAAATAGCAACAAAATAATCCCTCAAATCCCTCATTTCAGTAATGTGCCAATATGTCAGTTACTATAGTCTGTCAGTTACTATAGTCAGGGTTCTAGCCAGGACCATTTTAGTGCCGGATAAATTTACTGTCGGCGAACGAAGTGCAGTGGATCATGGCATGGGATCCAGAGGCCTTCTTAATGTCTTTTTAGGTTTTTGTGAGGGTTCCTGCCACATAACTTCTTGTTTTATGAGGCAGTTTAATGATTCTATCCACAAATTGTTAAAAAATCAACCAAAAAGAAAAGGTTTTTTTAATTTTTATTTTTACCTTTTTTTTTTTAGAGTGCTGGGCGCCCAGCCCATTTTGACCCCAAGTCCTGGGCGGATATTGTCAGTGCCGAGCGGCCGCGCCCAGTGCCGCCCACAGTAGCTAGAACCCTTACTATAGTATATTTTGCTTCCTCTGGACCACAGTAATGTAACTTTACCGATAGGCGCAACTTTACACACCATATGTATCATCCATCTTTCTATATATACGCCAGCACAATGTGGCGCACATTTTTACGCACTGAAATCAGGGAATGGCACAGTGATGTCATTGTCCTGTGGATAGTGAGATAGACTATAGCTAATTTTTAGTACATCAAAGTCATATATTTTCCATTAGGCGATAATAAAAAAAACCCACCCTGATCTACGGGCCTGACCGAACAATTAAAAACGAATTACAATGTTTTAAAAACAATTTAAAAAATGTTTTGAAATTTTGTTTTTTTATTTTTGAAATATTTTGCAGTTTTTTGCAAATTTTGATAATAATGGCTGCAAATTCACCAACATTTCCTGAAATTTGAAACCTCCACCCAAAAACGCCTGCCCAATCGACCCTACCCGAGAGGTCCGTTTTACTATAGAACAGGGTGTGTTTTTTCGTTGCCTAAACACATAGGCCCGTATTCTCGTACGTAGTTAAACACGGTTTTAAGCTAAACACGCGTCTAACTTTGACTTTAGACACAGCGTTTAACTAAACGCGATTCTCGTACATTTGTTTTACTTAAACACGCGTCTAACTCACTGAAAAGTGTCTAACTTTAAACATGGGTATGGGGGTAGTTTAAGGCGCATTTAACTAAACAAATACACGAACTGTATGCCTTGAATGATTACTCAACCGTGCCCGCTGTAAGCTGCCGAGCATATTGTGTAGTATTAAAAATACACGTGCGTTTGAGGTATTCAGTCGATATCTATTGTAACCTATTAGGGCCACAACAACAATAAATACCTGTATACATACTATACAGTAACGCACAACGACCCTGGGAACGAGATTCGCCGAGTTTAAAACCGTGTTTAGTTAAACACGTTGTTTAAAAGATAAACTCGCGTTTTAGTTAAACACGCGTTTAGTTAGACACGATTTTAAGCTAAAACCGTGTTTAGTACGAGAATACGGCCCATGGTCTATACCGCTATAAAATCAATCATAAAATCATCATCTCTTCATTGTGATCATAAAACTATACAGCACCATATAAAACATGTACAATTAAAAAACAAAAAAATGGCACATTGTTATCAAAAAGGTGGTCTAATCTTGCAGGAGTATAATAATGCAGACAGTTTTAAGTTGACATAATATATATCGCCTATGTAAGAGAGAAAGAGAGAAGAGTCGTACAATAATACCAAATTATAAGGAAGTTGGGGTGGTAGACGTGTAATTAGGGTGCTTATTGCTCTGAATGGGAAATGATTATTTCTCAGAAAAATCATATTGCACCAAATTGATTTGCATTTGATGCAGTTGATGATTTGGTTATGTGTGTTATATAATGGGGAAAAAAAAGTAAGTCCCCTCCCCCCTAAAATTTGATCGCGTTTGTTTGCATAACTCCACACACAAATGTACCTTTTGAAAAAATGCTTAGCTACCCATCAAAAGTGTTTCTCTTTCAATAGCATGTTTACTTCTTCCAAAACATTCACATTTCTCATAAATGATGTTTTCAGAAAAAGTGGCACTTTTCAAAATCTTATGCAAGAAAGTTACAAAAATGTCCCCAGTGCTGTTTAAAATAAATTTGAATTGTCTTTATTTTTAGTTAAAAGAAAGTCTTTTCTTTCTTTAGCTGGTCCTTATTTGAAATCAAAAAATAAAATGATTCTATTTCATTCATGACTCGCCAATTCACGTCAATAACTTTCCTGTATCGTTGACAAGTGCCACTTTTCAGAAAACATCATTTTGGGGAAATGTGACTGTTTTGGGAAAAATAAACATGGTATTGAAAAGGGAAAACTTTGTGTGGGTAGCCAAGGGTTTTCCTGTTTCATAAATGTTTCAATCTTTCAAAACGTTTAATTGTGTGTGGATTTATGCACACAAACTGGTATAGAATCTTGAAAAGTGCCACTTTTTTGAAAACATAATTTCTGTGAAATGTGACTATTTTGGGAAAAGTAATAATAATATAGAAATGGAGAAACTTTCTATGGGTAGCCAAGTGTTTTTGCTTTTCATAAGTGTTTCAACCTCTCAAAACTTCTAATTATGTGTAGAGTTATGCAAACAAACGTGATCAAGTTTTTTGGGGGGACTCACTTTTTTGACCCCTTTAGTAATGCCACATCTCGTGAAGAAATACACAGCATGTCTATATGGTACCTATCTCATTACACATATATACAACATTGTAATTTTATAGTTACAAGAGGACTTCACAGATAAAATAATTTAGTCCCTAGACTAAACCACATGGTTATATATTTATGCTGGCAGTGCAGAAAAAGACGTAAACACCAAAATAGCTAGGGCAGCATGATTTGGATATTTACTACCATAAAAATAGAAATGTACACATTAACGTTGCATTAAAGCGATGAATAACTCCTAACAGTACAACATGGTTTCTTTACTAAACACTACTGACATGCTTCTATGGTATTAGCTGCTATACAAGGAGTGTGGGAAGAGGTAACATTCAATACATTATGTTAGGGTATACATACAAACATACATAAGAGTAGCACAGACATGAATAGGATACCAAATTCAATAGAAATGGTATTTTACACATAAAGCTATCACTTTTAAGCAAAGCCTTTGAGTAGCTGATATACACCTGACACAAAAACACCTGACACAAAAAACACCTGACACAAAAAGTCCCTGACCAGGTGCTTTGATGTTGGCTAGTTCAAAATCAATAATCGGTACCAAAAATCTGAGATGTACATTTGATGTGCACATTTCTTCTTTGTATAGTTTGGTACCTCATTCATAAATACGAGTGGATAGTTTTAGACACTTTCAATACACTCCGCATATTTTAGCTTCTTGTTTTCTTATTGGTTGGTTCAACACTACTATGAGTGTATGAATACTGATCATTTGGGTCCAAATTCTGATCAAGTAAAATTAATTTTATTTCTCAATCACCACAAAGGGAATTTTTGTTATTGAAATGTGAGTATATGCTGGCATCAAATTCATAAACAACAAATGACCCTCCTCACAAAAATGTGCACAGGGAAATTGCAGATGTAATTTTTTACACAAATTTGAAAATAAGAAAAATGCAGAAACTCTGGCTGCTACTTAAAACTGCAAGTGAAATCAACAACATCATATCACGAGAGAGACGGAGAGAGATTTTAAAAATGGTAGCAGACTATATGGGGCTAACAAAAAATGGAAAGAATGTTGTAAATGTACATTCAACTTGTGAGGAATGGAGAAGAACAGGAAAATAATCAGGTTTGGACAAAACCTTCCTAGCCGCGTACTGATTTTACAAATTTAAAGTGGCTCAAACTGTTCATCTAACTACCTACAACATGTCCAAAAAAGATGGGTCCAAAAATGGGAAAGCTAATTAATGGTCTTGATTTTTTACGGATAGAAAGTGTATGCATTCAGCCTTTTACAGTCTTAATTTGATGTCAAACCTTTTTGAGATGCAGTGTTGGAATGAGTCATGTCCGAAACGGTTTCTCCTTAAACAGTGCACAAATACAATGTATTGCCAATTGGCTTTAGATAGGGAGTGTTTTCTGTTCAAGGACTCTAAGATACTGATATTTGGTATAACATTAAACCAATGGATGATCTTGGTTAGCTTACTGTTTCATTTCTGTTAAGCCCTGATTTTATAGATCAATCCAGTTCCAAATTGGTGAGAAATATTCAGTTTTTATCTTTCCGCACATAAAAGTAACCCATGTGTACGCGCGGGATTGTGACCAAATGCGAGCGGTTTTGGGTGAACATACAGGTCACAAATATGATACATAGTGCGTTTGTTGCCTTCATGCATGCTTGTGTCCTTCTGTATTCATTCGCTGTCGAAGGAAGCTTTGCCAATTTGGTGCTGAGCAAACTATGTGTTCTTTCACCTGAGAAAAGTCTCTCTACCAGCACTATGATAATATTTCAAAGATAGATAAACAAAACTCAAGCAAAAGTCTATGTTGATACAAGGTGACTAATTTCCAGTCAAACGATTTACAACGTGCTCACAGTCTTCATCGTGTGTAGCCTACCTCAAAGAGTTGCCAACATAATTATGTGAAAATCTCACATTTTAATGTTGGGCAAACACTATAGAAGATGTGGATTTCTGTATTCTCAATGTTATTTATAGCTTTCCCAATTTGGACCATATTTTTGAGACACGCTGTATAATGTGAAAAAAGTGATAGATACACTAAAAAGATGGTTACAAGCCAACAAATATGCAATACATAATCTCTGAATCTTAAATGGGATTTGTAAACATAAATTATGTAGAAATGCTGTTAATATCAGTAAAATTATTATATCTTATGAAAATAAAGTCAAGAAATGCAGAAATGTTCATGAATTATTTCACTGATGGTAACATTTAAATTTAAGGTACAAGGTGTTACTGAAATATTCATTTGTTTATAATTATTTTATTCTTTTCAAAAATAGAAATATGATTTGTTTTACATTTTGGTTTAATATAATATAATATAATGTAGGGATGATATGTCTAATGAAATGATAATATTTCAAAGTCAGGTTCAGAATATAAAATAATAGCCTTATATGAAATAATCAAATAATCATGACAAATAAGTTTGGTTCATCTAGAAATATATGTGCGAGTCAACATAGAATTGGAGAACTTCTTCCTAAGTAAACTTGAAGAGACAAGTGTCTAGTATCTTCATGTATGGAACAAGGAAAGAACTGGTGCATGTTATAAATCACTTTACATTTGGTTTCGTTTGAGTGTGTATGATATCTATGACACATCTAGACTAAATCATCGCCATCATTTATGAGGGACCAGATGTAAATACTGAAACACAATAGTTCCATTGTTCGGCACTGACCAGCTCATGATTGCTGTGGTCTTATGTATTTATCAGCAAGCCACGATGCACCAGTAGTGGTAACATGGCCATATGCATACATGTATACGCTACTTGCACGGTAAGATGGCGGCATATTGAAAGTGAGGAACTCACTCACGACTGTTCCTAAATCACTTTATTATGACCACTTGCAAACAAACTTTTTCATCTAATCAGATCAAAGCATAGGCTAACAATCAGCCTTTTGTCGCTGACTGCAAAGCATCCCATAGCAAAAACTATTAGTTTCGGGCGAGCTCCAGGAGCTCTCCGGGAGCTCTCCCGAAACCTGTTTGGACTTAATTCAAGTGTTCTCCGATAGTCCCCACTACTGGAGAACGTACGGGGATCTAGTCTCCACAAGCGGGAAGTTCCCCGGTAACAGGGAGCTATTCCCCGCTAGCGGAGCACTCTATAACAAGCAGAAGTAAATCATACATGAGGCTCCGCTAGCGGGGAACTGTTCCCCGCTAACGGAGAAGTCCTATTAGCAAGCAAATGTTCCTCCGCTAGCGGGGAAGTGGATAGAGGATCTAGTCCCCACTAGCGGGGAACTTGTTATGAAAGTGTTGCATAAGTCCCCGTTAGCGGGGAAGAGTCCCCGTTAGCGGGGAAGATGTCCTTAGCAACCAGGTTCCCTGTGCCCTATGCTCCAATGAGCAACTATGCACTGTCTCTCTGTGTGCATGAATACCTAGGGAACCAACCAGTGCATGAACAACAGCTACTAGTATTTGAAGCACATGCACACAGTAACTGTCTGCAAATGACCAGTAAAATGACAAGAAAATACAGTTGAATATGGATGAAGCACACCTCAAAAGTGATTTTCTATATCTAGATAATACTTAGAATGACAGCAACTGATTTAGGAACAGCAGGAAAACCAAGAAGTGTGGAGAATGAAGAGGCTCACTTATACTTATGGCAATTGATCTACACATAGAGCAGAATTCAGAACCTTTATTAAAACACAAATTGAATTTGTTGTTAAGAAGAGCAAAGCTTTATAAATGCATATATATGGTAAGCATATGTTGACAATTTTAAATAAAAGCATCATATACTTTTGTAATACAATTATATAAGCTTTACTTTGTTGGAACATTAGTTGTATATAGCCATCATCTCAATCGGTCATCAATAATTCCTAAAGGCTAAAACGTACCAATGAAATGTCAATGACCTTTGGGAAGAGTTCCCCGGAACCACCCGTTTCGGGGACTACCTAATTTACATAAATCTGCATGCCAATACTGGGAGAGCTTCAGGAGCTCTCCCGGAGAGCTCCTGAAACCCATAATTCCCGGAATGGGCTTTCTGGGGACTACCTAATTTGCATGTGAAAATACTGGGAGAGCTTCAGGAGCTCTCCTGGAGAGCTCCCGAAACCTCTCTCGGAGAGCTCCCGAAACTCAGTTCTCCAACAGTTCCCTGAAACAACCTCTTTCGGGGACTCATCCCCGGAACCATCAGTTTCGGGGATGAGTCCCCGGAACCACTGGTTCTGGGGACCTAATTTGCATGTGAAAATACCGGGAGGTCTCCGGGAGCTCTCCCAGAGATCTCCGGGTAAATTGCTATATTTTGCTATGGGTATGTCTTTTGTTTCATGTTTCTTCTCTTCTTCCATGTTCTCTTGTACCCTGGTGATTTCAGCGTACTGCGTATGTTTTTTTCTGCATCACGAGCTGCCAATAGGGCAGCGCGCTTTGCAGCTATGCCGTAATGCAAGCGTATAGATCTTATTATGACGCAAACAAACACATCGTATATCGGGATAAGAGGGCAGAGCCTCGCTTTCGTTTTAAAATGGTGAATGTGTGCAAGTAGCATATAGAAGATCGTTGACTTCAAGCATACATATAGTATCCACTCATACTCAAAAATGTGATAATTGTTAACACTCATTAAACAGATGTTCACTATAGATTGACTCATCACTCAAAGACGGACTTCGCTCCTGTCGTTGGTTTCCGCTTTCTTCAGTCCAGTCTTGTTAAAGCCACTGATGGAGCTAAGTAAAGAGCCTCGATTGTTGGAGGAGGACGGTCTGTTAGCTGCAGGAGTTGAGCTGACTGCTGGTGGCGGAGGCGCACTGCTTGGCGGTGGTGGCGGCGGCGGTGCTGAAAAATTTGAAGGGAAACAAATT
Organism: Ophiura sarsii; assembly: GCA_035610835.1. Classification (NCBI taxonomy): domain Eukaryota; kingdom Metazoa; phylum Echinodermata; class Ophiuroidea; order Amphilepidida; family Ophiuridae; genus Ophiura; species Ophiura sarsii. The sequence goes on from CM069445.1 coordinate 31,139,382, forward strand.
TTTACTTACAAATGATAAAAATTAAAACCATGGACCTGATGAGTTGTTACCTCTGAGCTCAGGAAGTCCACACAAATGTGACATTGTCCTTATAGGGGACTAAATCCAAAGGTATGGTCGGACAGCCAAGGTTTTTATAATTGTATTTTATTTCATATCATAAACATTGTCCCAGTTTAATTAGTTAGTCAGATTTTGGTGAGCAAATAGGAAATAAATAAAATCTTAATTTATTTGATATAAACACACATTTAAATTGGGTTAATGAGAGGACAAATGGAAAAAGTTCCTAGAAAGCGAAACAGGTCTAACTAAATGCCACATTTAAAATGTGCTGATATTCAATACCAGTTGGAAAAAGAAATATTACTGGGACATTAACCACTGAAAGTCTTAAAATATTAGCTCAGTTTGCTTGAAGTTATTTCCAGAAGATAGAGTGATAAGGGTACTGGGACATTAACCACTGAAAGTCTTAAAATATTAGCTCAAGTTGCTTGAAGTTATTTCCAGAAGATAGAGTGATAAGGGGAGGGAAAGATAAAAAGAAAATGTCCTTACAATCATCACAATATGTAATGATTTCTGAACCTACACACAATTGTATACAAGGAAAAGGTGGGGAATGACATCATAGGAACCTTTCTCACAAAACATTTATTTTGTATTTTTTAGAATTCCAATGAGAACTGGAAAAACTTTCAGGGAGAGGGGAGTTGCTTATCATTGTCTGCAGTACAAATAGGCAAGAATTGTGTGTGTATTTGCACACAAAAAGTATCCAACTTGTGTATCAAATATATGTGATGCAGCACATCCAAAGGGGGGACTTGGCGGCTGTGTGTTTTTCAAGATATATGAAAATGGACACAAAAAATAAAGAAAATAATATTAGAATTTAGGAGTCATTTTCACTCGTAAAATATGAATGCCTTGGTTGATTTAGATGAATTTGGTGTCATTTGAAAGCTTAGAATATGCTCTGAGAGCACACATAATAAACTCGAAATTGACTTCATCTGCAAAGTCTCCCCTTTTGATGTGCTACATCACATATATGTTCCCTTTGAACGCATCTGTTGCACTTTTCCTATGTCTGATTGCACCAACTTTAGACAAGCAATTTGCTATGGGAATGAGGCTTGCCTAATATGTGATGCGATCTGTGAAAACCCGCCACATGGTGGCATTTTTCATATTGGAGATATGTACATCAAAAGAAAGCTAAAACTGTGCTGATTACAGAACTGTTTCGATCATTTTTCTACGATCACTACAAAAAAAGTTATGAGTGAATGATGATTGTGATGTCATCAAAACCTACAAAACAAGAAATCATGAAAACAGGCCAAAACAGATACATAATTCAATATAATAACATTAGAAGGTTAATAATAAATGTGACTTAAGTAAGTTATTGAAGGTGACATTTCTTGAAAGATGATAACACAAAGTATTGGAAACTAATTTTCTTTTAAAAAAAACTAAAAAAAAAAAAAGTTTTTTTATTTTTTATTTTTTTTAAATTTTTATTTTACCCATAATCCCTAGTTCACATTTTGCGACATCCGACGGGTTTTCACAGATCGCATCACATATGGTACTGAACAAACTATGGCCAGGCTGTTGCTTTGCTATCAGTTCCAAATTGGCAAGCAATATTTGGTTTTTATCTCTCAACGTGCAAAAGTAATCCAATCGTACGCGCAAGATTATGGCCACACACACACGATTTTGGTCGCATGCACGTGTCATGCATATGATGCACAGTGCGCTTGTTGCCTTCATGCCCGCCAACGTCCTTCTATATTTGTTCGCTGTGAAAAGGAGGCTTCGCCAATTTGGAACTGATCAAACTATAGTATTGCTAAACCATTACGCACTTGTGAATTAAAGGCACATTCAGTAAGATTAAAAGTACATTGGTTTTTATTCTGATCTTTTTGTTGAACATTTGTTCAAAACCACACAATACACTAAGAATGATCAAAATGTTCAAAATGCAGTAAGATCCCTATTTTCAGATCTCCGCTAGCCTGCAAGAAGTATGATCTTATATTAGATGGGACATCCAGTGCTCTACCAGCTGGAAATTATCTACAAATGTTTTTGAAAGGCTGTATGTACTGTGGAATAATACACTTTAGGCTGGATTTTCTCTAACCGAATCTTTTTTTTTTTTAGCTAACAACTCAACATTTGCCTTTATCCTTGTGGCTAAATATAGTGGAAAACAAGCAGAAAGAGAAAATCAGTGTGTTTTTTAAAAAAAAAGAAGAAGAAAGTGCTTTTCTATACCAACAGACTGAGTGTGCCCTTAAAAGGAAGTATAAGTAATGCTGCTTGCTTGGCTCTCATATAGATGATGTGACCTGTGATGTAATGCCCGGCGGTATGTGTGCGCACCTACAGGGAATGTGCTTTGTAAATTAAATTCACACTTGATTGATCATTACTTACGGTGTAGAATAGTGCAGTAGTCATGGTCTGCATCCCTAGCACAATGAGAGACCAGGTACTAAATCTGGTTGCCCGGCAGTAAGCGTACGCACAATAAGGGCAGGTGCTTTTGAAATTGGCACTCACTGATGAGTATTTAATAGTATGTATGCAGTAGTCATCGACTATAGTACCTCTAGCATGTCTTTAGACCAGGCGCTAATCAATTTGTAAACACTACTGTTGTAAACAACAGTCACATCACCTATAAGCACTCTATTAATGACCCAAGTAACCTTGCTGCGTGACCTTACAATTGCAACAAAATTAGCTGAACAAAATGAAATTTATTTGAAAATAGATTTGGTGTTTTTAGATGATACAGTGACAGCAAAGAAAATAAAAATAAAATATTAAGTAGGTTAATATAGACACAAGTCATATGATAATTCAGACAAAAATAAAAGTGAATGCCTGCTACCAGTGCTGTTGCACAACATACTGATCATTGCAGGACTTGTACCCTTGGCATTTTGGGTCTATGGCTAAGTTCACTGTGCAACACATGCTTCGGTCATAAAACAGAAGCATTTCAAATCCTATATTGTCCAATTTGACATGGTCTTTAAATGAAATAAAAGATAAACTAATTCCAGGGATGGATAGAACATGTCCGTGTAGGGATGTTAACAAAGAATTTACAAGTTGAAACATCTAAAATGGCAGGGTCTTAGCAGGCTGTTAATGGCAGGGTCTTAGCAGGCTATTACAACCACGTTGGGTTTGAAACTGTTTTGGGTACACAAGTGCAAGGGCAGCTGTCTTGGAATTCCACAAAAGAATCTGCACCATTTGTGGACAAATTGTTTTTCCAGTCACTTAATTTGGGCTACCATCTCTTAAGATGGTGGCCATATAGAGAGGGAGGTAAGGACTGAGCCTACTATAAAACACATTTGTACTACACGAACACAAGAAAACACAAGAGGTACTAAAATCACAAAATCATATACTATACTCGGTTTGGCCATCTCGAGACAGTGACGTAACCGCGTATTCTACTAATTGCATCACATAACGCGTGCGCATACTCGCGGCGCTGGCGTAAAAACACGAGCGTGGAAAGGCGGAAGATACGCACGCGTGCGTAAAAGCTGCGCCTGTTCAGTTACGTCACTGTCTCGAGATGGCCAAACAGAGTATAGTACATTAAGACTATCAAGTGAAAACAATATAAAACATAAAGTAGCAGTGGAAGGGTAACAGGCAAGAGAGACATGAAAGTGTAAAAAAGAGACCAATTCTGAAAACTGCTCGAGGAAAGATTGCCATAATGACCATAAAAATGAATTGAGGGAGAAAGAAAACTCATGTTCGGGATCCAGGTATAAATAAGAGAGTGGGCTATTATAGTGGTATACAATCATCACTATTAATCAGCTAACTTGAAAAGAAAGAAGTGAAATATGTAAATTATGATGTATAATAGATGATGTGCTGTGTGAATGGAGTCGGTGTGATGCATGAATGCGAGTGTTAATATCCACTTCAAACATGCTGAACTACTTTTTTTTCTTCATTCAATGATAAAAATATGCAGGTATACCAATGTCAGTAAAAAAAGAAAGAGGTTTGTTAAACATACGGTGAAACATACGGTAGCGAAACAGACTTTGTGTTAAATATTATAACTTAAATGTTATGCTACTCAAGAAATATGTGCAATTTAAATGTTATAATTTATATCTGTTCATATATTATCTCAAAATGAAAAACAAAAAAATAGTTCAACATTTATTTTTGAATGGAGAGAATGATTTGCTTTGATTCGATGGTGTGGAAGGGAAGAGAGAGATGGGGACAGTTTGAAAGAAGGAGGGGGAGAGTTAGGGACCAATTGGACATGGGATAAAATGGATGGAATACAAATACAGGAATGTCTTGTCTTGTCCTTTTAAGTCTAGTGTCTTTCTGCTTTTGGTGTGAAATTCTGCCTTTTTGGCATTTTCTCTCCTTAACCATATACATGGTTGGAAAAGTGTACAATGTTATTAAATTTGACAATGCGAGAAAATCCAAAATCATATTTTATAAATAGTTTTTCAAAAATAAAGTTAGGCAATACAATGGTTATCTAAAAAGCTAGGCACATGCGAAATAGCAGCTGAGACAAGTTGTATTAGTTTTTATTTTTGCCTTTTAATCAGAAATACAGGTCATTACTACTCAAATATCCTATTAAAGAAGGTCTGAAAACGCATTATATTTGGGTTAAAACACCTTAAAATGGGCTGACATGAACTAAATCTGCATGGAGTTGAAATTGATCTTTCCTTACACCATATGTAATTTGGAGAAAACCAACATATATCTGTATATAGGTTAGTAACTTAGGTATGGTATGGTTAGTAGCATGAGTTTGGTGTGAGTGGATCCCAACTACTTATTGCTGACGACACCATATAAGGACATGAAAATACTGTGAATAAAACACACCTAAGATGGGCGTAGGTATATGCAGTGTTGTGTGACTCAGCCTGCGATTTTAATCTGTAGTCACTCCTTTACTTCGGTCTCTGCAACAAGATAGACCACTTCACTTTAGTACAATGGTAATTAGACACAATGTAGTCAGGGGGACATGCAAGCGATGGTGGGTTTGGATAATAATGTTTAATTGATTTGGGATGGGCGATGGACATAATTGGGTGATTCTTACTCCATGAGATGAACCCTTTTATAACAGTGTCTCTGATTGGGTAGGCCTATGGTTGAATTTCATAAGGCCCAAAAAATAAATTGTTTGTTTGTCCATAGAGGGTCCTCAAAAGGTATGGTCGGTAGGTTGGATTTTTCTCTTCTTTTTTGCTAGTGGTTGTTCTGTCCCAGTGCTAGCCAGTACGCCGAATTCTGAACCGTGTCAGATCTTTTGGATGACCCATACTTGACCCAAAATAAGTTACATAATACTATACATGGTATGGGGTCAGTCACATGAGGGTCACGTGGGGGTCAATTAACGACATATACATGACTTTGAAAAAAATATATAAAAAAAGATTTATTTAAAAAAATAAAAAGTTACATGTTCGGGGCTATAGTACACGGTCTGTCGGACGTGGACAAACAAACACTTTTTTTGCCTAAGTAATCAATTAAAAAGAAGGCCTGAGATTTTTAGCACTTTGAATCCAACTTCCTGACATCTTTCAACTATAGCAAAATTAAAAGTAATAATGTTAAAATCAATCATAACAATCTCGAAGCTCTGATTGAAGGTTTCTAATCTCATTACTACAATTTTAACTGCGAAAGTTGAATCATTATAATAAAATCATGCAGATAATATGAATTGATTTCAAGTATGTAATTTACAAGGGATGTAGGAATTTTACAAAATCAAAACCATGACTATAGTTTGGCATCAGTTCCATATTGGCGAAAGCCATGTTACGCTGCGAATGAGTACAGAAGTAACTGCGAATGAGTACAGAAGGACGCGGCCAATACTGCAAGGGGGGAGTGGCCAAAATCGCTGGCATACACTTAGATTACTTTTGCGTGCGGAGAGATAGAAACCGAATATTTCTCGCCAATTTGGAACTGATTAAACTATAATGAATTTCTTAAGAATTTGTGTAACTTCTATAAAATTAGAACCATTAGCTATTATGACTTTGTGCACTATTTGCCTACTCAGGTTGAAAATATGATGAACCTTAAAAAGGCTTAAATGCAACTAACAAATTATTTCATGATTGAATTGAAATGTTTATGACTTCATGTGGTTAAACTCGACAGCTAGACAAAAATAGGGTTATTGGGTGTATATAGGTATGCCCCCTTCCTACCCCGGGAGGGGTACTCACGTATGTAAGGCATACGGGGATGTGCCGCTCCAGTGGGTCGGTTTTTCATGAGACATCCTTAGCCATGGGTAGGCTTTTCAACTGAAAAATCCTTAGACATGGGTCCTGTTTTTCTATTTTCGCGAAAATTTGGTCTAAAATGAAGCAAAACCCCTAAAAATCACCCTTAGAAATGGGTAGGGGTTTAGAATCTCCAGCGGCACACCCCCGACCAAACCAAATCCAAGTACCCCCCCCCCCCCCCCCCCGGGCTTCCTACCCCAACCCCTTAAAATAAATGAATAAACAGGCATAATAGGGAGGGACTCATGCCGATTGGAATAAAAAGAAGATAATGCTGTCACCAGATGAATACAATTAAGACATGGAGATCACCAGGTCATTCCTCATGCAAGATGGTCACATGCATTACACAGAATTTATTGGGACCATGTCCTTAAATAAATGTCCCACATGAAAATATGAATTAACTGTAAAGAAGCAATTGTTTCACAATGAATGTACCGATGCACACAATAACTGCCTTGTATTTTATTCCATATCAGAGACCTATATGTGGAGATATTGGTGACATTGGTACAATCTGTATAAGGCCAAACACAAAGTTTTGTCCCAGTTTCATTAAAAATGGCTATGCCTAAGCAAATGTGTATCGTTTTGGATACACCTAGGTGGAACATTTTCATTTTTTATCAGTGTTTTAGAAGTTTTTGACAAATCTAAAAAAACTATCTGAAGAAACCTAAAAAAAACACCTAAAATCCATGCATGTGAGAAACTTAAAATAAACTTGTCTGTTTTTTGCGTCATACACATCTGAGCTAACAGATGCGCTTGTTGTAATTACCAACCATCTTCTCATGTTTCAACTATCCAAATAATTAGAAATGCCAACTGTCTTTTGCTACCAAATTATAGCACTAATTGTATTTTTAAGAATTGGTTGGGGATATTTTTTAAAGGTAACAAAAAGGCATTTTAGGTTCCCAAATACAACAACCCTTTCCAGTTGTGTACATTTAAAATTTTCAAGAGCTTCACTTCATTATGTTGTAATTTACTCAGTTTTTTATGGTCAGGATCTAACACAACGAATGGTAGTGAAACTGCACCGATAGACCCGAGACAGGCAATAGTAAAGATAGATTCAGGCATGCAAACACGAGACTGAAAGCCATTCTAGGATGAAGGCAACATTTAAGAGATCTTGCAAACAAAATAGAGGGCTTTTTTTTCTCTCACCGCCTCCTCCTTCTTCTCCTTGTGCGCGGGGTGCTTTGCGCACTCCCTGTTGGAGTACTAGTGCTGCTCCCAGAGGGCGTACTTTGGGTGCTTCGGCTCTCTGAGTGTTGCCGGAAATAATAAATTGGAGGAGGACAATGTATACAAACACTTTAATGTGTCAGTTGGGCACTAACGCTGAATAGAGTTTCAAACCAAATGTCTGGTTATTGGTATCCAATGAATTTCTAGTACAGGGATACTTATGTGCGCCAAGTCGTTTGAAGCTATGTGGGTTTCGGTCCAAGATAAAGAATTTGTAGTATTTAGCCCTGTCATGAAATAACTCAAGATCGAACAAGTCATCAATAAATATTGAGTCTCGTTCCCTGAACGATTGCATCTATTAGTATCGATTTGAACAATATGCACAAATTATCCATTGTGCGCGTGGGTTCTATAAAAACACTGGGTGGAGAAGTTATGTACAATTATCACACATATAGTAAAATCAATCGGACACGGCGAATGTATGTGATAATTTAATATGTTGATATTGTTAGAAGTATTTACACTTTCACCGTGCCAGCACTGTTAGTTCTGTGTCACAACAGCCACTACAAGGGCCATGCTGTTGTCGCAAGAGACTTCCAATGCCCATACTAATCACCGCTCTATTCAAACATGCCATGTCATACAGGTGCTATATATGAAACCCACATAGTATCAATTCTTATTCGACATTTCAATAGAGATCATAATCCCTGTACTAGAAAATCTTTGGTATGCCTATAACTTTGCAGTTTTTATATCAAATAGCGGCCTTAAAAATTCAATACTAATGTTATTCAGAAGTCAAAGATGTGGTGTTATTTTTGTTATTTCCAAATTGGGGTAACACATGCTTACTGGAAAAATCTTCTATGCGTTTATGGCCCTTGTACAAGTTTAAAAGCAGGCATAATCATATTAGGGATGTCAAAACACATAGGAGATTCTTCCTGCCCAACAAGAAACCTGTTTTGTGAGAGTATTATAGTAAAAACTGCACATTTAAAAAAGATTTTTTAAATAAACAGAAAACAATCTTGTTTTTCATAAAGTTAATCTGGTCGGAAATGTCATCCCCTTGAATTTACTTGAAGTGGATGAAACTTTCAAATCATTGGAAATCCCGTTTTTTTTCTCTGAGAATGTGATTTATTTTTTCTAAAATCGCTATACTTTGAGAGAAATGAAGGAAAAATGATACACTACCTATGATGTTCCTTCCAGTCTTGTTTACACACAGTGGACTAATGGCACTTCTTAAACCATCCTATTCATACAATCAATTATATTACAATAATGCCTCTACGTGTTGGGTGTCCATCCAAAGTGTTATTGTTTGAATTGTCGGGACGACATTCGTTGACATTGCCCAACAGCGGGAGAATGAACGTGCCTAAATCTGAGTCAAGCGATATTTTCTAATTGCATGAAGAATTTAAAAATATTAGAGTGAAGATACGATTGAGCCTCTTAAATACAAAATAATCAAAATACAGGTTAAGAGTTGAATGGATTCGCCGTCGAACAAGTTTAAAAAACCGTTGACAATTTTTTTAACTTGTCCGACGGAGAACCCTTTAACTCTTAACCTATATTAATATGAATACCCGCCGTAAAAGCCTATCTCACAACAAAATAATCATATTTACGAATTGGAATTAAATTTAATGTAATCAGAAATATTAGTTCATAAACAATGCGACATACGTACCTGGAGTTGATGATGTTGACATAGGTGATACTGGTGAACTCATATCTGAGGCGGTTCCTGATTTATAAAAACACACAATTAAAAATATCACAATTGACTATACAATCACATCAACTCTCCCTTAAACAGGCATTGCTATTGGAAAAAGCATTACATTTTTGAATTATGGTGAAATGTTAGAGTGGTTCATCACGCATTGTTTACATTTTGGAGCCCAATCTTTTGAGTCAAAGACAATGAGTGCAAAAAACAAAATGCTAAAAATTGTCCGCACAAATGTCGACAAGACCTTTTTTCCCCATCAAATGTGATACAGGCTTTACACAATCCAGACCGTCGTTTCTAGAAACCGATGGAGCTCTAATCACTCCCTGGCTTTACGGGGAGCTAATGAAGGAGCAAAATCCATGCTAAAACATACTTTTTCAAGAGACAAGGAGCTTTAACAACAACACTCCTGAGCAGGGCTGGAAAATAGATTATTTCCTATGTCTCAAACAAAATTTCCCAGAAAGAAGGTATATGAGATTCCACAATTCCTCATTTTTTGCAGACCTTTTCCTGAGACATTGTCATCAGGAGCTGCTGTCAGGAGCTCCTAAACTACAGAGCTCTTGAAAAACAAAGCTCTGACTATTGAATTGACCTCCTTACCATTTGCATTGTTCATCACACATTGTTTATATTTTGGGGCCCAATCTTTTGAGTCAAAGACAATGAGTGCAAAAAACAAAATGCTAAAATAAAAATTTCCGCACGAATGTAGACAAGAGATTTTATCAAATGTGATAAAGGCTTCACACAATCCAGACCGTCGTTTCTAGAAACCGATGGAGCTCTAATCACTCCCTGGCTTTACGGGGAGCTAATGAAGGAGCAAAATCCATGCTAAAACATACTTTTTCAAGAGACAAGGAGCTTTAACAACAACACTCCTGAGCAGGGCTGGAAAATAGATTATTTCCTATGTCTCAAACAAAATTTCCCAGAAAGAAGGTATATGAGATTCCCCAATTCCTAATTTTTTGCAGAACTTTTCCTCAGACATTGTCATCAGGGGCTGCTGTCAGGAGCTCCTAAACTACAGAGCTCTTGAAAAACAAAGCTCTGACTGTTGAATGGACCTCCTTACCATTTGCTGTTGAGCCACTCTCATCCGACGCAGCAGGGGATGAGGGACGCTCGGCAATGCTGTCTTGTTGAGACATTCTCTTCTTGGCTGATGCCCTCTTCTTTCTCTTCTTCTTCTCCTCGTCTGAGTAGTGGTGTGCCTGGGCCTTGGAAAGTCTTCTATATGTTGATATCTTGTGATGATTTTTTTTTAAAAAGTGGTGTTATGTTCACTTATATGAGGGCAACTGATTTTGATTGAAATGTCTCAATGATGAACAATTGATGCTATAGTCTACTTAATAATTTATGCTAGTGGAAATTTGTTCGTTCAATGATTTATCCGACTATACAGGGTGAGTCAAAAAGAAGTTGTACGGATTTGAATATTTTTTCCTGAGAAAGAAAAAGAAAATTGACCTAAAACTCAAGCGACATGTTGACGAGAATATTCTTCCGATCATCTGAAAAAAGAATGACTGAAATTGATCATTCCTATCCAGAGTTATAGCTATTTTACTAAAAGAACCCATTTTTTAGCTGTCCACCGATACGTAAAACAGAACAAAGTAAAGAAAATGTTTAAAACTCATCATTATCATATCAGGAAGTGATTGTTTTATTCCTCATAATGCAAAATCATAGAACCCCGTCAAAAAGAGAAGGTTAAAGTCTTATTGTAATCACTGATTATTTATTTTAGGCACATCATTCCCACCTGTGTTTGAAACTCCCGGGCTTTAATCTTATTTGAATATGAATGACCGTATGTAAATTTTGCTGCCCACTTGGAGCGGGTAGATATCAAGAGAATTAAGCGTTCCGTGGACAGCTAAAAAAAGAGGTTCTTTTATTAAAACAGGCATAGCTCCTGCTGATATAATTGATTGATCGATTTCAATGATTTCTTTTGTCATACAAGCGGAATAAGTTGCTCTTTGTATACGTGTCTCATTGGTTTGTCAAATTTGTTTGGTCTATTTTTAAACAAATATTCATTCATTCCCGTACAACTTCTTTTTGACTCACCCTGTAGTTGACTTTATACTAAAAGATCGTCTACTTGTGCAATGGAAAAACCCTAAAATGATTTACTGGCAACAATCTTTAGCAAAAGTATAGAATGCCATTTCAAATGCACCACCTTGAACTATATTGATATTTCAAACTTCTTTATCTTTGACTGAACACAACATAATGGAATCATGTGCCTATAAGGCCAAGAAAAATAATAAGTTGTGTTGCCCTCAGCGACCGACCCTAAAATAGTAAAAACTAGGGTCACATTTTTTTTTATAGATTTTAAATTTGATTAAAAGTGTCCTAAATGTTACTATTTCTTGCTTGAAATGAATAAGTAAGCTTAAATAAATGTTTTTAGACTATTGTCAAACATTATATAAATTGAAATATGGGCCTATATCAATTTTGTCTTGATATAAACCATGTTTTTCAGCCAGAAAAAAAAAGAAAAAAAAGAATTTGAAAATTTTGACCTGATTTTTAAATTTTTGCCACTTGAGGGCAACACAATTTTTATTTTTCTTGGCCTAATAGTTTTTTTAATTTTTTTAAAATTTTATTCATGGTATACAAATGCCAGCAAAACAGCACAGCTGATGACACTGGCTTACAAGTTACATATCATACATAGTAAAAATACAGAAATATATATATATAAAATATTATAAACAGCTAACATTGATTTAAAAGACGAATGACATATGGGATAGTTGAGTTGTAATATCTGCCAGTTCTTGTTTTTGGCTCCTGGTATTTTTTCTGATTCCTGAGGGCATACGTTATTGCGGGTTTTGCAGGGAGCAGATGTTGGTGGCGCTCCGAATTGAAGAGCTTCTGGCCGAATTTCAAAACCAGTTGTTCCCGGCGGTCGCTAAGTTTATCAATACCTAATTCGAGGAGGGCAGTGTCATAGTGTGCGTACCTACTGCCAAGCATGAGTCGACAAGATCTTTTTTGCAGCATCTCAATATGCTTACTTTGCTCACGGGTGATGGATGGATGCCACACCGGGCAGGCATACTCGAGGAGCGGTCTAACATAGGTTTGATACACGGCCAGAATGTCCTCAACTGGAGCACCAAATCCTCTAAGGGCATACAACAAAAATAACCTTCTTGATGCTCTGCTGATCATATCAGTCACCTGCTTGTCCCATTTTAAATTTGCCTGTATATGGACACCAAGGAGTTTTAAATTGTCGACAGGGTTAAGTGTTTCACCAGACAGCATGTATGATGGATAAACGGAAAGATTTTTTGAAAAAGAAACATTCATTATATGGCATTTGGATGGTTTGGGCAACATATCATTGCGATCGCACCAGGTACTTAATTCATCGAGATGATATTGGAGACGACCGTGCCTTTTGACTTTGATTTATATACTTACTTGTTTAGCATCATCCTTGAGCCTCTTTTCTACCCCGCTCTCCTTTGCCACTTTGAGGGGATCCTTGAGCTTGCTAGAAACTCTAAGCTGGATTCCTGATAGGTTACCCACCGAGACATCAGCAAATAATCTGTGTCACAATCAAGAAGGCACAAAACAAAATTGAAGAGTTACTAGTCTACAAAATAGTAGTCTTTTAATAGGAATGTTTGCAGCAGGGACACACACAGTGGATCGAGCGTTGAAAAAGTGGAGGGACTAGGGTGGGAAATGAGAGCATGTGTGGTCTAGTGGATAGCATGCAGGACTCATAATACAAAGGTTGTGAGTTCAAGCCCCGCTACGGCCAACATGTTTGTATCCTTGGGCAAGGTACTTAGTCTAAATTGCCTCGTGGTTCGGAAGTCATGTAGAAATGGTGGTCCTGTGCTTCGGAAGAGCAATACCCGAGCACGTTAAAGGTTACAGACTCTTTCGTAAAGAGTAGGGGATCATCCCGGTCTGTATCTGTTCATACACCTAACGGACCCAATGGAAATAAGCTTCAATCGAGGCTTTATTGGGCTATCCAGGGTCGTAAGGCCCAAATAAATAATAAAAAAGTAAAAAAGACCCATTTGTATACCATCAGGTAAGCAAATAGCCTTGAGACATTTCAGGGCAGAAATGTTTGCAGTAGAGACACACTAGCGGATTTGGGGACCCATTTGTATACTATCATTAGGTAAGTGCAGCAAGCAAACTGTCTTGAGACATAAGGTTCAAGGCCCTTAAACGTGACCCTTCAGAGAGGCCCTAACAAAATTTTGAATTTTGATGCTCTCTGATATCAGTGTATATATTGCGTACCAGTATACCGTCCTTGTACTGTCAAAACCTTGTATCTCCATTGGGCCCTTCAGCATGTTATCAAGTATAACCTTTGAGCAGTCTGTTCTAAACTTGTGCAAGGGCCAAAAACACATCTATCAAAACAACACTTCCTATGCATAACCGTTGGGCAGTTTTACTTTATGCTGAAGGGCCAGAAAAACATACAAGGTTTTGACAAAACAACGATGACATGTACTTTAAAATAATATATAGGTCTGAGACAAACTATATGTACTACTTTTACATTACATTTAGGGCTGTAAAAAAAGCAAAGCGGCACGGCGGAGTCTGAGGGGGGGGGGGTTCCCTCCCTCAGAAGCTGGTTTTTTTTTGAAAATGACAATGTAAATGATGCGATTTGGTGCAAAAATATATATATATATATTTTTTTTCTAACTTTTTTTAATTCTTTTTTTTAGGCCAAGTTGCTGTTTCCCGCGAGCAACATAAGTTTACCGGGAATGAGATTACCAAATTACCCACTTTTTACAGCCCTGATTACATTCTACCTTGATTCATGGCAACATTTATAACCAAATACATTAGATTTAACAAAGAACCTTCGAAACAATTAATTTTTGTTCACCTCCCTTGCGCTGACAATTTTGCTGATGACCGTCTCTGTTAAAATCACAGAACAGTATGCCGCAAGCATGAAGCTGCTGGCCAGACCAGCAAAGGAGCCTGGGAGCTTACCAAAAGTGGGAAAGCACTGCCATTGGTTGACCCAAACAATGGATCTACTGAACCAACCAATAGCTTGAATAATGATCGACTCTCCTCACGCAGCTGATAGCAATGTTGAAACTTGTTTACACGGTGCTCAAAACATTTCTGATTTCAACAGCTGGAAGTCGAAAGTACCAAGGAACAAATTACGTCTGAATTGTTAAATTCAAACTTGATATATTAATTGATTAAACAATTGGGTATCATGTTATCATTTTTATCAAATCAATATCTTCAATCAGACACATGATTTTAGAATTCCAACACAGCGCCCTCAAGCTGGAAGATGGATTGATGCGCATGATCGAATCACTCATTATGTATACTTACGGATCAGCCAGCAGATCATCAAGGGAGGGGAGCTTTGTCTTACATGCTTCTGTGTTCAGTATAGACTCCAGCACAGATTCTGAATGCATACAAATAAAAAATAAATTAAATGAACCCACAAATGAATAAAAATATAAATGACAATTACATAGGAATAATTTAGATACCTTTTTCGAACCATTGTGTTTGAGCTCCGTAGCTTTCGAGGTCATCACGACCCCTTCATTCAGCGTAGTGTTTACTTCCCTCCGTTTGTCACATGACCACCTTTTGGGCGATCACATGAAAGCAGGTCATCGTAGATGGCGGGTAGGTCGTAGCCGGTGTCTCGGTTGAGGGTCGGTTTGCGTGTCCTGATTTCAATTGCCTCTCTGATCTTACGTTTCCAAAATTGGTCTTCTCTGGCGATCACTTGGACGTCATCAAGCTTGATAGTGTGCTTGAAGTCTTTGGAGTGTTCTGCCACTGCTGTGAGAGGAGTGGTTTTGTGGTTCGAGTGTTCTTTGAACCTGGTGGCAAGAGCTCTGCTAGTTTCACCCACGTAAGATTTAGGACACTTAGGACAGTCAATATGGTAGATCACACCACATTTGTTAGCGTCAGGGGTTTTGTCCTTGAGGTGTACCAAAAAGGATCTGATGGTGTTGATCGGTTTATGGTAAGTTCTCACCCCGTGGTCCCTGAAGATGTGCGTTAGTTTTTCTGATATTCCTTTTATGTACGGAAGCGGTATACTGACATTCCTCTGGTCTGTGATGTTAGTGTCCTTGGTTTTAGGTTTTTTGGCTTTCGGAGTTTTGTACATCCATGGTTTGTAACCGTTGGCTTTGAGTGCGGACTTGACATGTTTATGTTCTGCTAGTTTGTCATCGTCCGTAGTTACTAATTTGTCCACTCTGTCCTTGAGAGACCTCACTACCGATCGTTTGTGCTCGAGGTGATGATTAGAGTCAAAGTTGAGGTATTGATCGGTGTGGGTGGGTTTGCGGTATATAGTAACTTTAGTACTACCATCGTCGTTCACATGGATGCATGTATCCAGGAAAGGGAGTTTGCCTTCGCGTTCTGGTTCCGTGGTGAATTTAATGTTAGGATCCAGGGCGTTGATGTGGGCCGTAAATTCATCGATGTTGTATTCATGAATTTGAACGAAGGTGTCATCCACGTACCTAAACCAAACAGAAGGGGGATGTGGCGCTGTCGTCATGGCTCGGATTTCAAACAATTCCATGTATAGATTCGCGACAATCGGCGAGACGGGCGATCCCATGGCTGCTCCTTGTTTCTGCTTGTAGTATTGTCCTTTGTATACAAAGTATGTCGTGTTAAGGCAGAAAGTCAGGAGCTCCAAAATCTGGTCGACGTTGAGCGGCGAACGGTCAGATAGGGTGTCATCCCGTAGCAAAATGTCCTTGACCGCTTGTATGGCATCCTTGACCGGTATGCTAGTGAAAAGAGCCGACACATCATACGAGATAAGTTTTTGGCCTGGCGTAACTTCCAAGTTGGAAATTTTCTGGACAAAGTCCCCACTGTTCAGTATATGATAAGGGGTTTTTCCTACCAGGGGGCCTATGATCTCAGCAAGAACCTTGGCTGCGTGGTATGCCAAGCAACCGGTGCTGGCTACAATTGGTCGAAGAGGGGCATCGGCTTTGTGGATTTTTGGAGTGCCGTAGATTTTGGGTACCTCTTCAGACGTAGGGTAGATGCGATGTTTTGTGGCGACTGGGATGGGAGTGTCAGAGTTCTGCCACTTGCGGATGATACCAATGAGCTCTCTTTTGTAGGTAGCTGTAGGATCCTTTTTCAGCTTTTGGTATGTGTTTGTGTCGCTGAGTAAAGTTTCCATCTTGGCTTCATAGTCAGTGGTATTGAGCACAACAGTAGCGCGACCTTTATCTGCCGGGAGAATGGTGATTTTCTCATCTTTTTTGAGATTGAGAAGGGCTTGATATTCACCTTTCTTGACATTACTGGATGGAGCTTTAGATTTGCGAAGGCATTTTACAACTTCACCTCGAAGGCTCTGTGCTTTGGATGCAGGTAGCAAACGGCAGGCTGCTTCAGTGTTCACAATAAAATCCTTATGCGGGATTTCTCGCGGAGTAACAGCGTAATTTAAACCTTTTTGTAGCACTGATTTCTCATCTGGAGTGAGCACTTTGTCGGATTTGTTGATGACCCATCGGTTTTTGTCGATATCACCGTCCGTAACACATCGATCTTGCTGTTCCTTGTCGTATTTCGCCGTGACAAGCTTTCCGAATTTGTCTCGCTGTTTACTTTTCACTTTCTCGAACTCGGTACTACGCATGCGCTCTAGATGACCTTTCACCTCTTGTAAACACTACGCTGAATGAAGGGGTCGTGATGACCTCGAAAGCTACGGAGCTCAAACACAATGGTTCGAAAAAGGTATCTAAATTATTCCTAAAATCATGATCGAACCCAATATCATTCTACATGCTTCTAGACAATTACATACATGGTAAAACAAAATTAAATTAAATAATCAAGAAATCATACATTTTCACACATATCCAAATGTGCAATTTACACAATTATTTGACTGCGTTCTGTTTGATATGCAGTAATATGTCAATAGTCAATAATATACCTGCCATGGGAGACTTGGACTTAAACAGAAAGTAGGTTTGAGGTTTGAGGTGGTTAACTTTTAGAAATCTCACAAAAACAAAATCATCTTGTTCTTGTTTATGAGCCATTTTGTTCATATTTTTACCTGTTTTGGAAGAATAATCATTTTCTTAAAGGTAGATGTTCCGATTTTCAACGTGAAGTTTTCTATTCTACATGAAAGGTCATCCTTAAAAAAGTCGTGTTCCAAAGTTTGAGTTGCATAGCTCTAATGGTTCTTATTTTAGACGCACAAGATGCTGTGAACTGTACCCATTGAGTAGTACACAAACTAAATCGGTGGTTACCACCATTCGCGGTAATTCGATGTTATTTCATTGATTTCTCCGTAATTATACCGATTTAGGCCGTCAAATTTCAGTATGATGATGAGAAAAATACGAGCTTTCATATGATATGAAAATCTCCGTATGTTTGAAATAATTATGTGTTACGAAAATGTGATCGGGTCATCTACCTTTAATTTTATATTTTTTTTAAAGAATTTTTAAATGAGTTTTCATTAAATCATGGACACAGTCTTTTAATTTGGTCCCTCCTTCCAAATTAGCATTCATACATTTTCTCACATCCAAATGTGCAATTTACACAATTATTTGACTGCATTCTGTTTGATTTGCAGTAATATGTCAATAGTCAACAATATTACCAGCCATGGGAGACTTGGACTTAAACAGAAAGTAGGTTTGAGGGTTTGAGGTGGTCACGAAAAAAAAATCATCTTTTTCTTGTTTATGAGCCTTTTTGCATAATGTTCATATTTTTACCTGTTTTTGAAGAATAATTGTTTTCTTAATTTTAAATTGAGTTTTCATTAAATCACGGACACAGTCTTTTAATTTGGGTCCCTTCTTCCAAATGAGCATACTTATGGGTGCTGGTACTGTGTGCGGGAAATCATCCTTTGAAGCCGAATGGAGGTAGGCGCCAAAGGTCATCTCAAATAGCACATGTCCAAAGCAATACACATCAACTGCCTCTGTTGTCTGCAAAGAAAAGGATTATAACAATCTGGAATTGAAGATCTAATATAGACCATGTCACTTCTTGTTGATCAACAAGTGCCTGGTTCCATTATAATCTATGCATGGGGGAACATGCATTGACTATTGTATTGACTGCTGTATTTACAGATTACTGGTTTGGTTTAGTGTATGGTTTATAAGGCAAAACATTTTTTTTAAATGTTGTCTTCGACCGCCCGCTTGACAGATTTAGGGCCTCTCCAATTTTTTAAAAAACATTTTAAATGGCATTGAATATTAAATTAAGTGTTTATAACATATATATGTGCGACTCTTAGTGTGATTTAAACTTCTTGTTGGCTGAACTTTGAGCTTCCGCTGGTAATTTTTTTTAATTTAAAAATCCGCCTGCCCGCCCCTCCTCTCTGAAAGCTGTGGAGGACAACATTACCTTTTTTGGGGCATAATGAACAGCCCCTTCAAATGCGTGCCCATACCGGCAGGCAAGCTTTTTTTGCCAGGCAATTCTTGTGCACATCGGCAGGCAAGCTAATTATTGCTTGCTTATTGTGACATTACAGGTGACTATAGATTATTACATCTCTACTCTTCCCTATCTGACTCATAAGGGTCAATTGGTAAAGCACTGGTGCTGTAACGTTGAGGTACCAGAGGCTCAATTCAGTCAATTTTTTAATGTAGCTATCATTTTTGTTGTATCTGATGCTCAAGCAATGGTTATACATTGAATGTGTTCCAAACTTTCAATTGCTGCTTGTGGCAGTTTTCAGTATCTTAAGTGAAGTATGAAAACAATCACTAAGAGCTTCTAACATATCTAAACAAGCAATTGCTCACAAGTTTGTAGGGGCACTCAAGGAATTTTTTGATGGGATTTGTTGAATTTATAGAGTGCTGAAAGTTTTGAACTATTAATCAAATGCATCTAAAAGTATAAATTTTTTGAAAGAATTTAGGTCAGAGAATCCTTTTTTAGGCATCAATGTTGACCAAAAATGGTTTTTTTTGTTGAGAAAATCACAAAAAAAAATCACTTTTTTGACCAACTTTTCTCTCGAACAAGCTGACAAAAATAATTCTGAGTAAAAAATGCCCAAAATTGCTTGATTATAATGTTCGGTGTTGTTCTTAATATAGAGACAAATTTCTTATTTTTTTAACTGAACTTATATTTTGACCAAAAAGTGCCAAAAATGGTATTTTTTACTCAAAAATAATTTTGTTAGCTTGCCAAAAAAAATTGTTAATTGTTAATTTGTGATTTGCTTAAAATATCAAAATGTTTGGTCAAAATTGATGCCAAAATGGATTCTCTGACCCAAATCCTTCTAAAATTGTATACTTTTATAGGCATTTGATTAATAGTTTAATAATTACAGCACTCACAAAATTCAAAAAGTGACTTCCTTGAGTCCCCCCCCCCCCCCTTAGCTGCAGCAATTTGTAGTTTTGGCTGTTTCTGTTGTCTATAATACCAATGATAGAGTCATGTGTTGTGGTTCTGAAGTACTATGGGATCATCTCTGTGTGAAATGGCCTGATCATGTACAAACCACATTCGCGAATATTGCAATCTAGTGTTTGTGCTGGGAACCTGAAAGCATGTTACATTAATCAAAGCAACTTAACACACCATCGGTTTCAGATGCGTTATTTAAAACATGCTGTTTATACTGTTATGATTTTGTTTCAAGTGTTGTATAAGAGAATCTTATATGGTTGCAATATTTGAGACACTAAAAGTAATGCCCAACTACAGGGCTACTATCTGATGACGTCTGATTTCTCTTTTTTTTAAAATTTCTACGCAGTGCATCATATAGTGAAAAGAAAATTGGAGAGCACAAAAATATTTCTTAATGAGAAAAGAAAAACTAAATGGTGCTTGTTACATAAACTGAGTTAACCCTGGGTATACTATGTCTATCAAACAGTGTTTCTGTTTGGTTAACTACAAGATATACTCATTTGAATGACCAATTACGATACAGCTTTTAAACTATTTCACCCCGATCTTTATCAGGGATACATTTATTCTAACAATGTCTCTCATTGGTGCAATAAATGATGTATCCCCCTTTCTAACCAATCGGCCGGTAGCTCTCAGGGGGTTAAACATTTTTTTGTACAAGCTCTAATGTTCTACACACTTACATTGATTTTCTTGAATTGTATGATGTAGTCCCTGTAGAAACTTGGTAACCCTAGCACAGAATTCTCTAAATCTAGTAACCTGCATGTGTTGCCTTCTAGCATAATGTTGCCGGTGTGTAGATGACCATACGGTATGCCCTTCTCATGAAGGAATTTCAATGCCTATAAAATAGACCAAGAATATTGTGTTACATTTAAAGCATTAATTTATATTTTTTAACTATTAACTTATCACTTACTGCATCCAGGGAGGTAGACAATACTCTTCAGAAGACGTGTATGTTACACATGGATGGCCAGGGTTCGATCCCCAAAGCCCCCCCCCCCCTCCATTATTTTCTTCTCGCTTAGAATTTCTCCTAGTGTTCATCATTCTGTCAGGAACCTAGGGGGTCTAATGTTTACAAAAAATAAAAATTGAGGGCAAAACTTGCCCACACTATTTGCCGATAGAATGAAAGTAATTGGATTCCAGAATCAATGCAAAAATGTATCTGATTATCCCACAAGTTAGGTAGTTGCATCAACTAAATCAGCTTTGAAGTATGATACCTGTACTTTGAAAAGATTAAAATATGTGTTGAAAAAGTCATAACTTCGCCATAGTTTTTTATTCTTATGGTGATGAATTCGGCATCGTGGTGCTTGGAAGTTCGAAATATAACTTGGGATTATGAACAGATTTTCCTTGAATTCCTGAGTTTTCTCAAAAGTTAGGGGGTGGGATTATAATCGGGCATGGGACTATACTCGGACCAGTACTGTAGACTCACCTCCAATATCTGTTTGCCGTAGGTCTTGATGTTTGTCATGTTGAACGGAGTTGTTGCTTTGGGGTGACAGTACTTTTTCAAATGATGATGTTTCGGCTTGCTCTGTCAAGAGATGATTAAAAATTTGTATTTTAGTCCATTATGATTATTGTTATTATAATTTATCTTAATATGACTAAATCTTGAGATGGCTAATAGCCTATATACAGAAGTTCAGATGGATTTTGATGCTATCCCTGAGAAACATTAAATTCAATTATAATCCCAAAAGAGACACTTCGGAGCGCTGGCTATAGACTATCTGAGCTGATATTGTGAAAGGCTTTATATTCACAAGGGTAGAAGTAAGACGGTTGCTACGTTACATCACATAGTGAATGTAGTAACAAACGAGTAAAGATGAGTTTTATGATGTATTTGGAAGTATTTATTGTCCCAACGTTTCTTTTACCTTGATAAAGACCGGATGGTTGAAACGTCGGGACACTAAATACTTTCATATGCATCGTAAAACCTCATCTTCACTTTTTTGTTATTACATTTGTATTCATAAGATGAGTGACTTTGTCAGAAGCCAACATGTAGACTGAATTATTACACCTCATACATATTTATAAGAGTACCGTAAAACGGGGTGAATAGGGACATTGGCCCCATGTCCCTATTCACCCTGTTTTACGGTACACAAACTGGCCGGGTGACATTTAAAAAACTGTTCCCATTTTTGTCCCTATTCACCCCTTGTCCCTATTCACCCCGTTTTACGGTATACTCTTTTTTGATTGGTTCATTTTTAACCAAGTCGGATAAATAAAAATACCTACCGAATGTTTGTTTAGGTTTATTGTACTACCAAACATGCGAGAGTTTGATCTACTTCCCGCTGATCAACACCGTCACCGAATCAATTCTAGAGCTTATGAATATTACGCACATGTTAAACGGTGAAGTCAAGTACGAGGTTGCTTGACAACAACAAACATGGGGTCGTCTGGTAAACATCTGCCGAAGAAATTCGCGAACTAAACAGAGGCTTCTTTTGGATAATTATGCTGCTTCAAAATCCGCAAAGGTTTGCAGCAATGATTGTGAAGAACTAGGAAATGGGTTTAAATTATATTGTTCTTCTGCCAGGGGAATTGAGTCCGCCGCTTCTTGGCTCGCTGTGTGTACTGTAGGTGTAGGCAGGCATAAGCCTTCTACTACGACCACGAGCCTACGTGGGAGCAACGTAAGCTTTTTTACGATTTTTAATTTAGTTTAGACAATGAAATATGTATGAGGTGTAATAAAACAAATACAACATGGTTTCTTTCGGGAAAGTAGTTCAAACTACTAGCCCTTGGTGTTGGATGACTGGTAACTACCTCCCTCCGCTCAGCGTCGAGAGGTAGTCACCAGTCATCCAACACCGTGGGACCAGTAGTTTGCACTACTTTTTCTCAAACCATGTTGTATTTGTTAACTCCTCCGAGTAATAACACTCTTCACAGCTAACAACAGTGTTTTGAACACATTGCAAGAAAGTATGGTGACAAAATAGAAAAGTTGATCACTGAAAGTAAAATATTAAATTTGCTGAATTTTGCAGAAAGCATTTTACTCAAATGTACTCTTTTCATGTTAGGGGTGAGTGTGTGCATGCTGGTGCTTAAGGGATTAATCAATGACAAAAGTGAAGTCACTGACTTGAAAAAAAGTAAAACAGTTGGGTGTGTTTCACTCAAATTTAAGATTTAATTGATTATCAAGAAAACATTATATTATTATAGAAGTTTAATGAAACATCTTATAATTAGCAATGATTACCACCCGACACTATAAGTGGAAAAGAGAACCAAGATGAAAGAGACCATAAAATGAAATCAACCTTTCAGTCCGTAGAGCACAGAAATTATGATAGAAGAACCCCTGCCAAACTGGTCGTGCTACCCCGGAGGGATGCGTTATACTTAATAAGAATAGACCTGATCTCCCCAAACATGTGTGGCAAACAAAGGCTCAAAGTAGGCAATCGCCTGCCTATACCATTTATAGTTCGGATGGTAAAATGAATTTGCCTGATTACTACTCACCTTGCATATGTAGTCCCTGAGAGTACCAGTGGCATGGAATGTACGGATGGTGAAACCCCCGGTCTCGTTCGCCGTGGCAAAGGTCACAGGGTATATAAATGGATGCTGGATGGTTGGTAGAAGCTTCATGATGGCCAACAAATCTTTGTCATTTAGGACTTTGTCTGGACCATAGGCACTCTGTGTGTGTGTGACAATATTGAACAACAAGGTTACATAGTGCGACATGCCTTATGAGGCTGAGCTTATAGTTAAGCTTCGGGATTTCCCGTGATTTTTTAAGGTGAAAACCGTGGGCAGTTTTTGTGAAAAGCGTGATTTACCGTGATTAATGAGATTCCAAGTAAAAACCGCGAAAAATCGCGAAATTCGCGCGAAATTCCGTGATTTACGAAGCGGTCGAATTTTTAGGCATTTAATAAGCTTAATAAAATATAAAAAGGCAACTAGAAAAAAGCGATAAAATACAACTTTCGTGAAGTTCGAAAAAGCCACTGTAACCACTGACCAATTCCCTAGCTTTCCTTTCTTGCCTTGGTTGGTGGCCCGTCTGTCAAGCTTCCAAAATAATCGATCCCTTCGCTTGAATATTTTATTATCGTCGCCTTTGTTTACATTAGATCGTTACATTTGTTTTCTTTGAAAGGCCCCGATTTTCAATGGGATTTTCCAAACGCACGTGGCCAGGAGAGTAATTGTTAACATACGCATGCGCACCATATTATAATCAAATAAACAATGAATATTCATAAACAATTACGTATTTCATAATCAATAAATATACTGATGATGATGACATTTATAATAAAAGAATTAAAATTGGAATACAATAAAATAATATTAAAACACTTTTAAATAATGAAAAATAAATATTTAAAAAAACACCTTAGTTTGTATAAATACTAAAGAGTGTAAATAAACTTCCGTTTTGCGCAACCTTTTGTACAAATATAGTATCAATGCTGTTGTTGTTCAACATTTTGGAAAACATATTCAACAAAACAAGATTTTATTATTTTCTCACACTACCTTGTCCTTGTTTAGATTTTCCCAACGCACGTGGAAAGGATTGTAATTTTTAACATACGCACGCGCATCCCCTGATGTCATCAGTAATTATAACATTTTTATTATTAATTTCTGGTCATTTACAGTCATTATTGTTTTCATATATTGATAACTTTCTATATAATTATTATCTCCGTCCAAGTTTATTGCTTGCTGTGTAACTGTTTGATTTCCCCCATTTTTAATACAACAGTATCCGTTTTAACAAACAAACAAACAATACCATCTCGTGAATATTAAACCCTGATAATTAGGTTAATCTGGTGACGTAATGTTTTTTCCTGACATCGTGAAATTAAACACGCCTTCGAGTCATGTACATGTACATGCCCATTAACAATGTATACGAAGGCGCATTCGTACATGTACTTCATGAATAATGCATGAGGTGCTAATGCTGATGAATATTCAGCGCACGTGGGGAAAAGTCGAATTGACAACAACACGCAGAGCGCAAGCCATTGAAAGCTATTGTATTCAATCTCTTGTATACAATGCAATGCAATGAATGATGACGATATGATGTTGTTTGATGTTGTTTGATGACAAAACGAAACGAGTGAGTCATGCTCTTCATTTTCTGTGTCTTTAGAAAAGGGTCTTGAATCAATAATCACCCATTGAACGCGCTGGATTAACTTTTTTATCAACTAGCAACCTTTCTGAAGGGGGTGGCGTTTGTAAACAATCTCTTCGTTCTTTTGAATTTGGTTTGAACAAGTCCATGGTTTGAAGTAGGCCTACCTATATTTCTTTAGAAGAAGAAGACGGTCTTTTGTTTATCTCATTCAAATAAATTCGATATTATACAATTGAACTTCAATCAGTCGTGTCAAGTAGGCCTAGAGTAGAATGCACTGTACTGTACATTGTGCGTCGATATCGTCTTGAAAGGAAATATTTCAATAGGAATTCGGAAAATTGATTTTTGCTATTAAATAAAACTGTAAAAATCGGCTTGTCGGACAATTATCGCGGCTGAAATAACAATTCCGCGATTTTACGGTACTGTTTACAAAATCCGCGATTTTGATGATTTTAGCATGAATACCGTGAATTGCGGCAGGAATACCGTGAACACGGGAAACCCCTAAGCTTACTTATAGTATTTAAAAAAAAGTCGAAGGAAGTATTTTTACAACAGTTAACATATGTTGATTTTATAAGATGGAGAGCACCATACTCCTTTGTGGATACATGAACCTGTCATGGGCATATAACATATATTATGTTACAAAGGAATGTGGTTGCACATAATGAAGCCATTCTCATATTTAGCGGACCGTCTTCACGATTACGCACCTCATCGCACAGGACTACGTTCCGCAAATCGTCAATTCATCTGCGAATCTAGATCTAATAACTCTTTCGGTGATCGTGCATTTGCAACATGTGCTCCAAAACTGTGGAACATTCTTCCCATACATGAACTGCTGTAGCTTATCATCGTTTAAGACCGCTCTAAAAACTCACTTGTTCAAAATTGCTTTTGCCAATGACTTGTAATGTTGTAAATAATAATAATAATTAATAATAATAGTTGGTTTTTATATAGCACTTTACACAGAGTGGAACACCGTCTCAAAGCGCTTTACATTGGCTAATTATTATCGCTCCCATTTACATCATCTATCTGGCAGCCGGCTAGGCGCACTTTTAGATGATAGCAGCTACCCAATTTTCGCTTGGGTGGACGAAGCAATTGAGACTAAATACCTTGCCCAAGGATATACACACGTTGGTCCTAACGGGGCTCGAACTCGCAACCTTATGATTATGAATCTAGCGCTGATTCCGCTAGGCAACACGTGCTCACGTTGTATCACATGCATGTGTGTTGTATACATGTAGCAGTATATTATTATGTTTCTGCATTTGTATTGCTTTTTATCATGTTCCCTGTTGTCTGTAGCGCAGTGAGCGGCTTTGTTTGACGGATACTTGCGCTTTATAAGTTTCCATTATTATTATTATTATTATTATTATTCATATGATGGACTACATAACAGTTGGATTGAAGACGTTGCTGTAAAATAACTATATTTGTTTACTCTTATTTGGAAAATTCCAAGTCACTAATCGATCAAATATATAATTACCCATGCTAGCACTTGTTTAACTTTGGGTTGATCTTTTGGTTTCACCAAGAAGTAGTTCCGCCTGATCCTCCATCCCATATCTTTCAGTGGTTCTATCACTTCCCAGAAGGGCTCGGATCTGAAGAGCATGGACACATTCTGCAATGCTTGTTCTGTGCAAGAGTTCAATCAGATACAGAAATAAAAAAATATGATAGTTGTTTAGAGGTAATGTAAAATGTAACATTTCTCAGTTGTTGGTATATCAATTTTGTTCATAACCTGAAATTTATCTACTATAAAACACTATCAATTTGTGGATACTTTATTTCGCAAATTTAAAATTACTGCTATTTTAGCGGGCATTTAATTTCGTGAATCTGCCAATTTTATTGTTACTTTCAATGCAAAATTGTCAGTTTTGCGGGTATTTAATTTCCCGAATCGACATCCTCTGGAAATAATCGAAATTAAATTCCTCACGAAATTAAGTGGTTTTACAGTATGTCTTGAGGACCACGTCATAAGATATGTAAAGAAACGTGAATATGCACCTTGCCCTTTGAGTTATCCAATTCATCATCATTTGTTGTCTGGGGATGGATTGAAGAAAGAGTGGCAGTATAGTACTGAGCCCAGGTTTGTGCATCGTGTGACACAGTTGGGCACGCTGATAAGAGGGGAGAGCCTCGCTTTCATTTTAAAATGGCTAATTGCGTGCAAGTAGCGTATGCCTTTAAATTTTACCACAGTCCTTTTTAAAATCACCTTACGAGGTAAACTATTAAGTTTAGCAGGTTGGGATTTTAAACATATCTTGACAAAACATTTATAATTTTGTTTCATTTATTTGTGGATATACCTCCATTTTTCTTGGAGAGTTCCTTAAAAATACACAGACCTGGATGAAATGTGAATTTCAGGAAGCTTATTAGCAGGGACGTTTTGCATTTGGAGGGAAATTTAAGGTTTTAAAGAAAAAAAAACATAATAATTTTGGGAAAGCTCCTCTTTTGACTTTTTGATTTGAATTTGTATCCACACCTATAGAAAATACACCAAACGCTATGACAAAAGGAGTACAATATTAGAAAACACAATGTGATATACACCTTTCTGGCAAACAAAAACATACCTTGAAGATCTGCTGGGTATCTTGATGGATCCAAGAACCTCTTGATGATGATGCTCCCTGACAGCAAATGATGCATCAGAACCAGATTGAGATATTTCTGTAAAGCTTGCTGTCTATCTGCGATGAACTCTCTTCCCATGTTGCCGAAGACTTTCTTGGGCGGTAGAGGTAACTCCATTCCACAGATCCTCAGCTGGTCATTTAGACTGTCAAAGTCACTGTATCTTCTATTAATCTGTTCAGTTTGAGGCAAACATATACATGATCTTTTGGGGCAATTAATTAACCTACTGACTCTCAGGTCTAACATATATTGAATTTTCCCAAATGGAATATGGAAATTATCTTCGAAATGATAGAATGTAAATTTTCTTTAAAATCATAGTTCACTCAGATGAAAAGGTGTGTGTGTGTGACTGACCAGCTGACCTTATCTCAATCCACAGCTTACCGGCACCCTAATATTCTTTTGCCTAATCCTACCTTACACCTATGCCATAGAGAAAGTTTTACATCGTAAATTATGAATGTGTAGTTTTAGACTGTGTACTATTGAGTGTAGTTTTTCTAACAGTACACACAAAAGTTAACGCTCAATAGTACACACTGTCCAAAACTACACGTTCATAATTTGCAGTGTTATGTAGAATCTACATTGCAGATGCCACTTTAATAAATATAAAAAAATCACTGATTTATCCACAAACAAACAGGGTATCCCATCACAAGTTTGTGTATTGATTCATGAGCCAATCTCAAACCTTAGGGACTTTTGAGTCTCTCATTATTTAGAAACACCACTGAGTGATTACATTTATTTCACACTTTCTAATACTCAATCTGTAAATGTACATGTATGTATCATGGAGCAACAGTATTGGGACTAAAACAGGTCACCGTCAGTACCATAAAACATTTGACAATTTTAAAAAAAAGAAGTAAAAAACCCAAACTAAATATAAAGGCATTTAAAGGGACATTCAACCGTCAACTCTTTAAATCTGTAAAAATACTGTAGGTCTGGCGTCATGTATGTAGATGTACACAAGGTACACAGATGCCGTACAGAGGGCCATCCTTAAACTTACTGAACAATTCTTAAATGCCTAAGTTTCATACAGAAAACATATCAGCACTCTTTCCTGAGTGTTCCTGAAATTATGAATACATTAAATTATTTCCTTTTGTCTGAAATCAGGATATTTCCTGAAGTGTGAAATCTCTAAATGAATATCTTTACCTGCCAGCTGTTTTCAGGTACTGGACCTCTTTGAACTTTAATAACATAGTCCTGCAAGTATAAAGACAATAGGTCATGTAAAGTTATCTTCGAAAAAAAGGCTGATTATGAAAAAGAGATAGAGAAAATCAAAATGTGTATACCAAATGTTTGATAGACAGACTGACTCACGGACTTACTGACAGACAGACACACAACGGATGCAGCCATAAGGTCTCTTCTACAGACGATGACTTAAAAACCCTGATGTTTGAAAGGATTTTTTTCCAAATAATGAATTATTTTCAGATTTTCGATCGCACACATGGGGGGAAATCATAATGCGCGCAGGGTATGGGAAACTCAACATTGAGTTTACTGTATATGGGCCTAATGGGAAATTCTCATCAACTTAGACATTCTAGAGATTATTTAAGGGTCGACCCCACAGCTGCCACCAAATGTATTTTTAAAGGTAGGGTAGGTGTTCCGATTGCTGGCCCAATTTTTAACTTGATGTTTTCTATTCTACACGAAGGATCATACTTAAAATAGTTGTATTTCAAAGATTGAGTTGCATACATGTACACCAATGGTTCTTATTTTAGAAGCACAAGGTGACATTACATTTGCTCATTGAATTGGACACAAACTGGCTGGATGGTTAATCACCATTGGCAATAATTCATTGCATTTTGGCCTATAACGTCTAATTGGAACATATCTTTGGGTCAAACATTTTACAGAAATAATGAGACAAATATTGGGTTTCTTCTGGTATCAAAATATGTTCCGCACCTAAAGACGTGATCAGAATATCCGGCTTTAAATCAACTCATATTGTAGGCTCTACATGTATTTGTATACAGCAACAAATAAAATAATCATATTTTGTATCCATAAAAAATGTTTGTATCGTGACAATGGGTCTGGTTTACCCTATATGACAATTGGTTTTTAAGGTATCATTTCAAAGCTTTCTTCATGCTTTTTGCAGTTGATATTAATTGCAAAGGAATGTTTTTGACATGTTTTGTCACATACAAAAGTACCTACATGTATGTGACGTGACGTGACATACATTTCTAAATTGTAGCAAGCACGCATTGAGTTGAGTTGACATACATACATGACCATAGTACAGGAAACCCATACGTTGGTGTTTTTTTTCTTCTTTTTTTCCCCTACCAACGTATGGGGAAATTGTATTTGATTTGCTGTATAAAGTGAATGGTGTGGCTTTCGAATGAGTGCTGGGGTGAATTACAGCAAAACTGCATTTCCGTTGATTTTCATAATAAGCACCTTCATAAAGTCCTCATCTTTCTTTCCAGCCACTTTTTAAAACATGAAAATGCTAAATTATTCCATATTTAATCGTAATTCTCTGCCGTGTAAACGCAATGGCAGAATTTTTTTTAGACATTTCGCGAGTATCGCGGTCCAGATTAGTCTCATTCCCATCGCAAAATAACAAACGTCTATATACGCTACGCACACCACTTACGAACTAACGAAAATATTAAAACGAGACTATTTATTAATAAAACATGGCGCCGATTTCGATAAACACCGCTAGTGCCGTTAAGTGAATGGGCTTAGAATTTCACCTTAAATTTCAAGGGAATAGTGCATTTGTACAAAATGTTAAGCGAATGGCAAGATAGGTGAGAAAGAGTAGATAAGAACAAGCACAAAGAAGTGTGTTTTTGAGCTCTGGTAAGCGATACAGAAATTACCACAAAAATCATATTTAGAAGTCTGAGTTATACTTAGGATGGGGACAGATAGTGAAACATGCAAAATACCCTACATCTTATATATAATACGGAGTTGCCCATTTTTGTACGGAGATGTTCTCCCCTTTCCGCACCTTCGATTGACTTCAAATTTTCTGTGCGGGTGCGTATAGGGCCCACAATTGTCCAGTTTATGTTTGATTTTTTTAATTTGGGTTAGATTCCGTGAAATTCGAGGTTTTGTAGCCCGTTGCGCACAACTCGCGTAATCGGGCGATTGTCGGCGCACGCGTAGTCAGGCGCCGATGCCGGCGCACGCGTAATCGGGCGATACCGGAACACGCGTAGGTGCACGCGCGTTAGTGGCTCAAAGCGTAGTTTGTTATGTGGTAGATAGAGTAAAGGCGGCAAGCATCCGTTGCTCCATAGTGCAAACCCTATAGTACAAGAAAACGGCATGATGAGACAAAAAGTCAATCATATTGCCAGGGTATACAGGAACCCCTTTGAAGGAACTGGGAGCAAGGCCGGCGCAAACCGTATAAGGCGCAAACCGTAGGCCTGCATCCAGGATAACATGTGTTAATACTAAATAGTGACAGGGAAAATGCGTTTATACGACAGTGCCTCAGTCCCATCGCGGACCCATCCACAATGCGGGCCACGGACAGGGCGCGCTATATAATAACATAGATAGGCCAGAAAACCGTGATATCATATTATACATGGGGGATAGGCCTATAAATAAACAAGAAACTGTTAGAGCAAAATATGCATGCAGAAATAGTCCTACTGGAGAAATAATTTAATGTCAATAGGCCGAAAAATAAAATAAAACGGATGGCTAACACTGAACTGGGTGGGTACATCAAGTGATCATGGTGCGAACCCGCCTCCCGCCAACTATGAAAGACCCCACTATAAAACTTAATAAAACCACTAAAAAAAACCCAGTAGCGTCGTGGACCTAAATTTATTTAATACAGCGGCGGCGTGTTCTATTAGAGACTTGGCAACATTTAGGGGGGGGGGGGGGGGGGGGGGGGGGGGGGCGTCCGCGAAGGGGGTTGTGAAATCTAGGCCTACACGTGTGTATGAACACATGGGGTGGGTAGGCCTGTCTGGATTATAAGGGTACACTGGGTACCTGGAGTATGGAATATTAAGGGTACCTGTGATCTGGATTTTAAGGATGTATGGGGTAGGGCCTAGCTGTGGTTATTTCATGTCTTATTATGGGATACCTAATAATATTAGCGTTTCTGGGTAGGCCTTATTAAGATCCCTAGATTATCAAGGGCGCCGTGGCACCGATATTAGGATTAAGGGCACCTGAGTATCAAGGACCTCTTGCTATTGCACAATAGCCTATATACGCTTTGATCATGTTGACGACTAACCGCACACTATATACCATGTATACACTATATGGGGTATGGGGATGGTACTGCTCATTTTGGGGGGTTTGTTTGTTTGTTTAATTCGGTCCGTACGGACACACGCTTGGGTCTAAGGGACCAAGCTCAAGCAAAATACTCGGGCCAGGCTTAAAAAGCCTATATAAGCATGCTGGCTGAATGAAATGAAAGTTAGAAAAGATGGAAGAAAAGCCTGAAGTAAAAAGAGCCAACAAATGGGGTAACTATAACATTGTTTCCCTCCTAAATGGGGTATTGAAATTGGGTCCGAGATTCAAAGATATCACAAAACTCAATTTCTGTGAACAATGCCTATTTCAAATGAAAAATATAATTCAGGGATCTACAATTTTAACTCATTATCTAGGCCTATGCCCATTTTGCTACAAATCATGAAGGTATCTAATTTAGATAATAATACTCAGCTAGCGAGTGCCCGAGCGTGGCGAGGGTACGCCGCTAGTGATGAATAATACCAACTGATGACAAATATCATGATTTGTTGTACTATACATTACATGAGTCCCATGACCATATTGTCATGATTATTATTATTATATTCAATTTAATGGAAGACATTTTTTAGCTTAACACAACAAAATATGCCACACCTTACAAGTACCTAGTTATTTTTATATAAACGGAAGTTCTCTACCGGACATGCGTGTTCCTAAATAAATGTTGCGATTCTATGATCTAAACATGGGCCTACAATACATGCATGATGCACACGCACTCATCTGACATATCTATCTACATGTAGATTGATTTTTGTGCTCATCATTTTGGTAACTTACAATATGTGTTTGCACATTCTGTGCTGCCTCAATGACACACGTCAGCGGAATAGTGTCATCTAGATCTACTTTCATAGATTTCCTTTTCTCAAAAACAGCCATGTTTACGCCTTTAGAGCGGGAATAACAAGTATTTTTCTTCGATCAATTTCGTCGATGCCACTACGACGAGTAGGCGGACATATTGAAGTTGAGATTTCGTTGATAAATACACAATTCTTTCTAGAAACAATCCATTTGGGGGAAATCCCTTTAAAACCTTTTAATTAATAATGGTTGAAATTTGATTTAAGAAATCAATACATGACATTAAGTAAACATATTAATGGACATGTGAGTATACATATAGTTGAAGAATGTATTACAAATTCAAAATAAGAATGAAATATTTTTGGAAACTTTTTTTCTGTTAATAACATCACTGGATTAGTAGGTCAATCAGCTGATTCGAGGTCAACATTACCTGCCGCTGAATTGTCATAGATGTGTGATGATGACACATAGTAGCACACACACAATTCCATGAATGGAGTGATGTTTGTAAGTGGTTGGGTTTATTTTGTTGTTGGTGATAATAGCTTGTTTTGTGACTGGTGCTTTGTAAGCCAAATAGTCGGGATAGATCAACAGGCTTAAATTAAATTAAAACTATTGTATTAGAAAACTATATTAAACTTTAATATAGTTTTAATTTAAAGTTAAAAAGCTTATTAATTTGAATTGAAATGTTTTGCAACTTCACTTGCCTAACATAACATTAACTTTAATAACAAGTGAAGTGACACCATCAATTTTTGGACAATCAAATTCATTTGAGACATTTAATTGTTTAAAATAAGAATACCTTTGAGTTTAACATTGCAGATCAAACCCTCGCATGCCAAATAATAATTTAATATTAAAGTAAATCAAAATTTAATAATTAAAATGTTTGCTTTGGTATTACTATTACTATAATTACTAGTATTAGCTCCTGTATCGAGAGGACATAAAGTTGGCTCTGCTGCTCATGGAGTAGCTCGTTCACGTATCGTAGTGTTGTCGTTCCTCCCACTAGCGGAGAGTAGATCACTGATCGTATCGGAATGAGTCTGAGCCACCTCGGACTACTCATGGAGTCGATGCAACGCATGATAGAACCAATAAATAGGTCATTTACACACGTGTCATGTCTATAATTATACGTTAATACTGTAATGATTTATTGCCAAACATGTCTGTGTGAACACAATGTACTAACGAGTGGAATGATCACCATGTGTGCACTAGTAACAGGGTTGGCAGATTAAATCAAATTGATTTTAAAAATCATTTAATTTTTAATCTTGGAGTCTGCTTTAAATCAACTTTTTCCGTTTTTGGTTAGTGGAAAACTAAACGTCAAAATCTAGTTAGAGCAAGACGCTGAATTCTCTTCCCTTCCAGGCTTCCTTACCTCCGTAAAATTCAACCCTTTAACAGGCTCTGCGCCATCGCCTCTGTCCATAAAATCATTGCGAAAAACATGTCTGGTTAGGTTATTATGCAGATCATTTATTTGTTGGCGTGGGTTAGACCTTTTTGCGGTATATTTCGGCCTCAGAATGTAACAGAAATCGACTCGGTTGCATTTAAATCATCCGCCATTTTATTTGTTTATTTTACAATGTCGTATTTTAGCAACTCTTCCACAGACGCAAAGCAATCGCTTTACACGTAATATCATTTCGCGCCATCTGGTAACGCGGTTAATCGACGATATGGAATATATCGTGTGGTTTGACTTGTTGTTTACACAATATGGATCAGATTTCATACGTGTTAACCAATGAGATTGAAGTATGTACACTTACTAAACGATAAGGTTTGTAGCTGTTATTTAAGAATTTAACAACAAAACTATATTGGATCATGGACAACTGGACATACCTTTCAAGAAGGGTCCATTGTGTATTTATAAAAGGTTTTTGTTTTTTGTTAAATATTTTCAAAAAAATTCAAATATTTTCAAAAATGTTTACTAAAAAATAAAATAAATCAATACCTGAAATGGGTTTCTATTTTCATTGCCTATAAAAGCTTTTGCAAGAGAGACTGTGACCAATATTGTATTGTTAATTATATTTTATTCAACTATAATTTCAGATTTATGTGTGTAAAAGGGCTAACCCTTCTCAGAGACAGCAAATGTGCAACACTAGGTTTTGATTCCGGTCTTGTTTGGTAGCAATCACACTCGGCATTAGGTGACCAGATAAGGGCAGCTCCTCATGCTGGTAGGAGGTGTACAATAGAGGGAGCAGGTATACATCAAATATGGCTTCATCATCATCCAGTAAGGTATTGGCCAGTGCCGCCAAATCTGCCTCGTATAATATGGTGTTGCAGGTAAGACATCCATGGGCCGTAATTTCCCCAAAGATTACAAATTGGTGAAGTAGAAAACCACTTTTGTCACAAAATGACTCTCATGGTACAAATGCATGTTGCACCCCTAATAATGTTTACCGTACCACATTCATGGCTCAATAATCAAATTTTGTAAAAAATTGCACATTTAGAATGTGCAAAGATATGCACTTTTTCAGATAAAAGATCAATTATGGGATTATGGAATTAATTTGGTCAAACTCAAACAAACACCCCCCCCCTCACCTTTCGAGAATATTGTATAGACCATCCCCTTATCAAATTGTCTGAGGGGCTCCCTCAGGATTTACACTTTTTATTTCAGTGTCTTGTCTTGGTTGATTCTGTCACCTTGGCCCAAGCTTCTTTTTCTTAGTACTAACACTGGCAGTTTATGTGATCATAGGCCGTATTCTCTTACCAAATGTGGAATTAAGGCTTAATTCGTCACTAACTAAATTCATGTTTAAGTTAAATGCAAGTTTATCTTTTATTAGGCAGAATGTCTAACTTAAAAACACATTTTTAAAGAAAATAAATATTGTACCCAGAAAAGTTGTTGAAGCATGTTATTGTATGGAATGGTACCAATAATCAGTGATTCAAATGGGTTTCTGTAGAAGTGATAGGATGCATCAAATGTATGTTTATTATTGTTCAACTCGAATGCACCCAACCTACGCGCCATGGTGTTGCGAAAGAATAATAACGACATGCACATGGTGCAAATGCTTAGTAAAATGTGAGTTAAACTACCCCTTTCCCATGTTTAAAGTTAAACACTTGTCAGCAAGTAAAGACATTTGTGAGAATTCCGTTTAGTTTAAGGATGTGTTTAAAGTCAAAGTTAAACACTTGTTTAGCCTAAAACCGCGTTAAAATATGTACACATATATACGGCCCAATATGACTTAAAGGTAGATGTTCCGATTTTCAACTTGAAATTTTCTATTCTACATGAAAGGTCATCCTTAAAAAAGTTGTGTTCCAAAGTTTGAGTTGCATAGCTCTTTAAATGGTTCTTATTTTAGACGCACAAGATGCTGTGAACTGTACCCATTGAGTAGTACACAAACTATATCGGTGGTTACCACCATTTGCAGTAATTCGACGTTATTTCATCGATTTCTCCGTAATTATACCGATTTAGGCCGTCAAATTTCAGTATGATGATGAGAAAAATACGAGCTTTCATATGATATGAAAATCTTTGTATGTTTGAAATAATTCTGTGTTACGAAAATGTGATCGGGTCATCTACCTTTAACTACATTGGGTATCTGATAAATATCTTTGTTTATTTTGCACACTATACACAGGTGATGTTCCGTATGATGACATTTGTCTTGAACGCCTTCATTCTACGATACATCAGCAAAGAAATGTTGGGTGTGGTCAATGTCAGGTAGGTGGTACAGAGGGTGGCACCAGCATCAACATTGGGGGGGGGGGGCAAAGAAAAATCTGGAGGGGCATTTTGGCTTTTAAAGGTAGATGACCCGATCACATTTTCGTAACACAGAATTATTTCAAACATACGGAGATTTTCATATCATATGAAAGCTCGTATTTTTCTCATCATCATACTGAAATTTGACGGCCTAAATCGGTATAATTACGAAGAAATCTATGAAATAACGTCGAATTACCGCGACTGGTGGTAACCACCGATATAGTTTGTGTACTACTCAATGGGTACAGTTCACAGCATCTTGTGCGTCTAAAATAAGAACCATTAGAGCTATGCAACTCAAACTTTGGAACACGACTTTTTTAAGGATGACCTTTCATGTAGAATAGAAAACTTCAAGTTGAAAATCGGAATGTGATCGGGTCATCTACCTTTAATGTAAAAATTGCCTGAAATTAGTTTAACTTGTTCTGAATTAGACATTTTAGACCTCTGTGGAGAATACCACTCTGAATTGAGGATCATTTCTCCTGGGAGTCCTGGTCTTTGGTGATGGGACAGCTAATTTTCTTATGAATGAATTATGCAGAATAGTACAAGTAATAAAATACAGAAAACGTTATAAGATTAGAGTATGTTAATGGATAGGACAAGGATCTAAGAACCATACTGACAACACCAAATTAATCTGTAACCATCTGCCTCTAATTTTAAAGATATACGGAACTGTAAGGTATATATTTGTATCATGCCAATGACCCTGATTGAACTTGCTCTGTTGGTTTTATTCAGGCTTGTTTCAGTTACCCCCATGCTCCACCGGGTTTAACTCAGATGGGCATTTGTTTCAATTAGAGCTCACAACCAAATTCACGGTATTGTTTTTCATCAGACTTGTACCTACCTCCACCATACCATTCATGTCACGAAAGCCTTCAGACGTCAGAGTCAGAACTCACAACATAGTTGTTTTAGGGTATGACCATGGTCTAGCTATAGCTATATTATTATGATTTTGCTTGTGTTATTTGAGGCCTACAAAGGCGCTTCTCTCTGTCAGAACTCACAATTTGGTATTGTTTTGTTTTCAACAGACTAACCCTACTGTACTCCACTATACTGTTTATGTCACGTGAGGCATTCAGACGAGCTTGTCTAAGTCAGAGCTCACGCCAACATTGGCAACAAGTCATCAATTTACTATGGTGCACGTAAGTAACATGAATATAGTTTGTTTTTGTGGAGCTCATCCATGATGGAGCATTGGTCAATTGGACCAAGATGTCAATCTAAGTGACTTAACATTTTTGTGCGATTTTTAATTAAAGGCCCTTTTTGTTAGGTTCGGGCTGTTCAGTGCTCTAATAAAAAGTCAAGACTTCAATCTCAACCAAACTTAGTGACAATAATCTTGGGTGGGGCAAGGGGACTTGAGATGCTATGGGGATCTACACAGAGTGACCTCTAATGACCTCTACATGACCTTTGACCTCATTTTGTGTAGGACTTATTGATATGAATCTTCCAGCAAGCCTTGCCTTGCACTAGTTTTAATTTAAGATTAAACTAAAATATTATGATTTGTTCAGTTGGGAAAGGGCAATCAAACAGTCTATTTTAGGCCTTTACAAATCATCACCACAAGCCCCCCCCCCCCCCCCCAAAAAAAAATAAATAAATTGACTTACCCTTTCAGGGTCTGGGTCGATTGTACGGTCCGATTTATTTATTTTTTCTTCGAACTTTTTAAATTTTAAACATGGAGATACTACACAAAAACATGTTTTCATCTTTCTGTATTGTTATGTTCTTCTTTCAATTGTTTATTTTTTTATTTTTTAATTTTTTAATTTTTTACTTTGAAAAAAAAAAATTAAAAAAATAGCGACCCTAGATTTCCGAAAATTTGGGTCGGTCGGAAAGGGCAAGTCAACCTTTTTTTTTGGGGGGGTGGGGGGGCGCTAATGAATGATACAAAATATTTACTTTTTGTAAATTTATTATCTTCCTCAGATTCCCATTGGGTGTGATATCTGGCGCTATACTCAGCTATGTCTGGATTGCGTTCCTGGAGCAGCCGGATCCAAGCATCGTACCCAATTACAGTTTAGCTGTGATGGTCTTTGGGTCAGCAGCAGTCTTTGAGCTTCTTGCTGAGCCTATGTGGGTTCTTGGACAAGCAATGTTATTTGTAAAAGTCAAGGTAAAGATAGGGTCTCAAGGAAATTACATCAATCTGTACTAGAGTATTTTTATTAGCAAATAGTTTTATGTCATACGTCTACAATGTGCTGACAAAGACTTGGCATGACTGTGTATTGATGAAATGACAACTGCACATAAACACACGTCTGCCCATTGTGGTTGTGTTGAAACTGTCTTGACTATAGTTTGATCAGTTCCAAATTGGCGAAGCCTCATCATACAGCAGCGAACGAATACAGAAGGACGCGGGCGCACATGAGCGGCAACAAGGGCACTGTGCATCATGCGTGATGTGTGCATGGGCCAAAACTGTGTGCGTGTAGCCATAATCACGCACATAAGCTTGGATTATTTTTGTGCGCGGAGAGATAAAAACCGAATATTTCTCACCAATTTGGAACTGATTAAACTATAGCTGCTGTGTTCCAACACTAGTTGAAACGAATATGCTGTTTTAGCACATTTTTTTACTGAACAGAGAGTGAGATGAGTGGAAATGAGGTCATTGCGATGTGCCAAAAAATTGTATAAAGCTAGTTGTCTCTGTTTAAAACTTCAATCTGTTTCAGTGCACATTTTTTGGTGATTGGTGTATTTCCTGAATACAGCATTTCATCTTTAAAATTCCCCCGCAATTTCCAATACAAATTTTCAAGAAAATCATAACAAATATTGATTATGTATTTTAAAATCAAAGTAGAATTTGATGCTCCCCAACTCCATCAGTGTGTAAAAAGGGTGTTAAATGTCATGTTTTTCTGCAAACCTGTTTTTATTTCAGGTTTCGCTAGTTTTCTGAGGAAAAAAAAGTGTTGCCCATCCTAAAATAAATCTGT
Organism: Ophiura sarsii; assembly: GCA_035610835.1. Taxonomy (NCBI): domain Eukaryota; kingdom Metazoa; phylum Echinodermata; class Ophiuroidea; order Amphilepidida; family Ophiuridae; genus Ophiura; species Ophiura sarsii. The sequence goes on from CM069445.1 coordinate 31,179,070, forward strand.
GTCTGCCTTATAACCACTAAATTCTCCATACATCACCTGTATTTGTATCAATCGCTCATCTATTTGACTTTTCTTTTAGGTAATTGTTGAAGGTTTGGCCATCGCAGGTCGATGTCTATTAACAGTGATTCTAGTGCTTGGTGCTCCTCATTTAGGAATAACAGCTTTCTGTCTAGCCCAGGTAAATATAATTAGATATTGAATACTGTGACTAAATATGTGACAGTTTCCTTAATTTACAGAAGCAACAAATTGAAACCAACTTTATAGGAATTTGATCCATATTATGAATCTTAAAAATGTCTGGAACATGTTAAGATATATTGACACACAATACTTTGGACAAATTCATAGTGGAGATTCACTTGAAATGGTTTGATTTAGACAAATCTGTGCATTTTTGTAACTCTTATGCTCGCTAAAATGGATCATCACTTTTATGTTTGCCGTATGTGGCCAATCGCCATCTTGAAATATGTTGGACACAATTTCAATAAAAGATGGCGCCCTAACAATAATTGTTTCCGTTTGTTCTAATTTTTTTTTTAAATCGGAAGAATCAAGCGTCTCAGTGAAATGCGTGCGCACTACGTACACTGAAAACAAACTTGTTTTTTTTGTTTGGCCTTATAACTGACTGATCAATGTATTTAGTGTTACCAAAATAGGTTGGTCTTATTTATGGTCCTTCAATATCTCCTCAGAAAACCATGGCTAATTGCCTTATAAAGTAATGCGTCGCTATTCTGTCAAAACCTCGTATCTCCATCCAGCCCTTCAGCATGTATAAAGTAATACTTCCTATGTATGACCTTTAGGCGGTCTGCTCTAAACATGTTTAAGTGACAAAATCACATCTATCAAAACCTTGTAAGTTCTCTTGTCCCGGAACATGTATAAAGCAACTCTTCCTATGCATAACCGTTGGCAGTGTTACTTTATACATGCTGAAGGGCCGGATGGAGATACGAGGTTTTGAAAGAATAGCGACGAATGACTACTTATGATTTTTTAATATTTGTACCTACAGATTTTCTACAGTGTCATATACATCAGTCTCTACTATGCGTATTTCATGTGGTATGTGAATAGTGTCGGAAAGAAGGACGATGATTTTCCTATCAGGTCTAGTCGGGATTTCTTCCCCCGTATAATAGAAGGACAGGTAAGGGAACTCTACTTCATTCAAAGCAAGATGGAAGTTGACCTTTTAAAACTACATTGGTCAACCCCAGAGCAGCCAAATGTAGAAATGCAATTCTATGGAATATATAGTGTATTTTACTATAGCTTTGAATGTCTCCTCTAATTTTTAATTTTGTAAATATACAGGGTGTCCCAAAAGTTTCGATACCTTTTTAAAGCTTACCAAATAGGTTCATAAGGATCGTTGATTATAATCTGATATGGAAGGTTCATTATACTGATCCAGTGTAAAGGTACTCACGTGTACATTTCGTATATGACTGTATCCTTTGTCAACACTTTTGGCAGTGATGATCTTGACTACTCACGACGCTTTTTGTAGTGTTGGAGTTGCCAGTTGATTTATCATCTGGGGATCTTTTGCCAGATGATAACAGATCATCGAAAACATGAGTAAGGTTGTATTGCCCCTCGTCTCGGTTCATCGTTGAGGTCCCTTTCTTTCTGATTTCTATAGCCTCGCGAACCCATCTTTTATATCTCTCTTGCTCCGTCCAAGACTGCAAAAAGTGTTGACAAAGGATGCAGTCGTATCCGAAACGTACACATGAGTACCTTTACTTGTTCAGTATAATGAACCTTCCATATCACTTTTTAAAGCTTTATATATACGGTAAAAAAAATTGCAGTATAAAATTAAAAACAAATTTGGATAACAAATGTGACCAAACCTTTAAGCGTGTTTTTTTCTTCTTCCTAACTCCCCTTGCGTGTTTTTGTGAATTCAACTAGCAGGGGGAGAAAACTAGTCAAATTTGAGGGAAAATCAGTCCCCGCACGAGCGGCAAATCAAACCCGGACCGCGTGCGTGCAAGTCTGATGCTCTACCGACTGGGCTACATGGGGAAGTTAAAAAAACGTAAGCTTTTTTCACAAGTTAAACCACGCGCTGAGCTTGGCACAAGATTGATGGGGCCGCTGCTGGGTTGTAGGATTGTAGGACCATCGGGTTTTGTAAGGTCCAGGAAGGTTAGGGTTAAGTTTAAGAAAAGATGTCACGTTTGGTATCAAAATATTTCTAAAAAGATTTTCTATTCAAATATGTTTTCAGTTATGAACTGCTAGGTATTTTAAGAGAGGTAAAAAGCTTTAAAAAGGTATTGAAACTTTTGGGACACCTTGTATGTAGTAAGGTTAGAATTTCATATTTGAACTGATCTCAGAAAATACATTTAAAGAGTGTTGTTGTTAAATGTCCTTGATTGAGATGAGGTCATTGCAATTATTTTATTTTGTTATGCTAGTGTTTAGATAAACACCTGAAATGTTGACATAAAGCATTAGGGGAGTCACGCACACAGTCAGTACATAATACACACACATACCTATAAATACGTGAATGAAACAGCCTTTCACTGACATATAGTATTTTTTTCCATTGCATACAGGCATGGACAAGTGAGGAATTAACAAAGCTTACATGGAGTTTCTTTAAACAAGGATTTCTGAAACAGCTGCTCACTGAAGGTGAAAACTAAAATTCTTCATTTGATATAATGATATTGATAGGCTTTAGCATTGGTGACTAGAATATCTTTATTCAGTTATAGTAACATTTTATTCATCATGTATTATTTCTGGTGACATCAGTTTCAGTTTTAGTTTTATTTACAAGCAATACATGCAAAAGGTACAGACATTGGTGAGCTGACCAAAATCAGAGCAGAGCTCGCAAATATATTTGGCCACCCTTAATGAATAATTAAATGTAACACAAAATCGGCTGCATGTTGTTAGAGGACATTACTGAATACTGATGATACACATCAAGAAATAAAAAAGAAAGTACTATTACATCAAGTGATTTAGAACACAAAAATAATATGGGGAAAACATAAGGCTCCATTGTCAACTTCAAGACAGATTATTCTAACGGTTGAACTAAGGGGGTACCATGTGTGCTAATGAGTATGGGTGTCAATCAATCAAGTTCCACTGCTTTTAAGCTGTTATTGTTCTAAAGATCATCTCTTTCTGCTTGCTTCAAATATACATGTATGTTCTAAAGCAGAAGCTCCTAGTGATTGCATTAATTGTCTTTTTCAGGAGAAAGATATGTGATGACTTTCTTTGATGTTCTTAGTTTCGGAGACCAAGGTATCTATGATATCATCAATAATCTAGGCTCTCTAGCAGCTAGATTTATCTTTTTACCAATTGAAGAAAGTGGATATCTGTTCTTTGCACAGACGTTGAAGAGAGGTGTTCCAGTTAAAGAACAACCAAAGGTGAGAAGTGTGCCGAACAATTTCATATATTTTTTGCCCAATTTAAAGGTGGATGTTTTGATCACTTTAGATTCTTTTTGCCCATTAACATATTTTGATATCAGAAAAAATCCCATATTTTTCTCGTTATTTCTGTAAAATGTTTGGCACACGATATACATGTACTCCATTTAGATGTTGTAGGCCAAAATGCAGTGAATTACTGCCAAAGGAGGTTAACCACCTGGCAAATGTCATGTCACTGTGTGCTTCTAAAATAAGAAACATTGGAGTTTATATGCAACTCAAACTTCGAAATACAGCTATTTTAAGGATGTCCCATCATGGAGAATAGAAAACATCAAGTTCAAAATTAGCAAACTTGTTATCATGTTTTTATTCCTTATTAAAGAGATTAAAAGTATGCACTGAATTGTCAATTTTGATTTGTGTAATGTTGTGTTTGAATTAGGTCAATACATGCGTATGTTTTGTCACTCCAAAAACTATACAAATCAATGCACTTGCGCTAATGTTGATATGCTCACAATAACACTCCCCCTGCGGGGTCGTGCCATTATTCACACATCAACATCAGCTCACGCGCATTGTTTTGGTCTAATTTCTCTCAAAAACAAACATACACATTTATTGATCTATAATTATAGCAGGTACATTATAGAGGTGACGATCATATTGACCCCCTTTGAGGAAAAATTAACTGACACAATTTTGATGATCCTTTTGTTTTTGTTTTGTAGGAGTCTATTCAGCTAGCGTCTCAGGTGTTAGAGTGTCTTCTAAAAGTTGTGGTGCTGATAGGAGCAACGATACTGGCATTTGGTTATGCCTACTCATTTCTTCTACTAGACCTCTATGCAGGATCATTATTAAGTAGTGGCTCAGGTAGGTTGAGGCATATAGACATCCTTTATGTTGTAATGATATTGTATTGATAGGAGTAACGATTATGGCATTTGGTTATGCCTACTAATTTCTTCTACTAGACTTCTATGCAGGATCATTATTAAGTAGTGGCTCAGGTAGGTTGAGGCATATAGACATCCTTTATGTTGTAATGATATTGTATTGATAGGAGTAACGATTATGGCATTTGGTTATGCCTACTCATTTCTTCTACTAGACTTCTATGCAGGAACATTATTAAGTAGTGGCTCAGGTAGGTTGAGGCATGTAGACATCCTTTATGTTGTAATGATATTGTGCTGATAGGAGCAACGATACTGGCATTTGGTTATGCCTACTCATTTCTTCTACTAGACTTCTATGCAGGAACATTACTAAGTAGTGGCTCAGGTAGGTTGAGGCATATAGACATCCTTTATGTTGTAATGATATTGTATTGATAGGAGTAACGATACTGGCATTTGGTTATGCCTACTCATTTCTTCTACTAGACCTCTATGCAGGATCATTACTAAGTAGTGGCTCAGGTAGGTTGAGGCATATAGACATCCTTTATGTTGTAATGATATTGTATTGATAGGAGTAACGATACTGGCATTTGGTTATGCCTACTCATTTCTTCTACTAGACCTCTATGCAGGATCATTACTAAGTAGTGGCTCAGGTAGGTTGAGGTATATAGACATCCTTTATGTTGTAATGAAATTGTATTGATAGGAGCAACGATACTGGCATTTGGTTATGCCTTCTCATTTCTTCTACGAGACCTCTATGCAGGTTCATAATAAGCAGTAGTTCAGTTAGGTTATAAGGGGGATATAGATATCTCATTGTCTTGCACACTTCAAATGGCAATAAAGATTTCCCTCTGGGACTTGTCCGTCTAAAACATGTATTTCACCATGGTGCTCCTTCTGTTAGCTTCAATTTTGAATGTTATTTTTTCAACATTGTCTTCTATGTCTACTGTCTCATTTATTTTAATGCTGCATGTGAGGGGACACTACTACACAATTTTGGAGCTGTTGCCGCAGTGGGATGTCCCCACATCTGGTTTATCCTTGGAGTAAGACAGCAAAGAATTAACCTAGCACAAAATCCTCTATTGGCAGATTAAAGGATTATACAGCTTTATTCCATAATGGGGTCTTTACACTAGTCTAACTTATGATTGTCTTACACCAAGGATATACCAATCATCTTAGCCTCACAATTGGTGGCAGCGATGGGATGACCCAACTTCTATGCCTCACAATTGGTGGCAGCAATGAGATGTTCCATCTTCTTAGCATCCCAATTGGTGGCAGCAGTGGGATGACCCAACTTTTAAGCCTCACAATTAGTGGCAGACTGGCAGTGGTGAGATGTTCCATCATCATAACCTCAAAAACTGGTGGCAGTGGTGGGATGTTTTTACTTCTTTGCTATACAATTGTAGGCAGCAGTGGGATATGCCAACTTTATAGTCTCACACTTGGTGGCAATGGTGGGATGTTCTTACTTCTTAAATTCATAATTGGTGGCCGCGGTGGGATGTGCCAACTTCTTAGACTCACAATCCGTTGAAGCAGTGGGATGTCCCAACTTATTAGCCCCACAATTGGTGGCAGTTGTGGGATGTTCCAACTTCATAACCTCACAACCTCACAACTGGTGGCAGTGTTGGAATTTTCTTACTTCTGAACTTCACAATTCGTGGCAGTGGTGGGATGTTCTTACTTCTTAACGTCACAATTGGTGGCAGCAGTGGGATGTCCCAACTTTTTAGCCTTCCAATTGGTGGCAGCATTGGAATGTTCCAACTGTATAACCTCACATTTGGTAGCAGCTACGGAATGTTTCAACTTCATAGCCTCACAATTGGTGGCAGCAGTGGGACATTCCAACTCCATTTCATAGCTTCACATGCGGTAAACGACCGATATATTTATCATAATTTTTCTGGATTTTTACTTATTCATATAGGGCCAACATTACTGAGGTGGTACTGTGTGTATGTGCTTCTTATAGCCATTAATGGCACAACAGAATGTTTTGTGTTTGCTGCTATGAGCCAAAAAGATGTAGATAGGTAAGATGTGAAGCTTATGAAGAAGTCACATTTAGGCAATTGGGACAATCATTGTGCTATTTATTACTTTAGCCTGTAATCATCAACCTTTTCTTCAAAGCCTTATTATCAAACAAACAATTTGACAAAATACAGGAATAGAATCAAACTATCCAGTGGTCCATATTCAATGCAGGGATTCTCAAGACAAAATCATAGTAAACCAACATCAATATGGGTATATGTACACTAGTAACCAAAAGTATTAGGACACTTTATTAAAGTATTAGGTTGTGGTGTAAAAATCATCCCATATGTTAAATTTGGAGTGTAATATTTCACTATGAGTTGAACAAATGTGTTGCTGAATCTCTTCTCTTTAATAAATTCATGTTTCCTACAACATCTGCTTATTCAATTCAAAGAAAACATGTGCCTTCTTCAAATCCCCATACAAATTTCCCATTGGAAATAGCTTATGAATATTTAATCAACCTCATTATAGCCAATGTACTCCTATGGTGGGTAGTTTGACAATTTTGACTTCCTTTCAAATACAACCTTCTCAATTGACTGCCAATGAATTCACTCAAGTAAAACTAATCCTAACATTGTCTTTAATCTCTCACAGATATTGACACTTGATCTCTTCATTCATCTTTAAAATAAGATATGTGTGAGGGAAATTTAGTTTCATTTTGACACCTTTAATTTCACATTTCAAATTGAAACCATTCAAAGTCTATGTACTTTCTCATAGCACCCACATGACCTGTGCAAACCATGACCTGGGCACATTGCACAGATCTATCATTTCCTCATAACTCAGAATTTTTGTCAAGCTAAATTTGACTCTAAATTAACTAAATCTACCGATGCTAAACACTTAAATCACTGTACTATTGTTATGAATGTTTTCCTTTTGAATGATAATGTCTCAGGAATATCCCAAATTCATTTTAACAAACTTTTAAAAACTTTCCATTAATTTCATAACTCTTGAATACCAAAAAAATCTAATACAGTAGTTCAATGGACTCCCAGTGTTTTCTCTCAATTTGCAGCTTGCAAGGTATCCTAATACTTTTGGTTGCTATGAAGGATTCTATATGTAAATGTAGTAACAAACAAGCTTTGTTTGTGTATAGCAAAACTGCTATGCATATATTATTTTGTATAGCAATTTACCCATTTTGCATAGCAGTTTTTAAAGTATTTTTAAATACTTCAAGTTAAAACTTGACATTTAAAGATTTTCCCGGACTATTATGGTCAAATTTGGGTAGAATTTCCAAATTTTGTTTAGTTGAAAAATAATCCCAACAATTCCGAGAAAACTCGGCATAAAAGTTGTGTAGCAAAATTGCTATGCATGTACAAATTTGCTTCGCTGTTGTGATTGATTGTGGCGCGAATTGTGATGCGATACCGGTTAACGCGCACCCTGCAAACAAGTAGAGATGAGTTTTATGACATTATTTTAATAGATTTATTGTTCAACGTTTCAACCATCCGGTCTTTGTCAAGGTCTTTACTTTGGCAAAGACCGGATGGTGGAAATAATGGCCAATAAATCTAATGATACATATGATATCAATATGAGCTATCTTGGTATGGGGGTGAGGTAGAAACAGTTACTGAACCTTGGTGAATTTTCAATATATACCACTAGACTTCATATAACAATATTTACAATAAATATGTTTAGTTTTAAAGACAAGCAAGCACAATGTTACAATTATTGAATATAGGATTGAGGGAAGGAGGCACATGTGATGCAGCACATCAAAAAAAGAGGGAGGGGATTTTGCAGGTGAAGTCAATTTTAAGTTTATCATGTGTGCTCTCAGAGCATTTTCTAAGCTTTAAATTGACACAAAATTTATCAAAATTGATCTAGGCATTCATATTGTACAAGTGTATAATAATAATAATAAAGGTCTAAGTTTTATTGTCATCGCAGCCAACTGTCTGAATAATAAACAATGCAACATCCAGGCAGCAGCTAAATCAGCGCCAAGTTGCGGCATAAACCAACATGAACAAACATACATAAGCCCTATTACAGTAACCCCCTAATAGGCAATGTAGACTAAGTGCCTTGCCCAAGGACACAAACACATTGGCACAAGCAGAGCTAGAACTCACGACCTTATGATTAGGAGACTAGCAACTACTCCACTGAACCACACGTGCTCTACTAAAATGACTCCTAAATTCTTATTATTTTCTTTATTTCTATCTGTCCGTTTTCATCTATATCTTGAAAAACACACAGCAGCAAAAGTCTCCCCTTTTTACATGCTGCATCACATATGTATGGAAAAGTACACAGAATAGCTCTGGATAGTGGGTAGATAAAGTTAAAGGTAGATGTTCCGATTTTCAACTTGAAGTTTTCTATTCTACATGAAAGGTCATCCTTAAAAACGTTGTGTTCCAAAGTTTGAGTTGCATAGCTCTAATGGTTCTTATTTTAGACGCACAAGATGCTGTGAACTGTACCCATTGAGTAGTACACAAACTATATCGGTGGTTAACCACCATTCGCGGTAATTCAATGCTATTTCATCGATTTCTCCGTCATTATACCGATTTAGGCCGTCAAATTTCAGTATGATGATGAGAAAAATACGAGCTTTCGTATGATATGAAAATCTCCGTATGTTTGAAATAATTCTGTGTTACGAAAATGTGATCGGGTCATCTACCTTTAATACCATGGAAAACTCATTTTTGTCTTCATTTTTTGTCTTCATCCATTTCCAGGTATAACCATAAGATGTTTGTATTCTCGTTATTATTCTTATTTTCATCGTGGTATCTGACCAAAACAATAGGCAGTGTTGGATTTATTCTAGCTAACTGTCTGAACATGTCTGCAAGAATTACACATAGGTGAGTATATGGGTTGAATCCAACATCTCTTTGTGGCTGTCCTTGTTAAAATATGGTGAATCGAATCAAGGGTCTAAGAAACTGACAATCCCTACATAGAATAGCTGTTGCATCGATCCTATGGAGGAATACAGGCTGTATTTGATGAGTTAGTCTTTAGACCCCCCCCCCCCCCTCAAAAAAAGAAGAAGATTTGTTTGTTTGTTGTGTTGCCTTCAGCGACTGACCCTTAAATCTCAAAAACTAAAAAATATTACTATTTTCTGCTTGAATAAATTGTTTTAAAACTATTATCACACTAGAAACACTTGTCATTTACCAATTTTGTCTTGACTTGAACTGGTAATATTTGTCAGCAACCAAAAGACTAAAAAAGAGGTGAAATAAGAAGGAAAATTGACCGACCGACCCAAGAATTTTAGCACTTTAGGGCAACATAACAAATGTAATTATTGGTCTCTCGAATGGAATTGTGATGTGAATATGGCACATAATTATTTGGATATTCTCCAGTTGTTACAATGATTTAAGAGACCTAACATTTCATAGTTCTCCGAGGAGGAATTAAGTCCAGGATAGCTTTTGTAGGGACAAGTTCATGGTCCCACACTACCAAATAACCTATTGCTTTGTGTGGTTAAGGGGTCAAATCCATGTTAATTTGTCTCAACGTTATGCACATATCAATTGTATGATGCACTATACGACCCCGGCAGAGGTGTTTCATGGGTGTCATTTACCACCACATTCTTGACGCAGGTTATGTCTTAGGCAGCCTTTGGTCAATCACTTTACCTGGGTCACAGGCCTAGGTACGTCATCATGCGTACAACAAAATATGAACATTATATTTTACATGTAGGCCCTACTCACCATCAACCAGGCTTTATTTTTTAGATATTTGAGTGGCCGGGTTTGACAACACCAAATATAGGGGAATATCCCCCGTGAATCATAAAGTAGTTTCAGTTTCAGTATACATTGGCCACATGTATTTATATAAAACACACCCAGTCAAATAGCAGCACAAACAGGAAACGAATTCTGCGGAAACGTGTTTTTCTAGAGATGTATCAAGTTGAATAAAGTTGGTAATGGTAAAGCAATTGCAAAATAATTTTACAAAAATAACTTCAAACAAGTGAAATTTAGATGTTTAATATAGTCGGCCATCCTCTCTTTCAACCATCCATTGTTTGGTTTGCTTTTCTACAGAGATCTGAAAACAGTTTACACTGTTTAAAAAGTATTTCAGATGTATTGCAATCCAGTTCAATCAACTATGAAGTATTTGAGAAAGTCATGGTCCATTAGATTCAATCAATGGTGCGTCACAAAATGAAATGAGGGTACCGTCATTGTATGGCAAAGGCCCGTCACATTTGTAACACAGGGGTGTGTCATAGTACATGAGAAAGTGACGCACCCCGGTAAAGTGACGCACCATTCCTGGTGGTCGTATAGTGCGTCATACAACTGACATGCGCATTCAAATCATTGTTTTTATTGACAATCTAGATGTCTTCTGCCTTAAAACGACACTTTTATTTGACAAAAATCGTAAGGCTAATATTTATCCATGGGCACAAATGGAATACCTACTTGCCCGCTGCTTGCTGATACCTGCTTGTGATGCACAAACACACACTTGAACCAATAAATATTTGCAACGACTTGGATTCTTTTTGCGCACGGACAAATACAAGGCTCACAATTCTCACCAATTTGGAACTGATAAACTATACAGTGTATTCTATGATTGTGTCTTAACATATTAAGCCTGTGTTTGATTGTATGCACTGATTACTCACAAGAATATGTGATGCGATCTGTGAAAACCCGCCACATGGTGGGATTTTTCATATTGGGAGACATTTATATCATAAGAAAGTTGAAACTGTGCTGATTACAGAACTGATTCAATCATTTTTCTACGATCACTACAAAAAAAGTTATGAGTGAATGATGATTGTGATGTCATAAAAAGCTACAAAACAAGAAATCATGAAAACAGGCCAAAAACGATACATATTTCAATAGAATAACATCATAAGGTTATTTCTTTTATTATTCATGGTATAGTTTATTGAGAAGAAAAGTGACTTAGGTACGTTTTTGAAGGTGAAATTTTATAAAAGATGATGACACAAAGTATTGGACATTAATGATCTAAAAATTTCTTTAAACAAAATAAAACCTTTTTAATTTTTTTAATTTTTTAATTTACATTTTACCCACAATACCTAGTTCACATTTTGCGACATCCGACGGGTTTTCACAGATCGCATCACTGCATAAAGATAGGTGAACAAAGTACTGTAAAACACTATAATTTCATGGATACTTTATTTCGCGAAATTGAAAATTACTGCTATTTTAGCGAGCATTTAATTTTGGGAATCTGGAAATGTTATTATTATTTTCAATGCAAAATTGTCAGTTTCGCGGTATTAATTTTGCGAATCCACATTCCCCGTAAAATTCGCGAAATTAAGTGGTTTTACGGTATAAGAAAGTAAAAAGGACATGAGTATAGTGTACTTACACAAATACTAGTGAAAGTAACCTCTTCAAATTATTTATTCTCTTCCAGTATTTATTTTATAATCAACTACTACAGAGGGAGTCAATTTCAACCTTTGAAGGGTTTACTTCCGTCCATTCCGGTACTTTTAACATTTGGTGCATCCTGGGTAATTACTAGTTTATCAGAGGTAAGAGTAACACAATTTAATAAGTTACCATCTTGACTGACTGATGTACCCTTGTAACAGGGTTTTTAGTCCTGCTACGATGAACGTAGAGCAAATGGAAGGAACACTGATAGTTTATTATAATAAAACTAAGGCCAAACAAAGAAGAAGGTCTGTCTCAGAAGCCCGCCCGCATTGGTATGTGAAATGAGCTACGGCGCGTAGGTCTATGCGCTGGGGGCTTTAAAATTTCTTCTTTTTTTGTGATTTTTTTGTGTGATTTTATTGATTTAATTTTTTTTTTGGATTTAAAAAAAAAGAGTTAAAACAAGTTCTCCGTAAGCTTGGATAAGCAAAAAAAAAAAAAAATCACAACATTTTTTTACAAAATCGCATACCTCATAGCCTATTTTCTTTAAAAAAAAGCAAAACAAAAAAAGCACAGCACTTCGCTTTTTTGCACAATGTTTCTGAGACAGACCTTCTTCTTTGTTTGGCCTAAAGAAGCGGTAAGTAGATTTTACATGTATGCTGAAGTTTAATCACACTCATCCAAAGATGAACCCTCGGCTTGAAGGTACAAATAATAACCCAAGATAAAATAAAAATGGCCAAGCACATGGGCAGGCCATGTACTTGCATGTGGCGGGCCAGTGGGCTCTTCTATGATTGGCTTATTAGCCACAGTACACAATAACAGAATTAACTGAACTGATTGGTCAAATACAATAACATAATACACTGATATAATTGGCTAAAGACTTAAATCTAGCCAAGCTAAAGACTTAAATCATAACATCCACACAACCAGGTGCATGCCTGCTGGGAATGCATGAATAGACTTGGCACAAGCTCTTTTAATAGACTTGTGCCAAGTCAAATTGAATGTGTATATTATAAAGACTAATATTTTTATGAATGTATTTATCTCCTTCTACACCCTTGCTAACACCCATGTGCATATACCATGTATACAGATCAGTTGGGTTTTTGAAATTCCATGAAAATGTGTCTTGTCTTCCTTTTTGTGTAGCGTATCTTAGTTAAAATAAATGACGAATGTAACAATGTGGCAGAGTTATCTAAATTTGTATTCAATGAGTGGTTATAGTCACAGGTAAACCTGGGTAGTTACTAGTGAAAAAGTGTACTTTAGGTCCCAGATACTGGTATACCAGTATCGCTCAATACTGGTACATAAAAGTTGCCAGTATCACTCGATACTGGTATGATTTTACTGTTCCAGTATTGGTCAGTATCGGTCCATACTGGAACATGAAATTGTGTTCCAGTATCGAGCGACACTGGAACATTTTTATATTCCAGTATCGGGTGATACTGGTACATGTGATACCAGTGAGATTTGTCCCAGTATTGAACGATACTGGTACATAATTATGTTCCAGTATCGCCTGATACTGGAACATTTTATATGTGCCAGTATCGGCTGATACTGGAACACTGATTTTGTACCAGTATCAGGCGATACTGGGTATTATGGAAATATAAACCTTACTGTGTATCTTTGTATCTTTCAGATGCAATTCTGCTGCGACAGAGGTCTTTTGTATCAGGTAGCCCATATAGCAGTGGGTGCTTTATGTCTGCTGGTAGTGGCAGTAACTATACTTCTATTTGAAAAAGACCTGTTTTCTTTCATCATGGAACAATGGAAAGTGCGCAGAGAAGGGAAAGAGAAAACGAAAGATGAATGAATGAATCATGACTATATAGTTTAATTTATATATTTGAATTTTATATCTTTTTATATGAACAAATTTGAACTTCAATTGTTATAACATTTTCTATACAACATGATGTGATTTTGTCCAATCATATCAGCTTGTCCATTACTAGGCCTATACTTGGGAGGAGAGGACTTCTTAAAAATCCCGAATAGTTACAAAAAGTTCAAATAATATGTTTTTCATTCTACCATACACTATTTAGTCAAAAAAGGTTGGAGTATTGGTACATAAGTCCATTTTCATCAACACGAATATGGACCTGTGACTGGATAATGTGAAGCCAACCTTCCTGTGTGCCTTCAAAACCGATGAATAGATATTATAATGCACTAGAGTTTATAGTTGATTGATTTGAAACATGAATCGAGTTATTTTTGCACCATTTTATATCACTGTTTTACTACACATCACACGTCCAGGGATGCAAGACTTCCGGAAATATCCGGATTTGGCCATAAAATAAAATAAAAAATCTGGATTTTTGAAAGAAGGAAAACTGGTTTATTTTTTTGATATTTTTTTTTGCATTTCCGGAATCGGATGCTGATATTTCAGTTTAAAAAGAGTCAAACATAGTTTTTCTGGGTGGGGGTGATGCCCTGTAGGCTATTCTGTAGACAAGCCCCCATAAAAGTTTGATGTTGCGCACAAACGTTCGGCCCGTCTGGCCAAGCTCGTGTATAAAGTTCAGGAAATTGATCAATCATCCACTTGCATCCCTTCACGTCGCAAGATGGACATCAGTTTCCCCATTTTCAACAGGGTCTCAAAGAGTCTGTTATCACTCGTAGGACTTCAGTGATGTTCACTAGCAACCAAAGGTATTAGGACACCTTGCATGCTACAAATTGAGAGAAAACACTCAGTGGCGTACCCAGATTTTGGGAACTGGGGGGGTATGACCATTATAGTTGTACCGACGAAAGGCATGATTTACCGACAATTTTTTTTACAGACTCCAAAAAAATTCGTAAAACTTGCACAATTGTTTCCGCCAGCAGCTGAAATCTTGATAAGTGGGGGGGGGGGGGGGGGGGTTGGTTAGCGATGAGGTTTTCCTAAAATCGGGTCGAAAAAAATTGCATGGTCAAAATCGCAAATCTACCGACAGATGATCGATTTTACCAACAGGGTTATTTCGTTATATAACGTGAAAAAATGGATTTTTAAATTTTTTTTACACCTTTTTGTCAAAATTTCAAAAAATATTGGATTAGGTTTTTTTTTAAAAATCGTCCCTTCATTAGTGTCTTAACACCATCATCAAGTGATTTGGGCATTATGAACTCAAAATGATGTTTGTTAGCTTTGTTCAAAAAAATTGGGTCAAAAAAGTGATTTTTTGTGATTTTCTCAAAAAATCAACATTTTTGGTCAAAAATGATGCCAAATTTGGATTCTCTGATCCATTTCCTTTCCAAAAAGGTATACTTTTATATACATTTGAGTCATGGTTCAATAATTACAGCACTAACCAAATTCAACAAAAAACTTCCTCTGTTATATGAATTTTCGTTGGAAATTCTAGGTAAGAATTAGTTATATGCATAATAATGTACTACTGTATTACTTTTATTTCTGTTTATGTTTTGTCAATAAACAAGAACTTTGTAAAGATACACAAGGTATGAAACCAAAAACCAACGTTTGTTTATTATCTCTACACTTATGTACAAGTCATATATCCTGAGCGTTAAAAAGTAGGGACACTCATCATGTTTAGTGCTATGAAGGTGTCCCAAGAGTGTCGATACCTTTTTCAAACTTTACATATTGATGGTAAAATAATTCACAGTTAAACTAAAAACATTGGATAGAGAAGACTTGTACAACTATTTCGAAAGTTTTCCAAACGGTAGGGGTGCACTTTCATATAAACGCGTTGTATAATGAGCACTTTCCACGTGGCTATTTTATAGTTTTACCAACAAAACAGATTTTTCAGAAACCTTTCCCAACTTTTAAAGTCTATCTCAAAAATTACTGAACCAATGCTAGGCATGCTTGTACTTATTTTAATGCATTTCTCATGGTGATTCCAATTATGGTCATGTTATTCAAAAAGTTTGAAATCTTTGAAACAGTTTGTGAAACTGTCGTCTACAGACGACTGCCGCGTGGAAAGTGTTAATGAAGTGAAGGGGGGGGGGGGGGGGGGGGGGAGGTAATGAAGAAAAAACGGTTGCCACGCTAATTCCTTTTCATTTCTCATAAATAATCTTTATAAATAGACGGTGTACACAAAATATAATACGATAGGCAACTTTCACGCGTTATTGGCATTCCTGTCTTTTCCTCCATATTGTCATTGTTGTATTTCATTTTTGTAAAATTGAATTGTTTTGATATAATTGTTGTTTGTAAATATTTGTCATATATGGAAATAAATAAATGATTTAAAGTTTGGATATCAAAATCCTTATACATATTTTGTCTGTCCAAATATGTTTTCAGTTTGGTCTGTGAATTTTTGAAGAGAGATACACGGCTTAACTTAAGGTATCGAAACCTTTGGGACACCCTGTAGTTATATAAATGCCAATAGTTATCCACAGCTGAAACTTGGTAACGTTTTTGATACTAAAAGATATTTCTAGATTATGTTCTAGATCAGGCTTTCTCAACTAGATTTACTGATGCGCCACATTTTAGTAACCAACTTGTTGAAGCTCCACTTGGTCATATTTTTTAGAATTTACAATGGCAAAATTCCCTTTACAACACTAATTTCAAAATATTTGAACATATGTAGGCAGCATATGAACTGATATTACTGTTTTGAGGGCACATACGCGCGTAGCGCGAGAAAAATTGCTGTATTTATACATCTGACTGTCATATGCCTATGGAATTTGGCTATATCATGATATGATTTTTTTTTAAAAACAAATTTTAACCACTCTCGCGCCACTTAGGATGCCTTGATGCGCCACAAGTGGCGCGCGCACCACCATTTGAGAATGCCTGCCTGTTCTAGATATAATGATAGAGTTATAACCAAACCAACACCTGATAAGTATATCTATACGCAGCAATGGAAATACCCACATGACATTCCACCCGGGGTAGACCACTGGGTGGATAGGGTTAGGATTAGAAACAGTCTAAAACAACAGTCCCGTGGTGGACATGTCCCGGGGGTGGAGAGTCCCGGGGTAGGACAGTCTCGGGGTGGACAGTCTTGGGGGTGGACAGTCTTGGGGGTGGACAGTCTTGGGGGTGGACAGTCCCGGGGGTGGACAGTCCCGGGGGCGAAATTCTTTACCGTACCAACATTTGGATAGGCCAGTTACAATGCGTAATAATAACATCGTATAGCGCGGGCGTAGTTCATAGAAAGCTCGCTGTACGCTATACATATTCGACTTACGCACGTTCTATTGTATTAGTATATATTGTTAAAACAGATTAGCTTTATTCCGTTAAAATCATATCGATTGAAATTCCAATCGCTGTCAGCCAACCCCTCGTGGTCTAATGGCTATCGAACAGTTCTTATGAACGAAAGGTTACTGGTTCGAATCCTGGTATCGTAGAATTTTGCGTTAAACCTTGTCTGATATTTTTTCGACATAGGATATAATGTAATGTAAGTACAAGTGCAAAACACTTGTATACATATCAGTTTCAATCCAAATGTTGTATATCGCGGGGTGGAGTAGAAAGTCATGTGGGTAAGTTTCCATCGCTGCATATTGATACAGTCATAAAAAAACCTTCCTTGATCATCAACTTCATTCTTCGCATGCAATAGGCCTGTACAATTTGATATTTTCAAGTAGGAGCAATACTTTTATTAGAGTTATAAGCACATTTATTTCCTGGTAAGTTATACTTTATTTATGTCTAGAGGCTATCGGTATTTTGGATTAGCTCTTGTCGATATGTAACTGTTAGTACTAGAAACACTTTCCACGCGGCAGGCGTCTGCAGACGACATTCCAACATTTCACAAAATATTTCAAAAATATCAAAAACTGTTGAATTTCATTACCATATTTTGGAATCGCCATGTGATATGCATCAAAATAAGTACAAACGTGCCTAGTATTGATTCAGTAATCCTTGAGTTAGACCTTGAAAGTTGAGAAAGGTTTCTGAAAATCTGTTTTGCATATGGTAAAACTAATAGCCACGTGGAAAGTGTTAAAAGAAGACACCTGTTTCATGATAATGTAGGCCAATTTGGTAACACGGTTCATGCAATGAATTGGAACACCTTTACAAAATCATAGGCCTACCACTCTTTACAAATTTGATGGGGTGTTTGAGTTTGGAGTTTCCAATTTCATTTTTGAAGAAAAAAACCCATATCAATTGCTTCCCCGATCCTACTCTCTGAGATTTTGACTAAGATTCTTAAATGGCTGCTCTCTGAGGGTTTGGCAACACTTCGTCGCTTATACATTTGAATATATTTGGCCTAATCACATAATGTCATGATTATAGCTCTGAACCATAGCTACACAATTATAGTAGGCCTAAATGATAATTTATATCTGTTGCACTTGTGTAGAATCATAGAGTCACATTTATAGTAAAACCACTACATTTCGCGAGGGATTTAATTTCGCGAAATTCGCAATGGATATATGGATTCGCGAAATTAAATACCCGTGAAACTGACAATTTTGCATTGAAAGTAACAGTAAAATGTCCAGATGCGCGAAAATTAAATGGCCGCTAAAATAGCAGTAATTTTAAATTCACGAAATAAAGTATCCGCGAAATTATAGTGTTATACAGTATCTGTTTCATTTTTATTCCGATGCGGTCAAGAGATTTTGACAACGGAAACGGAAACGGAAAATCACCATCAAATAGATCCTGTTTTTTTAAAATCCATATTGTATGGTTAGATATGAGTGCACACCACCAAATCATATTTTGCATTCTGGCGATACCCGGCAGTGTTTGAATTTAAGGTAGACCCCAATAAGTCTAAATTCAACATCCTAGAAAAGGTACAAAAGTGCTGTAAATGTACTAAATGTTTCATAATTTGGCATTTGTAGGTTATTTCCTCCACAATAGGCCCAAGATCTGTAGCTTTTTTCTTGAATGGTATCATTTTACATGATTTCACTGTTTCCACCAATTTAGAGCTAAAATTCCTGATCTTAGGATATATATAGGCCTATGCAGCCTGCGTACCTAAGATAGAGATAGATATCATTGGCTTGTAGCGAGAAAGAAATGCTGTTTACCCCCCCCCCCCCCCCCCCCCTGAAAAGTGTCTGTTTTAAAGCAGAAGACATCTTGATTTTCAATAAAAACAATGATTTGAATGAATTACCAGTTTGCTCTAAAGGTGAAAAAAAAACCACCTAACACGAACTTGACCTCTTAAACACACAAAGCAATAGTGAACTGATTTGGTGGTGTGGGACCAATACGATTTTAATACTGAAAATGGAAAACAATGGATGATATCAGTAAATATAACTGGCCTAGATATTATCATGAAATAAGATTGAAACAATATTAACTCTTGTAGCCTACATGTATTGTAGGCCTGCAAATGGTATACCCACTCGAGTGAGTATTATGTGCCTAAATTTATCATCAACCGGAATACTGCTATCTGCTCAAATCCGTCAAATTCATTGTTACAAGTTATGCCGGCCATGCGCCACAGTGATGCCACGTATGTTAAAGGGACACAATGTCATATTGAATTTTGTTTTTTAATTAATTAACTTCAGAATTCAAGATGAACATTAAAAATTGCCATTGTTGTTGTTTCTACTAAAAGAAATCCCAGCAAAACTTGATTAAAACAATGTTTAAATATGTTGGAATACCACCCCTAACCATGTACATTTTAATTGCGGCTCAACCAGCATTTTTGAATCGACGTTTTGTTGTACAAAGAGGGTTGATTTTTCTTAATCCTTATGGGTGTAAGTTCATACATGTAATACAATTGTAAAAATATACAAATCTCAGTTTTTATTATACATTTTTGTAATTGAGGGCGCAGCCTCCACCACATCTCTTAATGCCCCTTTAAATCTTTAACATGTAGTCACTTTATGATTTTTCTTTATTATTGTGCAACATTTAGAACAGGCCTACTAATGTAGTAGTCAATCTAATAGTCAATAGTAAAAAATGATCTCTTGTGGAGATTTTGAATCCCTCCATTTAGTCCTGTATTCAAGCAAATATGACTTTTGCAGTGTTCTCTAAAAAGGAGCGGGATAAACCTGATGGTTGTCCAATCTGTTTCTGACTAATAAGAGTGTATATAGTTGTCCTAAACAAATCAATAATTTTTGTTGTTTATACGAGGGCATCATAATGAATAACCGCAACCATTGAAAATCTCTGACCCGTGACATGTGTCGATGAAATAAACTTGTGATATTTAAACTGTAAGTCTTACCCTATCTCACGGAAAAATTCAAACACGCCGGGTCCTTTTTATCATGTAATTTCAGTACTATAAACATCATGGTCTCTGGACACTGAAAATTGACAAGAATCAGCATTATAAATCAAGCGCCAATATATACACTGTTAATGCATATCTTAATGCATACCATAAACGTGTCTTTACTCTTTCAAATTACCCGCCATTGTAACATTTAATTCCCTAACCAGTGCCCTGAGACCACGGTATTCACATTGCTCGGAGATGTAATGATAAAAATGACCTACGTCAGCCAGCAGGGAGGTCACGCTGCGTGTCAGATTTTGTTATACGCAAGAAAACAATGGAGTCTCAGTGACTGCAATATTTGCTAGAAATAGCTTCGGAAAATGGTCTATTTGGGCATCTCAAAAACTGAGAAACGTGTTAAAAATCATGTAGAATTTTAGTGGAGGGTCGTTAACATCTGCAGAACGGTAAAATGTATAGTATTAAACACGTTTTGTGACCAAATTTATGTCGTAAAATGATGGAAAATTCACGTTTTGAAAATCTGTGGTCTTCGAAATTACAGGAATCCTAACTCATTCTAAACCTCACCAAATCATGAAATGAACCCTCGTCTACAAAAAAGTCCATGTACGTATTGCTCTATCTGCTTGGAGATAGCGAAGACCACGCAAACATCATAGCTTCATACAACGGAATGAAATCCGCCATAGAGATTACATAGCGAAAATCGTAGAGATTTGCACTGCAGTCCTCTGTGTAGGGAGTGTTGACAAAAGCAAGGTCGTTTGGCTATTGTGTTTGTGCATGTTTCTGACGACTGACCCCGTTTAACAATCTTCATAGCTTTCATATGGGCTTGGGTGACCTAACTATTGACTGACGTGTTCGAAATTTTCTGTGAGAAAAGAGTAAGACTTAATACCGTACAGTTTAAGTATCATAAGTTTATTTTACTGACACGACGTGTCACGGTTCAGAGATTTTCAATGGTTGCAGCCTGCAGGTATTTGTTGAATGCCCCTCGTATACACGTAGTCTGTTTTAATAGAGATATCTGACATTTGCATGCTCTATTTTAATTGATTTCAACTTGAATGTGGAAATATTATACCGTATGCGTTTTGTTAAACAATAACATGTTTATTTAAGTTCGCCTTTGTTTAGACGACCCATCTCAGGTGAAATTGTATTGTAAATGTTTCAGTGTTAGTTATTGTTTTTAGACCAGACTGCTTGCGGAAATTATCTCAACGTTACAATTCTTTTCATTTCAAACATTAGCAGACAATTGAAAACATAATGCAAAGTAAAAAAACAACAAAACATGTTGACCGTCTGGACTTACAACCAAAAAAAAGAAGAAAAAAAGAAGAGGAAAACCTTATAGTGCAAAATCACCCTACTCTCTAAATGGAAAAGAGTGGTTTCCACTCTTTCAAGGAGTTAAACGCAGGACAACACGGGGTTTTTTTAGTGGGAAAACACTCTAAGAGGAGTGAAAGGGGATTTTATATAACAATGTTGCACTCTATTGAGAGTGAAAAATTAACTTTCACACTCATTTATTTTAGAGTGGAAATTTTCCACTCTAAAACGGGTTGTTCTGCGTTTCACTCCCTTCACTCCTTTTTCGAGTGAATTTCCACTCTTTCCACTCGTTTTACATTTAGAGAGTAGGTTTAACGATACACGTTGCGAACCTTAAAGAGAAGGATGCTTCTTTAAATCTTTTTTCATGGTTCTGAGGGTTGGTCACCACATAACTTAAAAAAAAGCCTTTTTGGAAAGAAGCAAAGCTGTTACAAACATCTCAAACTCAGAACACCTAAACAAAAAGTTATGACTGAAATAATGAACAAGAAAAGAAAAAAAGTGAAGCGGACCCAAAAAAGGAAGCCGGTGGGGACGTTAAACGTGTTTATTTTTCAATTGGCCTAATAATGGACAATCAAAATTTCAATTAGGCTACTATTAAATGTATGTTTCATTAAATCAATATTAGCCAAACGTTATTTTAAGTTAGTATTGGTAAACTATTGCTTATCAATAAAATATCATATGTGCCTCAAATACATGTAATGCTTATATTCTAAGAAAGAAGCAAAGCTGTTACAAACATAATAAAACTCTGAACACCTAAACAAAAAAGTTATGAATGAAATAATGAATAAAAAGGAAATAATTGAAGAGGACCCGAAAAAGGAAGCTGGTGGGGACGCTAAACATGTTTATTTTTCATTTGGCCTATAATACTGGACAATCAAAATGTTTAATTACTTTGTTTCATTAAATCAATATTAGCAAAACGTTATTTTATAGTATTATTGTTCAATTATAGTTTATCAATAGCCAATTCGATTGTCCCTGAGCCAATACAGTATCATATGTTCCTCAAAAGAGGCTTACATTATCTTTATGGTTTAATATTGCAATATCATTTGTTTTTCATTGGCCTAGCCAATTAAAGGCAATATAAATTAAAAAGCAGCATGAATTAATTAATCACGCCTCTGTTACATAACCGTCATTGCCACCTCCGTTGACACTTCCATAATAATAATGACAGTCGTTCTCTAGAGACAATTAAAAATAGCAATAAATGAATATGACCCAAACATTTGTCACTGCCCATGCCGCGCAAGCGTCACGACATTGTATTAATAGATTATTATAATGTGGACGAGGCAGCATCGCACAGCCAACAGTGCAGTAGATAGAAATGCGCAAAATGCCGGCTGCCATGCTTATTTAATATCAGCTGGCTGACATTTTTTCTTAAGCATGACGGTATATCAGTTTCAATATCACCGTTATCATGATTTATTTGATATAAAGCTTCCTTGTTTCGAAAGGTGATGACATCACATTTGAATGCTTCGTTCAGATGCCTTCTGTCATAAGCCTATACGGCGGCAAAGGCTATAGGATCGACTCAGCTCGGTACATTTTTCTATGATCTCGGATTATGAAAGGCTGCAGTTTAGTTATTGCAGACATTTAAATAAAATGGTAAGAATGATATTTATCATTACAATTTTTTCTTTTTTTTAAAGTCTAGTATAGTGTAAAATCTCCCCCAATAACATGTAAGAGGTGACAATTATTTATGCTGCTAAAATATACGTGTATATTTGGGCCTTCATTAAAATATACATGTGCATAGATAGCCATGCACACGTTTTTTTAACCGTTTATATGCTTATGTCATAATTGGCACAATATACTACCATACAATTGTAGGTTAATGTGAATGTATCGATTTTATTTATCTATTTATTTTAAAAATCTGGTTTCATATTGTACGATTGCAAATATATATTATATGCATGTACGATATATCTCTTGACCCGTAGTCCTGATTAATTGGCAAAATAGTACGTAGCTTATTAGTAACGCTACAGTGATCATATTCGTATCAGTATCATGCACGCGTCCACGCAGACATGGGGAATATCGTATTAACGAATTAAATGCGAACAGGTTTGTTGCAATGTTTGGGGAGAATGCGGATGCCACATTTTGGTGCACTTAGAAAAGAAAATTAAAACATAGGAAGGAATCATTGATAAATGAAATTCCATCATAGAGTGGCAAAATGGTAAGAGTACAGTAGGGGAGAGTGGGGTAATCCCGAACACCTTTAAGCTTGTACAAGCTAAAACAACGTTAGATAAACTGAACTATACCAATATAAAGTGTAATGCAATACCTTAACTAGGAACACGTTTTTATCAACTCTGCCTTTATTTTGATAAGACGTTATGATCATAAAAACAAAATGGCGTCGTTACGGGATACGTTACCATGGGGAATCCCGAACGGTGTTGTGTATAAAGCTTATTGGACCACCACAGGTTCAGACGTGATCAGAAATGAAGCAGCTATAACCTTAGTTACCGTGTAGGTATCCTTTGTAGAATTTTTGAGAATCTACATACCAAGCAGACAAAATAGTTAAAATCTGTTCTGCTTATAATTGAAGATACAACAAAAATATATTAGTATTTAAATTTTTTTAAAAGTCTTACTGAAGTTGATATAAATACAAATTAAAAAGTACTAATATATTAAGCCATGTGATGTATTCTTTGTAGGTCATATTATAAGTTCATTTAAAACAAGCAAACTACGAAGAATATTACCTTCTGGAGTCAAGTGGCCGTCTGAACAGGCCTATCGAGGGCTCAGAAACAAAAGGCCTTATCTCCATTTTGACCATTTTGAGAAAAGACTATTGAAGATTTTTAAACACATTGGGAGATGGCGATAGGCCTTGTGATATTACTGGCTATAACTTTGAAAGGGTTTTGTTATGGAGATAAGCTGTGTTACTGGAGAGAGAATTTCTTTCTGAACATTTTGATATACCATAATCTCATTTTTGAAAAAATGGAGATGGGGCCTTTTGTTTCCGAGCCCTCGATACACTCTCAGCAAAAATGGTTCGGAAAGGGTTCTTTGAGTAAGCTCGGGGTTCGATGTAGAACCTTCTGCACTCAAGGAACCTTTAATGGTTCTAAGAAGGATAAAAATGGTTCCAAACCCAGAATGAAAGGTTCTTCCTGAGTCAATGGTTCCTTATAATATAGAACCCTAATATACGAAAAAAGGGTTCCATGAAAAGCTATGAGAGTTCTTTATAATGATTTGCACTTCAGAACTATTTGACACACCGGTCCCAGCCAACATCGATCGTGGGCCCACAGTGGGCCCTCATGGGACCCTTAATATTTTGTCCGCTTTGACCTGTATACGGGCCAAAGTGGACAAAATATTAAGGGCCCCATGAGGGCCCACGGTTGATGTTGGCTAGGGTGTGCATCGGCTTCTTTAAAATTAACACCATGGAAAGTAGATTTCGTAATGATTTATATATCCATTTTATTAACACGATTAATTCAAGACGTCACTCACTTAGTGATTGTTCACAAACCAGATACATGCATTATATTAATGAAGTAAATTAGAAAAGTATGCAAACAGCAAAATAAAATGGTGCTTGAAACAATCTATTTCTAAATATTTCTGAAGAATCCTAAGGGTTTTATAATAACAAAACTGAAGAACTTTTTTGGTTCTTTAAAGAACCTTTCAAGAGGGTTCTTTAACCCTGACAGGGTTCCATATAGAGGACAAAACTGATGAACCTTTTATTTTTGGTTCTTTAAAGAACCTTTCAAGAGGGTTCTTTAACCCTGAAGAACCCTTAGGGTTCCATATAGAGGACAAAACTGAAGAACCTCTTTTGGTTCTTTAAAGAACCTTTCAAGAGAGTTCTTCAATGAAATGGTTCTTGGGAAGAACCCATGAGGGTTCCATATGGAGGACAACGTGAGGAACCATTTATGGTTCTAAGTTGAACTTTTTTTGCTGAGAGTGTATAGTGTTGCAAATCCTTCAGCTGTAATGTAAACAATTAGTGTTTATTTTAAACAAACATCATTCATTGGTTGAAAGAGACTTGAAAGGAAATAGCTGCCATATATTTTAGTATTTGATGATAAGATTATCTTACTCAAATCACTTCACAAGCACGTTATCAATTGGAATTTACAGCAGCTTTTATTATTTGTCTCTATTCATTACTGTTTCCCAAGAATAATGTCAATTTGCAGAACATGTTCGAAACCTGTTTAACACTGTTTAAATTGGTTTTAACTGCAAAAAGGTCAAAACAATCACTGCTGATTTGTATGCCTAAAAAGGGAGTGTTTTTTGTGTGCATTGTTACATACGTAAGACGTAATCAGTGGGTATGATACTAATTTCCCAAATGTCAAAATCCATCTATACTCTATAGAGCGCCCGCAGTAGCGGGTCGCCCAAAAACCCCAAAAAGAGGGAAGGGCTGCACGGGGAACCACTATTATATGGCCTAGGTATGGTCAGGGGAGTAACGCCACTGCCGGTACACTGATTGACCAGATGCCAACATCTGGACTTCGATGGGCAGATGCTTTATAATAACCTTTTGGAGGTATAATTGTTCTGAACCACTTTTCAACAGCTCAAGCCCCAACCTATTTTTCCCCCAAAATGTTGACTTTTAATGTAAAAGTATCTACAATTTGCTTAAAATCGACCAAATTAAACCAATTTCAGGCAATTTTGATATTAAAAACAAACATTTCGCGAGCTTTGCGGGCATCTTATTCCCCTCAAATTATTTCTCTTTCCCCCAGATTTTTCTTTCCCCTTCCAACTCCGCCCCACACCCCCCAAAAATGTTCATGCTATAGCGCCATAACAAAACAAAAAAACACCCCAACAAATAAACAATTGGGCATACGCACCATACATTATTAGTCCACCATTCAAAATCATAAAAAGGTGTTTATAAAAAGGGAAGCGTATGGTTTGACCGTTGCGCACTGACCATGCCCACTGACCATATGTCAACTTGTCCAGACAGTGCGTGTTATATCTGGACACAACCCCTGTAATTCGATACGCCGGTAACAGGTTAAGTGTAATAAAAATACGCCTACAGGGTGTCACCTTCCTGTTTTTGTTGCAGGTTCAGATGGTATTCTTTTATTTAAAATACCCTTAATTCCATTTCAATCTGATAACCATACAGGGTGAGTCAGAAAGAACGGGCACTTTTTTGGCGAAAGCGCCAGAGAAATATTAGGCCTGCATATTCAAAACTAAATGTAGTGTTTATACAAAGAAAACATATTTGGCTTTCATTCAAAAAAAGATTTTTTGAATTCGAACATTGCGTCATAAAGTTGCAACCATTTGAGTAGAACCCGGTATTTTAAAGCCAATCCACGGAAAGGCAATAACCCATAAGTATTGTTGGTTGCCTGATTCAGAGATGATGATCAATAAAACTAGTGAAAAGGCACATGAATGTTTGATATAATATCTTAAAATGACTGGAAATAAATAGATCTGTGTAATTATGAGTAATAAAAAGCATGAAAAAAATCAAGAAGGAAATGTAAAAGGAGGCATATCTACAGTGATTCAGGAGGTAAACCCCATTAGAACACTTTCAGGAATGGCTTGATAATTTGACCATTTGAAAGCGCTACCATTGATTTGGAATATGCATGCCAACATATTTTGTGACGCTTTTGCCCGTTCTTTCTGAATCACCCTGTAGAACACAGTCAATCTTTTAATGGGTTCATATATATATTTTTTTTTATCAAAACGTAGGTTTTTATGACAATCCTTCAAGCATGAAGGACACTTATATAGAAGATAAATATCCCTAAGGCTACACTCTAAAATGTCCTATTCAAAATGAATTATCTTAGGTAAATATACAAAGGTCACCAAGCACAAAGGAATGTATAGTTGAGTGACACAAGAATAAGAGCTTCACTTCACCTTTTATTGTAAATTTGGATATTTACTACATTTAACCTTTGACACTTTTTGTTCATTTTAATATTAATTCTATTTCATTTATTTCATTATTTGTTCTAAATTATGCTTTCATTTTTACTGGTCCCTCAATATATAGGCATTTATTGTTTTATGACACGACGTCCCTAGTAAAACACCAAACCAAGCCTTCACTTAAAGCACATCTACCAGTCTATATATCAATTGAAGGCAAATATGGCGACGACGGTGAAATCGGTCGAATCTGCCACACCCAACCCGCCCGATGTCGACTCAACATTGATGGGTGAATCTTCTGAAGGAAAGAAAACAACGCACGAGGAGGATGTACAGACCCACGGACATTCATCGCCTCGGAATTCCATGTGGTATAGGTAAGAGAATGAGAGTGAAAGATTGTAGATCCAAATATGAATGAGCTGTTTAGTTTTCTTTCCACCACGCGCCTAAAGTGTGTCATAAGTGATTACCCCCCTATAAATTACAAGTGTAAATGATTATTTAGAAAGGTATAAACGTACCAATACTTTAGTTTTGTGATGAGTCTGACCTGAAGTTGTTGGCACCATCATGATAAAACACTTCTTGCACTCTTTGTACCCAGTGTACGTCGACAAGCGCCCTCAACGTCAATTATGGAATATTTTCCATTATCGAAGAACATGGCTTTAAAGTTGGTCACGTGTCATACAGTAGGGAGGCTCGTTAAATGTTTGCAAATATTAAATGCAGAGTATGCCTATTTGGGTACCATGACATAGCTAGAGGTCCCCTCTTTCCATACATACCAAAACAAGTACAAACATCACATGCATGACGTCAAAATGATGTCACCAAACGTGGCCGACCTAATAATCCCGCCGTATTCGCTGAGGTACAGGTACCTTTAAATTTGACCTCTTCAGTAAAACAGCTATAAAATTCTGAAAACCCGATCAATTTTGATGGTCTAAACGCTGAGATACATCTAATACATGTGGGCTACCATAATAAGATGTGTGGTAGAGCTGTGCACAACATCTTCTCTCCAATAATGATGATAATCGGCAGTGCCAGGGGGGCGGGGGGGGGGGGGGGGGGGGGTAATCACTTATGACACACCGTATACAAAACAAGATTTTTTATAAACCTTTCCCAACTTTCAAGGTCTTTCTCAATGATTCTCGAACCATTACTAGGCATGCGTGTACTTATTTCAATGCATTTCTTATGGTGACTCCAAATATGATAATTGAATCCAATAATTTTTACATTTTTGAAACATTTTGTGCACTTTTGAAATGTCGTCTGCAGACGCATGCCGCGTGGACAGACAGTGATAAGCAAGAAATCCAACCCAGCGTTGGCACGTTGCTGATTTGACTTCGACTCAACGTTGTACAAATGGTTAACACTTGGTTGTAAATGAACGTTTTTTTATGTTTGAAAAAAGTGACCATGTTACAAAGTTTCGACGTAATAAAACACGTCAGATGTACAAAGTTTGCCCGCGAGTGGCATTTGAGCTTTAACTAAATGCTAAAACGTAATTCATTTCTCGAGCACTACATTCGCGCATGCTTACGGCCTAATGTATTGAAAGCTATATATTGTTTTCAATTAGAGGAACAAATGAAGCGAAGCGGCCTTCAATATGATAATAAGTAATATTAAAATCCACATCATGCACGCTGAAATTAATACCCACATGTATATTGAATGAATGTACCCCGAATGACGCGTTCGAACTGTACAATTGTACATGCATGTTATAAATAACTCATGCTAACCATGTCATTGGTTGAGAAGTCGGGTACTTTGTTAATAAAGGGGTCAAAAAAGTAAGTCCCCCCCTAAAATTAAATTAGACGTTTTGAAAAATTGAAACGATTATGAAAAGAAAAAAACGCTTGGCTACCAAAAGAAAGTTTTACATTTTCGATATCATGTTTACTTTTCCCAAAACAGTCACATTTCCTCAAAATGATGTTTTCAGAAAAAGTGGCACTTACTTGTATTGGATTTTGGCAAATTTCTTAACTTAACTGAAACATCATTTTGGGGATATTTGACTTTTTGGGGAAAAGTAAACATGATATTGAAAATGGGAAACTTTGTGGATAGCTAAGCGTTTTTCCTTTTCAGAAAAGTTTCAATTTCTCAAAACGTCTAATTGTGTGGGGTGTCACGCAAACAAAATTGTATAGGATTTTGAAAATTGCCACTTTTTCTGAGAACATCGTTTTGGGAAAATGAGACCCTTTTGGGAAAAGTAAACATGATATTGAACAGGAGAAACATTCTGTGAGAAGCCAAGCACTTTTTCATTTTACAAGTTTTTGAATTTCTCAAAACGATCAATCCTATGCGGAGTTATGCAAACAAACTTGGTCTAATTTTCGTACAAAAAAATCACGAGAGAGAGTTTTAAATTGATTGGTACGGACCAAATGCAACTTTTTCTGAAAACATCATTTTGAGGAAATGTGACTGTTTTGGGAAAAGTAAACATAATATCGAAAATGTAAACATTTCTATTGGTAGCCAAGCGTTTTTTCTTTTCATAATCGTTTCAACTTTTCGAAACGTCTAATTGTGTTTGAAGTTATGTAAACAAAAATAATCTAATTTTAGGGTGGGACTTACTTTTTTGACCCCTTTATTATTTGAGCCGCTGAGAATGAACAATTTCATGTTACTGGTGGTATATGCTATATTTTGAAACCACAGCCAGCAGATAATGATTAGTAATAACATTTAGAGCCTGAAAATCGTAGCCTTATACATATACAATATATATAGGGCATTAAATAAAACGACATGTTCTGTTTCAATTTTCCTTGCGTTTTGATGTTTCAAAATATAATTTCCAAATCCGATAAACACTGATGTTCCGATTAACCCCTATTTTCGTGGCGGTTATGGTAATAAAAAACTAATAAAACCAGTAAAGAATATTTCAAAAATGTCTTATTTCAGATATTCCTGCCTACTTGACAAGTACCCGATTCCGGTTTTTATCGGTTTGTTGGTGGCGACTGTGATTTGCGGTGTTGTAGCAACAGTTGCATACGACCTACCAGATTTCTCAAATCCCATAAAGGTAAATAAGGATTTTCGTTTAGTTTACAACACCTGAACCCGGTGTACAAGGAGCCATGGTCCCCTTGGTTGGAGCCATAGTCCACCCTGTACAGTATACAGTAATGGTATTAGGCAATCATCTCAACACGCAACACTAGTTTCAGGCTTCATTCCGTTATGACTATGGCTCCAGGAGGACCATCGGCTTCTTTCGGAACAACGTTAAGCGGCACTTAAAAAAAAGAGTTTTAAGAATCACTAAAAACGCCACACTATACGTAGGCCTACCCAATTGTTTACTTACACTAGCTTTGAGCAGTGAAGTTAGTGCGTATTCTAGTGATCGAGGCAGCATTACTTTACGCGCGAGTGTCGAGATTCGTCTTTGAATTTGTAGGTTACTTACACAACGAGGGTTGAGCGCCAGAAGGACGTTACTCAAGAAATGCTATATTGAGATAATTGACTTTCACCTTTTTGGGACTCATTTCATTAAATACACTGTAGCACCCAACTTATAACTCTAATTTTAGTCAAATAAGGAGGTGTTTATTAGTTATCTCTTCATGGTTCTGAAAATCTAGGTTATATGGATTATTTTTGTACCAAAATATCAATTTGCCCAACAATTGAGTCACGGCCTTCTTCTGGCGCTCAAACCTCAACAAGCGTTTACTGTCACGCACGCGCTAATGAGGTGCAATCATTGGAGTACGCTCTGTCGTCACTGCACAGGGCTGGACGAATGAAGTATAGGTAATTTCCTCTCGCGGAATGTAAAAGCGATCCGGAAAAAGACCCAGTTCTTGAATATGGGTCACAAATTCGACGCCTTTTGAGTAATATAGCGGTTTAATCAAGTGTATATAAACTGGTCCATAAAAGTTCATAAATTTGTTTTCAATCGTAAATTTTTCAAATATTTCCTGATATATTCGTATTGGGTTTCGTATCAATGACAAGATGTTGTGTTCCTAAACTGCTCACAAAAAGTATCGAAACACTTAGAAATGATCCAATATATAACGGCTCAAAAAGGTATGCATTGATCTAAGCAAATAACCAAGTGCATAATTTTGTTCTGCGTATTTTGACACCTCGATCGTTGAGATACGATGTTGCAGAGCGGAGTTATTGTCATCTCAATGATCGTGGGTCCAGTTTCAAAAGTGACACTCATCCCTATTGAAAAGCACGAATATGATCATTCTAAACAGTAATGCAAACCTCTTTCTATAGGATGATTGTCACTTTTGAAACTGGACCCACGCGTCACGACCATTGAAATGACAATAACTCCGCTCCGCAGCATCGTATCTCATCGATCGAGATGTCAAAATACGCAGAACAAAATTATGCACTTGGGTTATTTGCTTCGATTAATGCATACACTTTCGAGCCGTTATATATTGGATCATTTCTAAGTGTTTCGATACTTTTTGCGAGCAGTTTATTTCCAACGATATCTCATTTGTAGCAATTACTTTGTTTCAGTGCTTAGCCATGTGAATATGGGGAGGTCTCATTCAACATGTTCAAAATGTACCAAATCCACTAATATACAATGCTATACGAGAAGAACAATTCTTCAATGTAGTGTTACATTGACAGCTTCATGTTCAATATAAAACACTGTTTAAAAACTTATAAAACACTTTGTATTGTTTAAGTACAGTGCTTAAACATGCTAATATTAGCCGGGTCACTTTAATACACTGTTAATGCAATGAATATTGTTTAAATACATTTACAATAGCCGCCATTTGATATGCTAATTTTTCAAGTCGACTACAAATGCATTTTTGGCATCATTAAAAAAGATATATTATACTATCATATGAAAACAACGAGATGCTAACATTGTTTATACAAATAGATCGTCTTTATTGCCTCAATATTAATTTAATTAGAAAAGATTGTTTCCAAATGCAGCCATTTTGAAATCCTAGATGGCGCTAGTGAATGATAATAATTAATTTCCTAGGATTGAATATGTTTGATATTAATATCAGATCGCTTAAAATACACGGTTAGTGCAATGGATATTGTCTAAATATACCAAAAAATAGCCGCCATTTTGATATGTTAATTTAGGTCGCCCACGCCTACATTTTTGGCATCATCACTTTTCTTGATGTAAAGGTATCATATAAAACCAACGAGGTGATGTTTTAAAAAATAGGACTTTTATTCCCAACACATGCCGATTGAATGCTTCTATTTATAGCAACATTAACATTAGTACATGCCAAATGTGACGCGATCAGGCGGACTATCATGCGAAAGAAAATTGTGTTAACATTGTCCGTGATAGGAGAGCGGAACTTTCACCGGTGCCGGAGGAGCCGGACTTTCTCCACTCGTTTATCTTCCCTTCTAGCTTTATTAAAATTAAAAAAAATGCCTAGGAGTTAGGATCATGAAACATTTGTATCCTAATAGCCTAGTGGTGTAATTCTGCCAGTACTGAATGTATTGTCCACACTCACCACATAAAGCGTTCACAGTAAAGATGGTAAAGACGTTTATATACCAGGTTATGAAGCGGCTATGTATTATGTGGCCATGATGTATAACTAATTGCTGTAAAACTTATTTTGCGTAATGAACTTCATCATAGCGTCGCAACCATGCATGTCCAACGTTTTATTAAAAACACATTACGCTTATTTATCTGTTTGCAGGGATTTGAGGCTCGAGACACGGAGATCAGCCAGAGGATAATCTCTCACAAGAATCTGAACTTTCCTGACTCAGGAGCATTTACGCCTCTCAATGGCCCAGATGACAGACGTAAATTAGGTGATACCGGTAAATTTAAGGGCAACATTCGGGCAGGCACAGGGGGTGCGACTGGTAATAAGACCGCCAATATGCTACCCGATGCCGCGCAAAATGTGTTAGTATACGAAGAGCTGGATGGTGAAGAGTCGGAGTTTTGCACTTCTTATCCACGTAAGTAACAGAAACATGCTAAATAATTTGCATAGGCCTATCAAAGACATATACATTGTTAATTAAATGTGCAAGTCGACAACGCACCCTAATGGATACGTGGTGTTTACCTAAACATTCGCAATATGTAGGTCACGTGAAAATGGAAACGTGTCATATGGTTCCCCTTCCTCATATCCCTCCCCCTTCCCCATTGATCACTGTTCGAACTCGCTTTGGAGGCCATGTGCTGATGGTTGTCAAAGTATGGGATTTAACATTACCAGGGGAAGAATGGGGACCACTTCATATAAGACCTACAATGTGTTCGAACAATATTTTGTAACACAGTATTGCAAGGTGAAGCTGCGAAATCAGTAGGCTTCAGTGAGTTTTACTGTAGACTTTTCCGATAGCCATATTAATATTGCGGCATCACCCACCGTACAAATACTTATGATTATAGAACTGAGACCAATGGAAATCTTGTCAATCCCGAAAAATCCATCGTTACTAAGGCCACATTGTAAAACTAGTGCGTATGGCTCATACGTATAAGTGACTTGTACGTAAGACTTATACGATAGGCGCGAACGTAATAGTTTGCATTACCAAGCCCCATGGAATGGAACAGAGAAAGATTTCACCGGTCTCAGCTCAATTTTCATGGGTCCTTGCACGTATATGGTCATTAGGTTACAAGGCCCGCTTAGCAGCGCTATAAATTGATGCCCTAAAAACCGTCAACAAATTTAAATATTCGCCTTCCATCCCAGCTGGTTGCTATATATGACATAATTCTCGTGTTCAACCAACCGGCTGTATTGAGTAGTTTAAAGGCATGAGCGTAGATGTAATTTGCAACATAATGGAAACTTATTTTAAATATATGCACTGGGTAATCCTCTCGTAGTATTGATAACAATAGGTTTACCAGAGCGAATGAATAGCGCTTCTAAGCGGGCAATTTATGTCATGGATGCAAAATATTACTCTGGCGACTATCGTATAATTCTTAAGTACAAGTCATTTATACGTATGAGCCATACGTACTAGTTTTGCAAAGCGGCCTAAATGTATGAGTGCGCGCACGGTGATGCTTAATTTACTTTGCCGCAGTGTATAGGGTAAATGTCACTTTTACTCTGGAGTTACAAGTATCGATTTCGCATCTCCGGCCATGCAGGGTTGCATAAGCTAATACACTAACAGTGCGTAGTCTTGTTTTGTTCCCGCAAGGGTTGTGACATATTTGTTATAGCCTACTTGTTACTTGTCTTGGCATTTTGCTCGATGATTTTATGACCTGGTTCCATTGAAAAATACAATAACATGACTTGGTTTGCGACTCGAGGTTTAGGGTTTGTATGTGACTTGGATATTTGGTCATAACACCTGGGTCCCACCATATCAAACGGTATTAGCTCACTTCGGCACTAACCCATCTATAACTAATTACAGCCCCGAACCAACCCGCCCAACCTTTATACCAACTCGGCCCAAAAACCGACTCGGCACTCAATACTAAATCGACCGTAGCCCTTTGGACCGGGTACGTTTGAGGTCGACTTAGTTCTCGGACATGATTGTTTTGAGCCGGAAGGCTGACATTCCATATCATGGATACTACACTTTGCCAATCGTGGGATTGGAACAATTCTTTTGACGACTTTTATATCATGATCATTCAAATAATTGACAACGATTATCGGCCAGTTTGGATCGCTACTCTCTAATTGTTACCCAATTACTGTCTTAGTTAACCACAGCCTATCATGTGGCAGAGGGACCTTTACGCACCTGAAACAAATGAAGGTACGCAGAGTCAGTATTCTTTGAGAGGTTAATAGAACTTACTGAACTTACTGAAGCACCACACTCTTCATCTTGGTTGCGGACCATATTCTAAGTTGTAGTGTTGCAAGGGTGATGAAGCTAGGAGCTATTCGCCCTAAGTAACCAATTTAAACCTAATTGTGCTGAATATACGCTCTACAATATCACATATGGCCGTAGATTCAAAGTGCTGGCAAATATTTGTCTCAAATATTGTAAGCAAGTTTGTTTCATTTCGGCAAACAACCGAGGTATAACAAAAATGCCATTTCTATTTATGCCCAAACTAATCTCATTGAATGATATTCCAGCTCTTATTGAGTTATTCTTGACTTTTCAATTCTCTTGTATTATATTTCAGTCTCCAATATGGCTAGAATGGTTATGGTACCAAACAACATCGATAACCTGTTTTCGTTCGAAGCCATGTGGTCGATGTGTAGCGTCGAGAACGAACTCATACGCGTCCATCCGTCGTTCGCCAAAGGTTGTTGTAGACGCCAGTCGCTAGCAGCATTACTAACGAGCGAAGTCAGCAGTAATGCAGATGATATCGACGAATGTAAACTGAGTTGGTCTCTCGGTAATACGGTAGCCGCTTTGAATGGCAGGCGTTCGTGCGAGAATATCGAGCCAGAAGATGTCGAAAACACGCGACAGCTGCTGCAGGAATGTGCCCAGTACTACGAGCTCGGGGTCTTAACGGAGTCATGCAACACCCCAGAATGCACCACATTGCCAACGAAATGTATTGCAGACGGGCACGTTCACAAGATTTTTCACTACTTAACCCCGAACAGCTTTGTGCAAGAGGCGAAGCAAGGAATCTTTAAACTGAAGTCCACTATGGTGTTCTTACCCATCCATATGTTCTGGCATTTTGACGAATTGTGGGATCTCTTTATGGATGTTTTCCAGGACAAAGTGCTCACAGATGGTAACACGAAAGTGGTTGCCCAACAATTCGGCATGAAATTTGATTTATTCGCCACTTATCTTCAATCGGACACGCTGTATCTGGCACTGGGTGCTTTTGTCGTCGTCGTTATCATTATAATATACGTTGGTTCGCCCTTTCTCACTGCAATGACATTACTGAACATGATCATGTCATTAGTGCTCGCTTATTTTGCATACAAAGTAATCTTCCAATTACCCTTCTTTCCCTTTGTCAACATTGCCGCCGCTGTTTTAGTCATTGGCATTGGAGCAGACGACACATTTGTGTATTATGACATCTGGAAAAAGGCGCGAAAAGACCTATCCAACGACCAAGGAGAATACGACAGGTCAGCGGTAGTGCACGAGACCCTTAGGCATGCGTCAATAACGATGTTTGTCACTAGCTTTACGACCGGCTCGGCACTCTACGCAAGCGCCGTGAGTTCTATCACCGCCGTCAAATGTTTCGCCATTTTCGCAGGAACAGCAATTGTTGCCAATTTCATATTTACTGTGACGTGGTTACCGGTCGTGGTGATCATAGACGACATGTTTAGGCGTAGTCTATCAAGAATGACAACTAACCAAGACCAGAAGGCCAACCGAAGGTATCCTTTTGGATTTATTGGAGATGGTTGTTCAATTCTGAGTAGTACCGTGTCTAAATTCTTCACTAGTCACTTACAGACCGTTGTATTTAAGCTTCGATATCTCTGGATTGTACTGTTCATCGGCATGGCTGTATGCGGCTTATACGTTATGTTTGTGTCACCGAAATTACAGCTACCCTCGCGATCCGACTTCCAAGTACTGCGTTCGTCACATCCGTTCGAGAAGTACAGCCTGCAATATAAAGACATATACAACTTTGAACAAGATAAAGTTGACATGCTTCCTTACTCTGTGATATGGGGACTGAAAGCGGTTGACAATGGTAACCACTGGGATCCTGATAACACTGGTGAGGTAAAATACGACGATAAGTTTGATTTAGGTGATCCAAGATCTCAAGAATGGTTATACAATTTCTGCCAACAAATGAGAAATCAATCCTTCGTGACCGCAACCGGGGAATCTTATTGCTTCATTGAATTTCTTCGAGACACATTACAGGCACCGTGTTATCCCGGTGGACTTCCTGAACCATGTTGCGGTCGAGATGACTTTCCATTTGCACCTGATATCTTCCACAAGTGTTCCAACTTACGGTGCAAGGATTCCGGATGTCACATTGCAAACGGATTCTTCAGATATGGACCCTGGTTTGAAGACGGGAAGTTAGTAGCATTGTCAGTAGTTGCAACCAGCACGCAGAAGATATCGCTTAATTATAACGACATGGAAGACTTTTGGAAAAGTGCAAATACATGGACCAGGGATGAAGTGAATGACGCACCGCCTGGTATGAAAGATGGCTGGTTCTTGAGTCAGACTCTGATGCAACTACAGTTTTACGATCTTCAAGGTAGCTTAGCAACAGGAGCACCAATGGCAATGGGTATCTCTCTCTCAATTGCGGCAGCGGTTCTGCTGATAACCACTCGCAATGTACTCATCTCACTCTACGCCATGGCTTCCATCTCGGGGGCCGTATTTGTTACCATCGGTAGCCTAGTGCTACTTGGATGGGAGCTCAATATCTTTGAATCGGCCATTTTATCTCTAGCCGTCGGCTTGTCCGTTGACTTCACCATTCACTACGGTGTAGCCTACCGTCTGGCACCGTTCAAAGATAACAAAAGGCGGACCGAGTACGCGGTGGCTACTTTGTTACCCGCCATAACCGTAGCGGCACTTTCCACCTTCTCAGCAGGTGCAATGATGATGCCGTCTACCGTGATCACCTACGTACAGCTGGGAACATTCTTGATGTTGGTCATGACCATTAGCTGGTCATACGCCACTTTTTTCTTCCTAGCCGTATGTAGAACAATCGGTCCACGTGGAAATATCGCGCAAGTACCGCTTCCAAAATGTTTTAGACGTAAAACTGATCCAATCGAAACAAGATCACGTGATCATATAGAAAACGGTCACGTGGTCGCAACAAGAGAACCTTTGAACTCTGAGGAAGATAAAAAAGACAATATAGGTGGTGACCAATCTGAACAACAAGAAGGAAGTGTGCTTCAGGTTGTTACCGAACCTGATCAGGTTGTTACCGAACCTGATCAA
The DNA here is from genome assembly GCA_035610835.1 of Ophiura sarsii. Taxonomy (NCBI): domain Eukaryota; kingdom Metazoa; phylum Echinodermata; class Ophiuroidea; order Amphilepidida; family Ophiuridae; genus Ophiura; species Ophiura sarsii. Next base: position 31,217,499 of record CM069445.1, read on the forward strand.
GACAATGATGGTAGTGCAAACAGTACCACACAAACCAGTGTATAATATTGTACAACTTAGCAAGCCTTCTTGCTGATTTCATGGTACATGTCAAAGGTCGAGTGTTCCCTTTGTGGTCGTCTCAGTATTATGCCGTTATGGAGCAAAAATAGGGGTTAAAGTATTTGTAATGCATGACCTGATGTGATTTCCCCCGTAGTTAACATTTGAACAGGGGTACGGAAATACATATATATATTTAGCTTGATTCCGTAGTTGGGCCTTGAATTGCCATCATCCCTGACCGCCAACCCCGGCTTGTGTTAATGTACTATTATTCACAACTCACGCTTATCCTGTCCATGGTGTCCAATATCATACGCCCTATTCAAATGTTAACTACGGGAAAAAATATCGCTGCCCGGATGGACCACCACATCCTAGATATGAGAATTATGCAAAACGTACACATAACCTATTTTGCATTGAGAACATTGTTGAAATTTAAGGAGGCTTATTAATGCCTTCCGAAGTCAATTATGTCACAATTTATGTGGAAACCCATATGATATAGCCTACTAGCAATAACCACTGCACTGTTTAACAAAGGTCGCAGTTCGTCATCACTCTGTATCTCTTTCAAATTGGACAGAGTATGGCATGAAAACAGGCGCATTCCTTCGATACATGTTTTGACCAAAGGTCTTGTAATATGAAACACACAAACTTTAGATATAACGTAGGTTACCAAGAATTACTCTCAATAATTAATCAACGTAACGCTGGATTGTTTTTACGCTGTATTTCTGTAGTTCCATTGGAATGTGCTCGTGAAGAATAACTTGTGTCATTCAGTACATAATCTTCGGGGGAGGGTGTGGCGGCGGTGGGTAGCCTTAAAATAACCGCGTGGCGGTGTGTAGGCTTAAAATAACCTTGGTTCTATATTTAATAATGCTTCATTACGCAAAATATCGATTTGCTATCTAGTCTACCATTACTTTTTCAAGGTGTGTGAATAATAATTACGTTGAAGTGTCCTGTGCCCACCAAACTTTAAAAAAAAACATTGGTCTGCAACAGAGGACTATAAATCACCGTGATTTGCATTTTTAGTGTTTGTAATGGTTTAATAGGAAACGGCGTTTCAGTATGCATGGTGTACTGGACACCATTTCATATAAGCGTAACACTTTCCACGCGGTTATTAGTTTTACAATACAGATTTTTCAGAAACCTTTCCCAACTTTCAAAGTCTATCTCAAGGATTACTGAACCAATACTAGGCATGTTTGTACTTATCTTAATGCATTTCCCATGGTGATTTCAAATATGGGGATATAAATTTAAAAAGATTGACATTTTTGGAACATTTGGAACTGTCGTCTGCAGACGACCGCTGAGTGGAAAGTGTTTATGAACCATCCGTATTATTATTAGTTTTACAGTGTAATCAGATGTACCGTCTTAAATAATGTGCAATAATAATTTATTGGAATGTTTATTTGTTAATACTATTATATAAATTATTAACATGTTAGAGTATTGTATATTGTATGGATAAAACATGTATTTGAAAATATAAACATACGAAAATAAAACATAAAGTTGTATAAACAGATAGTTTGAAGCAGTATTTCAGTAAAATAATATTGGCATCTATTTTTTCACCACATGACATCACTTTACGCCCTGAATAAAGCTGTCCTATAATGTATATAAGTTGTTGTTAATCCTGAGCTTAATCCACATGGGACATCAATTGGAGGCTATGTAATCTTTACAGTACAGATTATGTTTGTTAGAAGATCATTTTGATAGATTGGAAAAATTATATAGGAATATAAAAGATGTCACACTGCCTCTAAATTCGAAAGTAATATCTAAAATTAGAGGAATATTTAAAATTGAATATGCTTCATTTGAAATCCAATGTTTCAAATGCTGTTAAAACCATGAGGATTCAGTCCAATTATGTTATCACCTCCGGGTTTAATATCACATGCCGTTTGTAACACGCAAAGATTTTTCACTCATTCAAAACTCAAAGGATATGCGTGCCATATTATAACTCTGATTTAACTAATATTTGGTGAATACGTACGTGCACGCCGTGAGCACAGGTAACGGGAAAACGACATTGACCTGTGGTCAGACCTTATTTAGTACTCAATATATGTATCCACAAACGTTCAACGTAACGCGCACGCGCAATAAGATTTGAGCATAGCGTGTCTTGAACGACCATACAAGAGTATTAAGTTACTTGCGTGTAGCTGATAGTGCGTTCAATCGCTGGTGATTAGTTAGCAAGTACAGTTTTCCTAGCAAGTTTTTCGATTAGGTCCATAAAAGAAGTAAAATTGAAAAATCAATCATTTTGAGTTTTTACAGACACGGACTGATTAAATCATTAACAAAAATGAGACAATGAGCAATAAATGAGCAATGACTTGGATCAGTTGGTTTATTGGGTCATGAGGTCATTTTAAACATTCAACTACAGACTTCGGAATTTTCACCCTCTGGAAATGACTCGGTACCAACGTAATCAGGGGTGTGCCACTCAGCTTGCCGATCGGAAGCCACTTTTAAATTAATATTTGGTCAGCATAGCCTTGGTGGCGCTATACCGATAAGGCGTGATTGTAGCAGACGATGCATGTTGGACACGAACAACTGACATTTGATTTTTTTCAAACGACCTCTTTACTTTCATATCATTAGAACTGTTTTGAAATGATCCAACTTACAACTGTACCATAAACCATAATAAAAGCACATACACAGCCAGTCCAGAATTCCACCAATTTCACTTATTGTACAGCTCCAGAGTGCTGTAAATTTGACATCGTAAATAACCTGATTAATTATATCACAACTTGGTACGTGTGTGTTTAGTAGATGATTGTTTATCTTGATCAACAGTTGCTTGAATCAAAACTTTTAAGTTCTATCAGTGTCCTACTGTGCAGGGGTGTGTACAGCAGAGTTCTGCCACATAAATCATCACTAAATAGTCACTGTCGATGAGTGCTTTTAATTCCTTATAGCTCTCGGCAGCTACGCTGCCTCGTGCTATAAGTCATACCAATAGCACATAATATACAGCTAGTCCAGAGTTCCACAAATTTTACTTATCGTACAGCTTCACCCTCGACCATTTTAAAGCATTCATATGCACACTGTCCTTGAACGCAGACAACTCGTAAGTGTACATGTATATGTAAGAATCATTCGCACACTTAAGAAATTGACTTATTAGCTCCTTGGTAACAAGTGTCAAGGTGCGCGACTCGCGCGGCGCGGCGCAAGCATTAAAACAACTTTAACTGCCAATGTCACGAAAAGTAATGAGTCATCTGACTGCATTCAACTCTTAAAACAAACGTTAGACGTAAAGTGGGATCGGGTTATATTTTCAATTTGATCAAACAATATTCCGTGTTTTGATGACATTTTAAAGTAATAATCATTCAAACGACTTCTGCTACATCCATAAGCTTAACCGAGTCACCACACGCGGCCGCAAGTTTTCCCGCTTTGGTGAATGTCATGCCATTTATTGCGTGATCAAAATCGCCTACACATCCAACATAGCACCCATTGGATGTATATTTATGAATTGAACTTGAAGTGGCATCGTCGAGACTTGAAGTTATTGAAGCCACGTACACGTTATCGTCTGTATCGCAGCATATCCCTGTCGGTAACCTCTGACCAGCTCTTTTGGTCTCGAGCTGGAATTCCGCTGTACCTCTCGTTCCCAAACAGGTCACGGTACCTGCAAATGTATCCGAAACCAATAGCCGTTGATTATTTCTCGTCAATGTAAGAAAGTTAGGTGCTTGTTCAATCTGCATTGTGTCAGTAGAGCCTTTTCCGTCAGCTTGACATTGAACTAACCAATGACATCCCTGTCCCGATGAGGCGCCAACGATGATCATATCCTCGTCGTCCTCTACAACCGAGAGAGCTTCGACCTCCTTCGAAAAAACATCTCGGTCCAGTTTGATATCACATTGGTTGGATTTACAGGTTACAATATGATGATGATTAACGTACGCCGTTGCTTGATTGTTCACCGTCATGACCGTTGCGCGATTGGACTGATCTATCACGATCATGTTATCCATACAAAATGCAACGTCTATTGGTGACTCGAGGATTACCTTATCGATTCCGCCAAATGTCCTTAACAAATTCAGATTTGTTGTATCCAACAGAACTACTTGATTTGATTGTTTATCAGTGACTGCAATACTATGTTCACGGGCATCGATTCCGTAAAACTCGTGTTTTGATTTATCCTGTGGTTTGTACACTTTCAAAACTTCAAGTTTTGTTGTCATCTTTCCCAATGCCTCACATGATTTTTCTTTCCATTTCCTTTTATCCACCTGTGTACGAAGTTCAGAGAGGGCAGATTTCGGCAGGTGCAATTTTTCTATATTCATCTTGACGGTATCGTAAAGCGACAGAAAGTTTCCGTCACTGGCGTCTTCAAGTGTCATCTTTACCTCGTCTCGCTTGACTTGTATTTGACGGACTCGATCCTCCGTTGCTGTCAGGTATGGTTGTAATTGGTTTAAGTCGGAGTGGAGTAGACTATTAATTTCTTCGGTGAAGATATCCCGGTCGGTCTCCAATTTTAGAACAGTTGTTCTGCATGAGGCGTCAATGGATTCCTTCAGATCGGAAGCGTGCTGTCGGACAGCTTCAATCTTCTCAGTGATATCAACGAACTCCCTCTCAACCTTCCTGTCTAGTTTCTGAAGAGCTTGCAGGATTATTTCCTTCCGACTTTCAGTTGCTTCGGATGTTTCTATGCAGTCATGGTCAGGGGATTTATGTTTCAGTGTCGCACAAATGTGGCATATTGGTTTTTCACACGTGGTACAGTAGATTTCGGCCTTGTTACTCGGGTGTTTCGTGCACATCAATTGACGGGTCTGGTTGGATCTTGGACGTACCTTAAGCAATCAAAGTAAAAACAAAACTATGTTAGAATAATGCCAATAACTTCCTATGTACAGGTTATCATCATGCATGTCAGTCAGTCACACATTAGAATGTAAATGTGACCGTCTCGTGTTTATCAAATAATGGCATTTAGGGTTATGAGCTACCATATAACGAGTAAAAAAGGGCTTTTTTGAAATAATATTGAAGTGAAAGATCAGATTTTCCTCTTTATTTTGCTTTTTGTCCTATTTAAATCGCATATTGGGTTCAACATTTATCGTCGATACAAAATCGCAGAATGCGAGTTTTATCAAAAGTCGGTTTTGAACACGTTACACGGTCTTCATTTTCAAAACAGTTACGGAGCAAATTCAAATAAACGACTATTTTAGCGTCACATGGCATTGTTAATGAACAGTTTGAATAAACTGTTGTAAATGCCATTCACCTAGAAAATGAACACCGTAATCGATAACGTTAAAAAAATCCAAGATGGCCGCCATTATTATGGAAATTAGGTGACCGTCAACCTTGAAACGCCAGATTTTCAAACGATACCCCATTATGTTTTTAAGTCGATATATGAACTTCATGGGGTGTCTTTTTGCAAAAAATGAAAATTAAGGTAGCCCCTCTATGATTTGATCACGTTTGTTTGCATACTCTGCACATACTAAGACGTTTTGAGAGATTTAAACACTTATGTAAAGAAAAAACACTTGGCTACCCATAGAAAGTTTCTCCATTTCAATATCATTATTACTTTTCCCAAATTAGTAGAGTCCAGAATCTGGGACCTAAAGTACACTTTTTCCACTAATTTATATTACTGCCCTAATCCAAAAGCAAAGGCAAAAATTTGAGACCATTTTGAATATTTACCGGTGATTATATTATGCTCTGTCAGACAACGAGAGCATTTGTCCAATTTCAGGGGATAACATTTTGGAATTTCCAGGGCTCCCATCTGTAATTTTGTTCTCTCTGATCACTAGGGGAAACTTAAAAAAATATTCGCATACCTTTCCTTCTCTAATCTCTTCTAAACTTGCAATCATATGACCCCGAAGTGCTGGAAATCTGTTATGGGCTTCCAGACATCCGGAACAAAGGTACTGGTTACACTCCACACACCTTGAAACAGCTTCCAAGCCCCCTCCGCAACAGTTACATACCAGCTTCAGGGAAGGGTAATTAATTTCCTCTGTCAGTTCGGCTTCCTCAACAAGTTCTTTCAAATGAAAATTTGACTTGAATTTTCTTGCATCACCTTCCGGCACTGGTGTTTCTTCTTTACACTGTGGGCATTTGATGCTCTTAGATCCTCTAGTTGTATAATTCAGCAGACATTCTTCGCAGTAACTATGAAGACACGGTAGCGTCTTGGGATTACGAAATCTTTCTAAACATATGGAACAGTCAAGTGACATGCTCTTTGTTGTCTTTGTGATACTGCCACCTTCTGCCATCATGCCACGTCTACTCTAGAAATTAATGAGAACGAGTGGAATTATAATTACCGAGGAAAAAGGTAATCAAACGTGGTAAATTCAACCGTCATTATAAAATCTATATTAATATCAGATCAGCAATGAAACCTTTGAGCTTTCGTCGTCGTTATTCTCGAGTTATTCTTTTCCGTGTTATTGACTATTGAAGAGGTAGATACACATTGATAACAATCAAAGTTGTACCATTGAAGATGATCATATTTTCATATTTGAAATGGTTGCATGGTATTATTGAATTAATATTACGACAATGTTCATAATCAGATTGTCCAAATATGCTATAGATTGTAATGATAGATTAGCCCAAAATACTTCATATACTTTGTATTCCTTTATATTAAACTATAGGATTTCATTCAGCGATATCACTTTTATTTTGATGAAAAACCACAACCAATTTCCGATGGCTATTTTCATGGATGGTAAATAGTTCAAACTATCCTCGACCTCAATAAAGGACAAAACTTGTGAGACTATTTCATCCAACAATTAATACTTGCAACAATATCAGTATTACATGTGATTGATATTGTACTCTGATATTGGAATATCTCCGGGAGAGGAATGGGATTAGAGGACCAAGCTCAACTGCTCAATACCTACATCAAAGAGTTGACCTGCTTATCCTCCAATTTATCTCAATACCTGCATCAAAGAGTTAATGCTTATCCGCCAATTTATCTCAATACCAAATAAAAAAATGTCACTATAAAACTTTTCTAAACATTTGACAAATAAACTAATGGGCCAAAGTTACCCATCAAGGGTCAAAATATCCCCATTCTACGGTACCAAAACTCTCAACATTTGGATTAATTTTTGGTTTAAGCAAATTCAAATATTTTGAGGGGCACCTTGATACGAAAACAGGAAAAGTATAAGAATTTATCAAGTTAGCATGTTCAATGGATCTTGGATAAAATAAAACCATAGAACAAATTATAGTCTGTAAACTCAAAGAATGTATCATCATGACCTTGTATGAAAGAAGCTCATGGGATGTTACATAGAAATCAACGGAGATGTCACCCATCAGAAAATGGTCCATTTGTATAATTGTTATGTTTCGACTAAAGCGATCTTGCAAACCATTGATGTCTGCGTCAGATGAGCACGTTACAGCAAATGGTCTAAAATGACCCTTTAAGTGCTCTACATAATATATTGAGGGTTTAGGGGGCTATCATTTTCTTCGGGAGGGGGGGGGGGGGGGGGGGGTCACAAATATGTCAATGGCCGTTGTTAATAAATTTATAACCCCCCCTATCCGATACAAAATAATTTTATGACCCCCCCCCCGGCCTATCGGAGTTAGATTTTTTAATGACTAAAATAGCAAATAATGAAAAATAAACAGGAAAGGTGTTGTAAATCTGTATATTTATAAGGGATATGCTTAGATGAATGCGCGCGAAGCGCGAAAAAATTTGCCGTTTTGAAATGTTAGAATCTGAATTGCTACACAAAACTATAACCCCCCCTATTTTAGATTTTACAAAATTATGACCCCCACCATATTTGTGGCCCCCCCCCGCCCCCTCCCGAAGAAAATGACAGCCCCCTTAGTTTGGGTAAATCACAAGCAATGAGATGACAGAAGGTATTTGAGAATTTCGGGTTTTCTACTGTTTCCCAACTCTCTGTATAAATAGGTCTCCGAAATGAAATAAAGCTATGTCACTAATACAATTCCAAAACAAATCCTGCCTCGTGATATGATATTTCGTATATGAGAGACCAATTTCAGGATATTGCCACGACGAATACGTTTTTATAGTATGGGCTGAAAATTATAAAGCTGTTTTTATATCAGCTATGGACAAGTTTGAACTTAAAAACTACAAATACAAACTTCCTATGAAGGGGAAGGCCTCGTAAACGTTGCGATATAAATGACTACGGTATTATGAATCCGGATTTTGTATAGTCGTGTTGTAAATAAGCTTACTTACATAATTGCACGCTGGCGAGGCGGGACTCAAGGTTCTTTTCAAAGATGTTCCAATGTTTATGATGATTAACTACTACGGTGTGTGTACATTTTGTACAATGTTGAAGGGCTGAACATTTATTCCTTCATAAATAATGCAGCAGCGTACACCATATTAACGTTATACATTATACATGTACATGTAGCTCGTAATATGTATAGAGAAGTTGCAGCATCGGGGAAAACACGTATACACGCAATAATGCTACACGCTTGCTGTTGAAATCGTGACGATGAATAGATGACCTTTACACCAACCACAGTGCATGCAGTGACCGTAAGTGCGTTTACGACGCGGTTTTTTCCCTGTCAGGTAGCACAGGACTACAGTGCAACTTACCATAAATGCCCTTTTATATAAAAACACCACTTTTCTTTCAAAGTTTGGTGACAAATGATACAGAAGCCTCGCCGCAAAAAAACTTATTAGAACAATTGAGTTAATAAACCTAATTTGCGTATCGTTTAGGCCTACATATTTAATAAGCGTCAAGTCAAAAACACATTTTGATTTATATCTGGAGATGTGTATATCTTAGACCCCGTACACAAATAGCTTCATTCAATGAACATTAGTTGATCAGATATGTTGCGCGTATACTTAATCCCGATATTTTTGTATGAGCAAAATGGAACATTTCTTTGTATATATATTCATTTCATTAATTTGCATAATGTACTACCAATATTCTATTCTATAATTAATTTGAACAGAACCATACCTTTAATATGGGTTTATGACCAATCAAATTAAAGCTTAATAATAATAATAATAATAATAATAATAATCCTAATCCTAATAATAATAATAATAATAATAATAATAATAATAATAATAATAAAACCATGCTTATTGAGCATAACATAATATTGAGCCCCGGGTTGAGCGCAAACCCCCATTAAGTGCAATTTTTATGATTTTGTTTTTGTTTTTCAATCGCATGTATTTAAGTAATGAGTATGTATTTTATACATCCTCTTCGCCTTATTTGTATGCAAATAAATGATTAACCAGGCATAACCACAGCACTTATAAAACTCGCCCATTGCTTGTGTGGTAGATTTCGATCACGACAGGAGCATGCGCAGATGCGATTTTTGTGTAAGTGGTCTGTGATTTTGTCAATATTATATTTTTACTGTGATTAAATGCAAAAAGTAACAACGCCCCCGGCTGGACTCGAACCACCAACCTTTCGGTTAACAGCCGAACGCGCTAACCAATTGCGCCACGGAGGTTGTTATTTACTAGGCTGTTTTGGTTTGTCATGTTCACCCGTACACTTCCCCGTACACTTTCTTGCAAAGTCGGGCATCGTTTTTTCTCAAATGTTGCTTGCATATTGCCTTTGCTGTCGCCTTTAATACATGTGCTGTCACTTGAACTTGGAACCAACGTTTAATTTGAACTGTCTATTTTCAATAAAAAAATACTCCAATACGGGAAAAAAATCAGAAAAGCTCACAGACAACAAATAAGAACATCATTTTACTCGACCTAGAATTTCAATCAACGGATTTCAATCATCGGCAAAACCCGATGATGTGAGTGACGTCATTTAATGAGCTCATTAGCATAATTTATGTCCGTGAAATATACAATAGGGTTTTGGTAGTGCACAGGGACTTGCATTTGAATATACTGCGTCAGCAGTACACATGCCATTATTATATGCAGTCATGCGCAGTGATGTTAAAGCTTCCAAAGCACTTTATTAAAATATTCTGAGAAAAACAATGAATGCTGTTGGTTATATGTCGTATGATTCATATCTTAAAATCTTTGATGCTGCTATTTTGTAACATACGGCTCAGATATAGGCCTATGGGGTATTAATCGTTATGAATGTCTGTGAAAAGTTCAACACAAGACCTGTAAGCAGTTTCTACAAATCTCTCAACATTCTACAAATAATGAAGCAATTGGTGAGTGTGGCAGATATCCCATTTTATGTATATTGTATTATCAACTGTATCAAATTTTGGTTAAAACTGTTAAGTATGGGATATGACCGTTTACCAAAGAAAAGTTATGATATGCTTGTTTATCTTGACGAGAGAGGTTCGTTCGCTAACGTGGGCCACAGAGATCAAATCTATACTTGTTAATCATTGATTTGGACATGCATATGGTATAATCAAGGTGTTGGTGACGTAAATAAGTTTAAGTATGTTTAAGCAACGTATTCAGGTTACTGCCCAACAAAACTGGTTTGTCGATATTACTTCTCTTGATAAATTAAGGACACATCGTAATTTCAAAAATCAATTATCACCTGAAAAATCAGTTATTACAAATGCGTCACATCGCCGCTATCTTTCAAAATTAAGATGTTCCAGTCATTTTCTTCGCATTGAAACCGGTAGAAGACATGGACTCGATCCAGATGATCAGAAATGTTAGTGTGTAATGATGGTAATGTAGTAGATGAATTCCATTTTGTTATTATTTGTAACCAATATTAAACTTTACGTAATAGATACATCTTATAAGTACACCAGACACCCAACGCATAAGAAATTCAACCAACTCATGAGTTCTCCAAAAAGCACTGATATTAAAAACCTTGCTCAATTTGTATTCACTGCAATGAAAATAAGAGAAGATATTGAATTTAATTGATTATATTTTATATTTATTGCATCCTTAAGTACAGATTGTTTAATTATGCGTATGTCTATAATTTTTGTACCATGTAGTATGAAGGACCAGAGTATATACAATAAATAAAATGAATGAATGAATAAAAGTGTGGTTCACAATACCAGTTCCCTATTATATGCTTGTTGACATCCCTTATAATACCAGTAGTAATTTGTCCCAGTATTGAACGATACTGGTACATAATTGGGTTCCAGTATCGTCCGATACTGGTACCTTTTTTATGTGCCAGTATCGGCCGATACTGGAACACTGACTTTGTAATATCGAACGATACTGGGTGTTCCAGTATCGTACGATACTAGTACTAGTATCGTGTACAGTCCAGAATCTGGGACCTAAAGTAGGCCTACACTTTTTTCCTTGCTGCTAATTAAATATGCAAATAATACGCAAATAATGTTATTTTACAAAATTGTTCCTATACATGTACGGTAATTCTTCTCTATAATATATGTCACTAAACTTGACTTCATATAAAGGAGGAAAAGTGGTGTTGTTATTGTCAGTTAAGTGAATTTGGTAAAGCGGGCATTTATGGTAAGTTGCACTGAATACCTGACCAGGGTCACAGTACCAGGGTTGTCCAGTTTGGCTTCTATTTTTTTAAATTTTAAACAATCTTAGTCCCAGATCCCCCTTGTCTTAGTTCAATAGTATTTTCACATTGACTTCAGGAGTCCCCAGGATTTAAACTTATGGGTCCTAAACAATTTTCATTGGATGCTGAAAATCGTTTTCTGGGTTTTACTTTTATTCAGGAAGCTACGGCTGAACGACCAAGGCAGATTACGAATTCGATTTCCAACACGCGGCCTATAGTTGATCGATAACAAGCTGATGGTAATCTTGAATCATTTAATTGATCGATACCATCCTTCACTCGCACCGGCCAACCCGCGTGTTGAAAAACCAAATGCAAACATTGAAATAATCGTTTCAAGAAAAATTTACTAACCCATTAATTTCGTAATTCGATATTTTGATTGAAGCTATGAATTTAGTGCCATACGGTATTTGATTACTTTTGATCACTGGACAACAGGTCAAGGTAGTTTTACCCCCTTGGGTTTATTGAATCGACCGTGGCCGTTCCTCCTATTGTTGCTAGGCTTGCTACCTAGCTTGTATTGATTTGTATTCCAGTACACAAACCAAAATAATTAATTATATAATTACAATATTTTGTCTATTGCTTTTCAAAACGCTTATATAAGTCATAGTCAACACCCTAGCCACGAATCCAACTAGTTTATATCCGAAACGCGGAGTTAGGTGACCGCTTGTATTTGTTCGTTGTTAATCAGTGTTGTTGGTCAGTTACGGACGAACGCGCAAACCGTACGGATGGCGTACTTGTTGGTCTATTTATGTAATACCCAGCAAAGTTACACCGGCCACACACAAACTCTTAAAACCAAAGTTCATTGGCCAGCAACTATGACTACCATATCTTGTTACTGCCATTGAAAACAGTGAATTAGTATCAGTTAATTCAGATTCAAACTCGCTTCGACCGTTTCGACAAATGCCATCTGGATTGTGAATTGCAACTAATATCGGATTCCAATTGACTTAACTAATCGAATCTAAACCAATTTGGCGCGAATACGGGTCAATTCGATTTCTTTCTTGGAAAAACTACACCATTATTAAAGTCTTGTAATAGAAAACATCGTTAGTTAAATCATGGTATAATTGGTTAGATTAAAACTGGGACTCTGCGTGTTGACCATACCACCACATTTACAAAGATTGATACCGTCTAACACTCAGAACACGTCGGTTATTTTTGTTGACAACTGCAGAGAATGGTGTGAGATCTGCAATATTTTTGTTGACAACTGCAGAGAACGGTGAGAGATCTGCAATATATTTGTTGACAACTTCAGAGAACGGTGAGAGATCTGCAATATTTTTGTTGATAACTGCAGAGAACGGCGAGAGATCTGCAATATTTTTGTTAACAACTGCAGAGAACGGTGAGAGATCTGCAATATTTTTGTTGACAACTGCAGAGAACGGTGTGAGAGCTGCCATATCATTTTGTTGACAACTGCAGAGAACGGTGAGAGATCTGCAATATTTTTGTTGACAACTGCAGATAACGGTGTGAGATCTGCAATATTTTTTGGTTCGGATTCCCTTTACAAGAGATAGGTGAGTTACAATGCTAAGGCCCTAATAAAGTGTGCTTTGTTTGTTGATTTATACATTCGTTTTTGTTTGTTCGTTTGTACAAACCGCGGCCGTTCTAATTTGCTCATGTGTGTATTCTAAACTAAAAACTAAAATAATGTCCGCCAGTCCGACAAACTGTTCCTGTATACTTGCGCACGTGCTATTTGATATTGTTTCAACATTGCACTGTAGCCGGAAAAGTCTAACTAGGTCCCAGATTCAGTGTTCCAGTCCGGGCCGATACTGGCACATATATCTGGCGATATTGGAACATAATTTTGTCCCAGTATCGTTAACTGGAACAAATCCCACTGTGTACCAGTACCGCCTGATACTGGAACATAAAAACGTTCCATCGCTCGAAACACAATTTGGTGTTCTATAGTATCCACCGATACCGGAACAGTAGAATCGTAAAATCGTACAAGCATCAACCGATACTGGCAACTTTAATGTCCCGGTATTGAACGATACGGATATACCAGTATATCTGGGACCTAAAGTATTCCATCACCTTTTCCTATTGCATCGTATTTCTTCCCACTTTATAGTGTTGGATATAACTGTATTTTTTACTTGCTCAAACATTCCCAATCCATAATGGCTTCCCTGCGCGCGTATCAAATGACTCCTCGTATTCTTATCCATCTGGGGCTATGTTGGTTGTCTATCAATATCATGGCTACGGCCTGATTTGTCCCATTGCCGCATGCCCAGCAACAGAAGATTTAATATCTGTGCTTTGATACGCTTTACCCATGCAAGGCCCAAGTGAAATTGTGGCTGGTCATTTTCATCATGTAAAGTGTTTCAGTTTGATGGTCTTTTGACCGAGTGCCATATCTGCGCCCATAAATTCCCCGATGTACATGTTCGGTTCTTGCTGGGGATCACGGACACAGGCTAGCTATGTCCTCATTGGCATCTTTAACACTTTCCACGCGGGTTTTGGTTTTTACCAAAACCGTTTTTCAAAAACCTTTCCCAACTTTCAAGATCTATCTCAAGGATTACTGAATCAATACTAGGTATGTTTGTACTTATTTTAATGCATTTCTCATGCTGATTCCAAATATGGTAATGAATTTCAATAAGTTTGATATTTTTTAACCATTTTGTGAAATTTTGGAATGTCGTCTGCAGACGTGGAAAGCGTTAAGTGAACCACGATTTCAACTGGCACCAGAGTGTCCCTTCTCGTTAAAATAGATTCTAACATATTGTTGTATAGTGAACACGTGAACCATGCATGAAATAGCTTCACAAATTTCGGAATAATTATTCATATAGGCCTATCAAAGACAACATAGAACACCTGGAACCTGAGAGGAATGTAACTAGATATTCGTCAGCTGGAACTGAAAATGCTGTCTGCATTTGCAGTCCAGGCAAACGCTTCTTCGGCCGACGCCACTGTGATCCCAATCGAGCTCAATTTACGTCCCGATCGGGCTCGTAAAGGTCACATTTGACCGGAAATAGGCCACAATGGCACGCTGCATAACGGCGACGCTACACGAAAGTCTATGGCGAGACGGGATACTTTACCGGAAGTGACACGATATGCTAGCTAATCCGGAAAAGTGCCCAGTCGACTTTAGTCTACTATGTTCTTTAGTATTTCTAGCATAAACTGACCAAAGGATTTTATTATTCACCTGCAAAAAATGGAAATATTTTAGTTTATAAAGTCATCGGTCGTGTCTACATTTACACTTTAGTCTACTCGTCCAGTCGCCCAATTTATTTTGCATCATCAGACCAGACACAGCCGGTCGCCGTTTTCAATCGTCACCGTTTTTCGTAAATATATTATATTGTCATGTGGCTTTATTTTTCTGTATCATCGATCTCATACGTAACCAAAGAAAATTGAATTAATTCACCAACTAACTAATGCTATTTAGGCTCATTTTCCAAATGTTGACATTATTTGACAAAAAATCCTTGTGATTTCTATGCTAGAGTCGGGAGGACAGGTTTTAGTATGTTCATAAAAATTTGAAAATAAAAGTATCTCTTTGAAAATGGAATACATGGAAACCAAGTACTTTACAATAAAGAATGAAGGTTCAACCATGTCTACAGGATGAATAATAAAATATTGCCTCATATTGCTGAAAACTGTTCAAGTTATGCAAATTTTAAACCATTTTAGGTATAAAAAGGTTTACTTTCATGATGCCCAATTGTTTGTGTTGGATTATTCAGACATCAGTAAATACATCCCAGCCCACTTCGTACTACATCGCTGGATTTAAGAGGTAAACATGGAGTTTTTCACATATTTTGGCTACCAAATGTTTTAAAAAAATGTCGCCCTCTGTAGTCAATGATATGCACATCCCCATCTTTGCGAATGAAATTTTTTCGTCAAATTGATTGGGGCTTGACTTTTTTGTATCATCGATCTTATACGTAACCAAAAAACATTGAATTATTTAACCAAATAATGCTATTTGGGCTCATTTTCCAAATTTTGACATTTGTCGGTCAGGCCCAACTCAGCCCAAGCATTAAAAAAACCCTACGATTTCTTTGCGAACGTCATTTTTGTCGTTAAATTGACTGCGGCTTGACTTTTTTGTATCATCGATCTTATATGTAACCAAAAAATATTGAATTATTTAAGCAAATAATGCTATTTGGGGTCATTTTCCAAATTTCGACATTTGTCTGTCAGGCCTGAGCATTAAAAAAAACCCTACGATTTCTTTGCGAACGTCATTTTTGTCGTTAAATTGATTGCGGCTTGACTTTTTTGTATCATCGATCTTATACGTAACCAAAAAACATTGAATTATTTAACCAAATAATGCTATTTGGGCTCATTTTCTAAATTTTGACATTTGTCGGTCAGGCCCAACTCAGCCCAAGCATTAAAAAAAACCTATGATTTCTTTGCGAACGTCATTTTTGTCGTTAAATTGACTGCGGCTTGACTTTTTTGTATCATCGATCTTATATGTAACCAAAAAACATTGAATTATTTAAGCAAATAATGCTATTTGTGGTCATTTTCCAAATTTCGACATTTGTCAGTCAGGCCTGAGCATTAAAAAAAAAAACTACGATTTTTTTTCTCGAGCGTCATTTTTGTCGTTAAATTGATTGCGGCTTGACTTTCTCGTATCATCGATCTTACACGTAACCAAAAAACATTGAATTATTTAACCAAATAATGCTATTTGGGGTCATTTTCCAAATTTCGACATTTGTCGGTCAGGCCTGAGCATTAAAAAAAAAAACCTACGATTTCTTTGCGAACGTCATTTTTGTCATTCAATGTCATAACATTGATTGTGGCTTGACTTTTTTGTTTCATAAATCTCATAGGTAACTCAAAATATGATAAAACAACGTAATGCAACAATTAATGGACATTTTTGAGCCAAACTACTGGCATGTTAACTGTTACAAGTGTAAGTGAATGGGGCAGCTCATGGAGTCATGCAGTAACATGTAAGACGAATGATCGAATCTTGGACATAAAATGATAAATAAATTATCACACTAGACTGTTATAGTGCACATTTTTGACTACTGGTCTCATCCCGGTGGATTGAATGATTTTTTATATCCATATCTGTTTTGAATCGACTACGAAAACTATCGCCACCAGTCATTCAATGCATCGGGAGACTGCCGAATTATGCGTCAATCGAAAGCAAAAACACATTTTACGCAAATGTGATTTATCTACTAAACTAGCTTTTAATTGACCTCTTTTGTCGGTATAAAGAGATTTTAAACCAAGTTAGCAAAGGGTTGATAGTCTAAACATGCTTAATAAAGTCGTTCATAACTTTTGCTGTTTCAGTTTAGCTCAGTTTTAACTGGAAAACCGATACGAAGGTTTTTAGTATAAAAAAAAAACGGCTGCAAAAAAAGACTATACCAGTTTGACCTCTACGAAATGGCAGCTTACATATGCCAAACTGATCGTTTCTGAGCATGCGCATTGCTAAATATGGGCCCGTTCGGGCTCAGAAATACTTCCCGATTGGGATCATTACTGCATCCCGAATTAGCGTTTGCCTGGACTGATTTGTCGTCTTTGCCACCAAATATTTTACCTTAAAAACCATGAACATGATGAATGAAATTAGATTCCTATACACAATACTTATTTCAGAAAAAGTAGGCTGATTATAAATTAATACATGTAGAAATTGGATAACCCTGATTTATCGTATAATTATTTTATTGTTACGTCAGTGTCAGGGTACCGGGTGTTCTTCTCTCTAAACTCTCCGAGTTGGTCGTTATTCTATACCATGTTGTATAGGTTGTGCTATTTACCATGTTTACGTGTGACTATCAATAATACTATTAATAGACAGTCCCGTAATTGGCGCAGTTCCATAATAATTAACAAAAGTGTTGCATGGTGACCCTTCTGTCAACAATTTGGGAGCCAACAGGAGCGGGTAAAAATGAATCGAATTACTTAGAGATTTAACACTTTCCACGCGGCTGTTGGTTACCACCAAATACAAAACAGATTTTTCAGAAACCTTTCTCAAATGTCAAGGATTACTAAACCAAAACTAGTCATGTTTGTACTTATTTTAATGCATTTCTCATGGCGATTCCAAATATGGTAATAAAATTCAATAAATTTGACATATTTGAAACATTTTGGTGTCATTTTGGAATGTCTGCGGCAGCGGACAGAGTAGATTATCAATGACTTTCACTACTTGTAGTGGTCCTTTCCTATATTCGTTCATTTCCATAAGACCAGTATGCTTTTAGGTATTCACAGTTTCTTCATTTGAATATACGAGGGTCATTCAATAAGTTCTACCTCCTCACTCATAACATCGCTAATATGAATATGCTTCATGACACTTTATGATTATAGGTCTGAATCATAGCTACATTTGTAG
Organism: Ophiura sarsii; assembly: GCA_035610835.1. Taxonomy (NCBI): domain Eukaryota; kingdom Metazoa; phylum Echinodermata; class Ophiuroidea; order Amphilepidida; family Ophiuridae; genus Ophiura; species Ophiura sarsii. Next base: position 31,235,679 of record CM069445.1, read on the forward strand.
TAAATGATAATTAACATGATTAAAATCTGTTTCACTTTTGCTATGTTGCGGTCAAAGCCACTAGAGAGACTTTGGACCACGGAAACTGAAGATTTTTTCGTATTGCATGCATGGTTAGATATGAGAGCACGAATTAAATACAGTAAATTAAAAAAAAAGAATGATATCTGAATATATTATAGTATTATCATGTTTAAATAAGATTGTAAGCAATATTAACTCTTGTAGGCCTGCAAATAATGTAATATCAACTCAAATGCCTGCTAACCAGTCAAATTCTCGTTGTTACAAGACAAGCCACAGTGGTGCCTCGTGTGTGAAATCTTTAACATAATAGTCACTTTATGAGTTGTCCTTATGTTCAACCTTCAGAATAGGCAATCAGGTAGTCAATGATAGACAATCATCTCTTTGAGAGACTTGTAATCCCTCCTAAAGTCCTGTATTGAAGATCTCTTAGTTCTTATGAAAATCAAATATGACTTTTGCAGGGTTCTCTATCTAGGAGGGGTAAACTTAATGGTTGTTCTGATCTGACCAGAGGGCATTTTTTCCCCTAAGAAATCAGTCACCTTTATTTATTATAGTCTGTTAAAGATATATCTGAAATTTAGAACGGTTACAATTGCGTTTTGTATCTTAAAATTGTCCAAATGAATAGCACTTTGGCGAAATGTTGGCCAGAAAAGTACAACAATTACTCAGACCAATTTACAATGAATTTGTAGCTGAGATTCCGAGCTACAATTAAGGTAGAACTTATTGAATGACTCTCGTATAGGACATCTTGTACGCAATAAACAGATAACATTGGAGGCTTAGCTCACTACTTTTACAAAGACAACATGCGAATTTTCATTCAAATATTCGTAAATCTTGCATCGAATGGCATAATCAATAAAGAGTTACACGTGATGTGATGTAAAAAGGACGCAATTAATATTATGCATATCATTAAAGTACAGTTATTTTATTCTCAAAATTGGTTATTTGATTTACAAAGCTTGTTAAAATATTTTTAGCTCTCATAGTCATAGAGAGTTTGTTTTTTGTTTTGTTAAATACAGTAATATGTAGGTCACGATTTAAACCCAAAACATACTTCGCAATATGTATGCATAGGGGAAGGTGGGGGTAATGGCGGACGCGGGGTAATCGCGGACAGGGCTGTATCTAAAGGCAGGTGAAAGAAGGTGGTATTTTGCCACCCTATGATGTTCGGTGCCTCTCCATTGAAATCACACAAAAGCTAAATGGGATGGTTGTCTCGCAAATTCTCGCGAGAATTACAAAAATCACTTTTTGGGCAAGTTGATATTTTGGTGCATTAATTTCTCTTTGAAACTGGTATTTCTACATCAAGGAAAACAAAGTCTTATTATTTTTTATGTAATGTATGATACCTTCTGATAAAAAAGAAATGAATTCGGAGTCACAATGATGAGCATAATAATAAGAGAGGATGTGCCCATACATTGTACATGGATTGGGGTAATCCCGGACATGTACCGTTTCCATGGTAACCAATATGGGCGTGGTCAATTTAACATCATAAATCGGTAATAGTTGTTGACCATATAAATATGTGACATTGTTCTTTGATTTCTGCTACACTTTTAAAAAGGGTATTTTTTAACTCCCATTGAAATGCTTTATTCCAATAAAAAGAGAGCTGCCATTGATAAATACGGTCCGGGATTACCACAGAGTGTGGGGTAATGCCGGACGACGCCATTTTTTTATTGCGTCGTAGCTTCGAATTTCAAAATGATGAGTTGATAAAAACTTGATAAAAGGTAGAACCTTCACAGTGCTTTGTGTTTACATGATTTTTATTGTTATATGACGTATTATATGTGTGTTATACCTCTCTAACAAAATGTGTCCGCCATTACCCCACCTTCCCCTACAGTTAACACCCAACAATGATAACTCAGATAATAAATATCAACAATAATCAATATCATATCGATTTGAAAGTTATATAAGGAATAATAACACACAGTCCATCTGCCAAAGTCAAGTACAGAACTTGTTTGGTGCTACCACGCAATCAGTGTAGTGTGACTTACAGTGTCAGTTAGAACTTAGATCAATCGAATTACGAATGTTGTATTATACGGAAATATCAATTAAAGTGTTTGAAAAAACACTGAATGAAGCATAACCTCTCTTTAAACTGTTTTTGAAGTTTAAAGTGTATTCATCGCACGTCAACATGTATAATAGGTAAGTGCCTGACGGTGTGTTTTGATAATTTTTTAAAGAAAGATAAGGTTTTTAATCGGAATTTCGATGTTGTATACACGCCACAGGACAATATAAAATAAATTTCCCCAAAACGCTCATCCCAATGTAGGCTTAATAAACTCCATAGCAAGATAAACATGAAAGTCAATGGTCAATCAAATATAACGATCTTGTATACTTTAAAAATGTGTTTCAAAAAACACTGATTGAACTTTAAATATCTTTTCGTTGTGTTTATATTTATTTTGTCGCTCATATGTCGCTCGCTCGGCAATATATAGGTAAAGTATCCGTTCCATCTGCGTGTTTCAATAACTGCGTGTCGTTATATGATAGGACTCCACCTTTAACTACTTGAGCTCATTATCATAATGCTTCACTATCTGACAATACTTAATCGACATGATCCAATTCAATCCTTTTCCACATAGCTCACCGATTGAGACGGGACTGGAAGTCATGGCCGGCGATATGGCTCACATATATGAGCAAGTCGTGTCATTAATCACCAAGCACCCAAGTGATCGTAAGGATCGGGATGTAAGGCTTCTTACGCCGTGGTTTAAAGACATGAGTGAGTTGTTCAAGTCACAGACAACGGGTAAGTCGTCAAAAGAATTATAATTCTGAAACAATTTACAGTTAAAATATAATTTTAAACACTACAGGGTGAGTCAAAAAGACTGCAATAGTGGAAAGAAGACATTTTGTTTTCAAAACCAAAATGAATTTTAAAACTTTTTAAACGTTGCAAGAATGATGTATTTAATCCTAACTTTGTGTGAAAAAATGATGTCGATTGCATTTTTCGTTTGTCTTTGGTGACCCTCTTTGCTGCACAACCAAATTTACCTGTTTGTCTACGAGCACAGTGATTTTCACTTGAAATGGCACACATTGCATTTTCATATTTGAATATCCCGCCAACAAAAAAATGGAAAATGTCAGTTTGTTATTAAAATTTAGAACATTATACTCTTTCATAGCATGGCTATGATTATAATTGATTATGCTAACGCACATGTAAACAAGAAAGGATGCATCAAATTCCAATAACATCACAAATGAACTCAAGTTTCCAAATTTGAATGAGAGACACATTTTGCGATCTGATGCATATTTTGAGTATCTCGTGGACAAACGTGTGAGATGGGTGCACTGGTCAAAAGGTTCACCAAAGGCAAACGGAAAATGTAATCGACTTCATTTTTCACACAAAGTTAGGTTTAAATACATCATTCTTGCAACGTTTAAAAAGTTTTAAAATTAATTTTCGTTTTGAAAACAAAATGGCTTCTTTCCACTATTGCAGTCTTTTTGACTCACCCTGTATGATATATGATGGATCAATTTACTTTGATTTCTCATGACACTTAGGCGCGTTCGACTTCCATCTTCGAAAACGTTTGCATCGACATTCAACACTAGACGCAATCAGCTACATCGATTGCATTGCTCCTCCTGACAGTTCATCTTTTTTTTGTTAGCATTGACAGAGCAGAATTATTTAATTAAATACAATCCACCTAAATACCAAATATTATCCTTTATCCATTCATAACATGAATGCATTCTTGGTCAATATGCACATTGAAAACGGTAGCAAGAATAATTAATATCAAGCTCCCGTTAAACAAAACAGAATTCCAAAGTGTTCCTCGAGAAATAGATTGATATTTTTACACTATGGAAACTCTGAAAAAACTTTAAAAACTTATACTATTACTGCAAGTCTGCAATATCTATCGCACATGTTACAAGGACTTCCAGATATACAAACAAAGCACACAGTTACTTCATTATTCCTGTTCATTCTAAATTTCCAGGCATATTTAATGTGCACATTTTCAATTATATTAATGATGGTACCATTATATCTGAACCGCCAATTGCAGGTATAAAGGAACTGAATGAAATATATTCCTGACTGGAGACAATAACGTTTTAACCTTCTTGTCATGGAATTGATTGGATTCGATGTTATTTGCATATATCATCTTTCGCGGTCTATTTGTACTCCAGGGGGGCGATGCGTATTCTTTTCAAACGCACGTGTTTGATTACTTTTCGTGTCTAAAGCCAAAATAAAAAACAGGCTTGTTTCTTGTAGCGGTGGCAACACTTGAATACGATATGTACTATCTGTTTAAAGTAGCCAATAATTATAAAAAGTCATCACATATTATGGAATTCATTTTCTGTTAGGTTAATATCTATATATTGTATTCAAAATTAATAATAATGTCCAAGCTCGAACATTTGTTTAACTACTACTATACATGCGGTGGAAGTAAAGTTCCAAAAAATGAAAATCACGTTACAGGAGACAAACATGTTTAAATCCTCATCAAGGACATACGGTGGTGTCATGTTCGAATATCTAAACATAGATCAGTCTCAACAAAGAATTTGGAACGTGATCATCACTTAAATGGGTCTACATCCAATTCTGTAACACATAATATTAAAGATATCCTATAGTCTCCAACGGCACAAAGGCACCAATGTTCTATACATGTACAGGGTATCATTAAACACAATCGTGTCATTTTGGTATTCCGGGTATCGTAGTGCCAAACATGTACCAAATCATACCTGGCTGTTGGTCTCAGCTCATTATGCTATAGGCCTACGAAGAGAATAATGAAATTGTTTTTAAGCCTCTACATGTTCTAAAGGTCATGTATTTTATACTGGGTACAATTTGTGTTACATGTCCCTTTTTCCATAAATTAGGTTCCTTTTTTCAGTTAATGCATTATATCTGAAAAAGTTTACATTTAAAGTTCGTAAAAGTATACATATTCTGAAAGCATATACTGTAACGGATGCAAATAGCATACAATGAAGTTGATTATACAGGGTGGCCCGAAATTGTACAGGGTGTAACAAGCAAAATCTTCTAAAAAAGAAGGGTTTCAATAATTACTTCCACTATGTATATGAAGTGATGAGAGAAAAGTTCAGTACAGATTTAAAGTAGTTTAATAAAATACCCATCCAGACATATGCAAATTAAATTTCATTATGAATCTGAAATTCGACATACAGGGTGTCTAAAAATGTGTTTATTTAGTTCCGGAAAAATGCTTCTATTACTACATACATACATATTTTAACAAAATTCAAGTAGATTTCAAATAAAAATTCATCAATTACATGTACATGAACATTGATTGATTTTGAAAGTCACCCTTTACTTATGTAAAATTGTTAATTTTAAACATATAGGGTGTTTAAAACATTAATTTAGGTATACATGATTATCCACAAATCATTAAATTGAATGAATTTAAATTTGCATCTGAAACATGATTTTACATTCCAATTTGAAGTGGCAAATGTTGAAAGTGGTATGAGATTCAAGTAATGTTCAATAAAAAGGGGCCCTATAACTACAGGATGACTCAAATTTCCCAATGGCACATGTTTAGTGGCATACAATTAATTGCGTTCATCCTTCTTGCACCTTCATGATGTGCAAAGCACATTCAAATGAACAAATTAGGTTAGTTTCCATAATGTTTAAACCCAGTATTCAAATTTCAAGAGTCTGATTTAAGATTGAATTATAAAATGTTTTCGTTTTAAGTTGTATTCAACATATAGGGTGATCCAATGTTGATTGGCATATAGGGTGATCCAATGTTGATTGGCAAACTGCTTATGCTGGTCATCCTATACTAGGTCAGATCAGTTGCATTCCTAAGAATTTAATAATTCTCCTGAGTTTACAAGCTTGATGAAAACCAGCAGTTTTTTACTTATTTGGTAACACAGTTAAAAACAAGTAATAACACCACACAAACGCATTTAACAAAATGTGCTAATTAACATCCAGACAATACAGAATACATGAGGTTAATTACATATCTGCACATCATCATCCTTGTTTATGTATTTTTCATGTTATTTTGTATTTTTGTTTTATATGTTTGCGCCTCGGAATAGTTTTACCTAGATTGACGGCGCATTATAAATGCCATTATTATTATTATTATTATTATTATTAATTACATATCTTCTTTTAATTTTTAATTAAATAGTTAAATTTATTTATTCAAAAGGGTACCTCAACCTTTCTATACTTTTAAAATGGACGGTTTGGTGCAGGCAAATGTTTGCATACATTCGAAAACTGTGACCAACTTATGTTTCTCAACAATTTTTTGAGCTTCTTATTTAATGCTAATTAATGATTCTTTAATTAACTAATTATATTTTTAATACAAATATGCTTCAATAATGTTATGTTTTCAATATAAAATTGTACCAAGAGTGAAACCAGTGCATTTTATGTTTGCGCAATGTATATTGCACCATACTTGTTAAACTATGCACTCCTCCTCCTCCACATACTCCTCCTCCACATACTCCTCCACCCCTGACTAATTAGGTTTAACGAACTATTATAATTAACAGAACCATGGTAGTTTATATTTTTCTTTTTAAAATAAACGCCAAATACTTTCTCATCAAAATAAGACCAAATTTGAGTATGTGTGATAAAAAATAGCCAAAATAATATGCATGCAAAGTTATAATATGTAGTACAAATGTAACAGATCCACCTTTTGGGGTACCCAGTATAAAAAACATGACCTAAAGCGACATTCTTTCTTTGCTTGAATATAGTGCTGTCGCCCGTGTAATATACCATCATGACACGCTTACACAGCAGAGGATACAAACAGTACCTTTATTCTCATTCTTTAATTCATCTTTAATTTAAAAATAGAAAGAAAAAGAAAAAGCGTTGCACATGAAATGATATCTTATATAAAAACATTTTCATTAGTACATCTACCGATCCTCAACACATTGCCTTCCATCTTTATTTGATTGATTAAAGTAGTTGTTGCGCAAATAATGTGATTACCGCTAACAGTGTCAGTTTTGTTGCAGACCCGGTTGTAGAGGGCCATTTCACATAACATAGGGACACAACTATGAGTTTTCCACATAAAATAGCGAATAATATGGATATATTGTATATTTAAGATTGTCTATTTAAACTGACATAGATTTAAACTAACAATAAATATGTCAATTCAAATCTTTAGGTAACTTTTGAATAATATTTCGTATAATAAACTTCCACTATACTATTAGTACCAATGTCAACACATTTCCTAAAGTAGGCCTATAATTTAAAATGAGAATTTAGTAACAGGTTTTCCGGGGCCTTTCGGCTGACACGTCCATTCAATAACTTGGTGATCTTGTTATTTTACAGACGTTATTCACGATATTATTCGGAACTGCGAATTTCGTTCTGTACCGGAGGACACCGTGATCATACGGCAAGGCGAGCGCGGTGAAAGGTAAGTGGTGAAAGGTGTGTAAAGGTTCCGTGAAACGGTGAAAGACCGATGAAAATACTGTGAAATATCTAAATACCAATAAAATCCAATGAAAATGCCATAAGCTTTGCAAAAATATTGTGAAAAACATGCTTGGGAGTATAATGAAAATGGTAGGAATTCATTTTGCTGAAACTGTTGAACAAGTGGAAATCTTGTGAAAATATCGTGAAAATTGGGATGTACTCGTACATATATGGTTTTTGATTTTTTTTGTATATCCGAATAAAATAAATTCGAAATGAAAACTGAAAACTCGAATTCCAAATGTAAAAGAAAATCTATTTCAGTACAAAAGATGGACACATTTTTGATATAATATAAATACTATGCTATGTTATGCAAACCAAATTTATAGTTTGAATTTTTTGTTTGTTTATATATTTGGTATTAATTAAATGTGCAGATGTCAAAATCAAAATCAAAATCAAAATATGAATTTATTTTTAAATTGCAATTTGTTTGCTGGTAATTTATGATTATTTGAAGCGAATTTAAGTTTTTCCTATACTTATACATGCGATATAATTTCTTTTGTATTTTACTGTATTCAATGGCCGATATTCATTCAACAAATTTGACATAAAATGAGCTGTTTTCTTTTTGGGAAAATGTGTTCACTTAGTTGAAATATTATTGACCATGGTAGGCCTAATAAGCTTTTAGACATCTAATTGGCACAATTACAGCGTAATTAGCGTAATTTAAATAGTTAGTGTTTCAAGACGACGATGGCAACGCGAAACCTAAATTTTGAATTCGTATTGTAATAACACGTAATCGCGAATGTTAATCTTATCATTTTGAAAAATTCATCATAATAAGATGATTTTTTTAGAAACCAAAAGCCAACTCCATTGTAAATGCTATTTTAAAAATTATTTTCATCGTTTAACCGGGCGATGACTGTTTCTAGATTTCAAACGGCTATTTCTGTATGTTGCTAATTGACGCGTTCCAAATTAAGGCGCGTAGATTTTCTCAGCAAGCAATGTCCATTTGTGCTAAGATTTGCTAGACGTATCTTGAACTACCCAGAGCGGATTTTGGAGAAAATACCCATCGTAACCATGGAAACAGGTCAAATGCGTACCCCCAATGCGTTGTGTTCTAGTTTTTTACTGGACAATCCTAGATACACATGTCAGTACCCTAATTACAACTTTTGGCCACAATCGGATTAACCGTTACTGAAAAAAGCTGCGCTATTAAACAAACCAAGATGGCCGCCGTTGCCATATAAACCGGATACAAAATTGTAGTTTTCTTGCGCGGAAATTGAAGGATTTACAAAGATACATCATCCAACTGAATCATGAAGACCATAGGTGCAGTAGGCCTACTTTAGAATATCACCTAGACGACTTCAACATATCCATAAGTCACTTGAAGACGAAATTGTGAATAAGTTCATAAATGGTTCTTTTTTTATTACCAGCTTTTACATAATTCTGAGTGGGCTTGTCTCTATTTACATCAACCAAACACTAGAAGACGAAGGCAACGTCCAGCAGTCTGCCTCCCATACACCTAGCAGACGACGGACAACAACCACCCGGGAATCAACTGGTAGCAGACGACAAAATGTATCCAAACTTAAATTACCGGCGGGAAAAGATGATAATAACAATTCTGGAGAACACGTTGTACACAATGAGGACAAAGTTGATGGCAGCACTGCTAATAGCCCGGCTTCAGATGCGCCCGAACGCGCATCCGGGGATAATGGAGGACCATCTGAAATTATTTCGGAACAAAAGAGTCAAGATTGCTCTAGCAAGTGTTCTCCCTCTGGTGATGGTGATGGTGATGATACGGACGGTGAGGGCGATAACCATGATAACAAACAAGATCGTGACAGTAGGTCGTTATCATCATCAGAGGGGAATACTGACGGAAGTGATAGTGCAGAATTACATAATATGGTGTTTTCGGACGATGATTCAGAGTCCAACAGTGAGGAGGATATCGAAGACTCTGAAGGTTTTGATGGTGCTGATAGGAAACTATTTGGAAGTCACATACGACAACTTGGTAAGAGTAACATCAGTGTATATCTTAAAACCGGATCAAACTGGATATATTGTACAAATAAATGCTCTCATTCCTGCTGGCAACGATATATGAAGAGGTATTTTGCAAAAGGGCCTACATCCACTTTGGCTCTTATTGAGAAAAAGTCAAAAAACTGTTTCTAAATATTCAAGTTGAGCAATTGAAAAACTGAATGGATTATGAAAGAGGTACACTACATACTAATTGAAATTGATATAAATTTTAAATGTGCTAGTTTTAATTTTTTTTAAAATCATGTTTACATTTTTTGAAAATTTGGATGTAGGCCCTTTTGCAACAAAACTCGCCTTTTGCAACAAAACAACAACTTCAATGGCTGTTTACAATGAGATGTAGGTATTTTTTGTAAAAAATGACTTTATTTCCTTGTAACATATGATTGTGACCTATACATTTCAATATCAAACTTATTTATTTTCAATGATTAAAATAAATGATTTTTTGTGTGTGGTATTTTTTCTTTATGTACAAACAGATGGAGTATCCCGATATAATTCTGGATACAGGCCCTTTTGCAACAAAACAACAATTTCAATGGCTGTTTACAATGAGATGTAGGTCTTTTTGAAAAAAATGACTTTGTTCCCTTGAAACATATGATTTTTCCCTATACATTTCTATATCAAACTCATTTTTTGAAAAAATGCACTATAGCCCTTTTGCAAAATACCTCTTCATATGTTGATCGAAACTTTAATTGACCGTCAAATATCCGTTAAGGCGCGTTCGCACTCCCATCGTTGCGCAAAAGTTTGATGCGCAACGACGAGAACATGAACGCAACTTTACTGGACGCTAGATATTGTAGGCAATAGGCATGACGCGAACTAAACGACTTATAACTATACCTTACTAACTTAGATTGAGTATAGTTCCCATATTTAACAGAACAGTTGCTATCAAATGAAACGTGGGAAGGAGATGTATAATACATGTATAACCTTTCAAGTGCTGAGCATACTCCACTACGCGTGAACTCTTTGCGCTCTCGCACATGCGTAGTAGCTCCAACACAACAAAATGACGCAGCGTGATTGGTAAATGGTAGTCAACGCTTGCGCTTAGCAGTGGAGCGTTGTGGAGTCTGCTGAGCCCTTTAGAGTCTGATTTGATGCGTTACGTCGCTTTTGTGATCGTCGCTTTTTGGTCTCAAGCTTCTGCGCTTACAGTGTTATTTGACGCGTGTATCATGATTTAATTAGTTTCAGTTCTCTAGGTATCTTGGCTCCCAAGACAATTAATCTTATAGATGGGGTGACATGTGACGGCAGTTGCCATTGTTCTTTGCCCGGCGGTGTGCGCGCGCATCTTTGTTTTTTAGGACCCGTGCTTTTAAAACTCGCGCCAAAGCATTATAAAGGACAGTAAGGCATAGTGGACAGTGTTGTGGACATATATTTACTATACATCATAAATATTCATAAGCTATTCGCGGTTTCCTATTGGTCTATTCCGTTAACTACGCACTTCAGTATTTAGCCTACTTCCTCGCGTACGGGAAAGACGCAGACGCGGGGAAAAAATAAGGGTACTACCGCACCCCTAGGAGGCTACTACCGCACCTTAGTCTCATCCCCTGAACGAAACAGTTCAACAAACGTATACACGTCACATTGTATAGAACTTTGCATTCTGGCTACGAGCATGGTTATTCTGTTGTTGTCAAAATGGCGTCGTCTGCTAGTCGTTTCGCTGAACTGTCAGAGAAGGATTTGCAAAGGCTATTGTTGATGGAAAAGATGCAAAACAAACAAAAGCTGTTATACAGAAAGCAGTAGGCATCTTTTTCAAGTATTGTAGCACCAAGGATCTCAACATTGTTGAAGCTGAGCAGCTTGAAACTCGTGATTTATGCATCATACTTCGTAAGTTCTACGCCGAGATCCGTACCAAAGGCAAAGGAGGTGAATTCTACGCTAAGAGATCAATGCAAACGTTACGGTAACGTTATTTCTTGACCTTTTATTGGAACTTTGAATGTTGACATCGTTTATATTGACTGTTTACTGTTTACGAAATTTGAATTCCATTGGATTTTTGATTGGAAACACTCCGGCCGTGTCATTTTCGATTATCTATTTAAACAAGGTAGGCCTAGGCCTAAGCTAAGTTGTAACTTTTTATAAGTTTGTGATGAATATTTATGATGTATAGTAAAACAAATACAACATGGTTTATATCGGGAAGTAATGTGAATTACTGGCCCCTCGCTGTTGGATGAGTGCGTCTACTTCCCTCCGCTACGCGTCGGGAAGTAGACGCACTCATCCAACACCTCGGGGCCAGTAATTCACACTACTTCCCTCTATACCATGTTGTATCTGTATAATGCTGTTCCCTCAAGCATGTATCGACAATCCAGCCCCGTCGACCTTTGCTTTTGTTGATGAACATTGCTGTCACCTCATCTATATAATTATACACGGCACCATTTTGTCGAATTGGTTTCATATCATTATGACAGATTCTAATATATCAATATATGAAGAGGTATTTTGCAAAAGGGCTATGGTGCATTTTTTCAAAAAATGAGTTTGATATAGAAATGTATAGGGAAAAATCATATGTTTCAAGGAAACAAAGTCATTTTTTTCAAAAAGACCTACATCTCATTGTAAACAGCCATTGAAATTGTTGTTTTGTTGCAAAAGGGCCTGTATCCAGAATTAAATCGGGATACAGGCTCTTTTGCAACAAATTTGTATCCCGATTTAATTCTGGATACAGGCCCTTTTGCAACAAAACAACAATTTCAATGGCTGTTTACAATGAGATGTAGGTATTTTTGAAAAAAATGACTTTATTTCCTTGAAACATATGATTGTGACCTATACATTTCAATATCAAACTTATTTATTTTCAATGATTAAAATAAATGATTTTTTGTGTGTGGTATTTTTTCTTTATGTACAAACAGATGGAGTTTTGTTGCAAAAGGGCCTACATCCAAATTTTCAAAAAATGTAAACATGATTTAAAAAAAAATTAAAACTAGCACATTTAAAATTTATTTCAATTTCAATTAGTATGTAGTGTACCTCTTTCATAATCCATTCAATTTTTCAATTGCTCAACTTGAATATTTAGAAACAGTTTTTTGACTTTTTCTCAATAAGAGCCAAAGTGGATGTAGGGCCTTTTGCAAAATACCTCTTCATATATTGCTGCTAAATTTTATTTTATACCAATTGCACAGCTGCCGGTCAAAGTTTTGGGGAACTGGCTTTGGTGCAGACTAGCTTACGGCGTAATGCATCGGTGATTGCCGACGAGCAGACGCACCTTATTGTGGTTAATAGAGATCTGTATAATAGATCGCTTAAAGCCGCTCAAGAACAAGAATTTCGTGAAAAGAACGACTTTGTCAACTCATTGCCGTTGTTCAAGTAAGTATTATGAGTCTGTACTGTTAGGGAAGGCCTACGCCAAACTATAGTTCATCCAACATAAGAAAAAACATGACCGTATATGATATATTATTTATTTTGCAATGTGCTCTCTAAATGTAAAACGAGTGGAAAGAGTGGAAATTCACTCGAAAAGGAGTGAAGGGAGTGAAACGCAGGACAACCCGTTTTAGAGTGGAACATTTCCACTCTAAAATGAGTGTGAAAGTTAATTTTCCCCTCTCAATAGAATGGAACATTGTCATATAAAATTCCCTGTCACGCCTTTAAGAGTGTTTTTCCACTAAAAACGTGTTGTCTTGCGTTTAACTCCTCAAAAGAGTGGGAAACCACCCTTTTACATTTAGAGAGTGAAAGGTCATCATGATGCTGTCCATGTTACACTGAACGGACTTTAAGTTCTAGCTATTTAGTATTTGCCATAACATAGAGCATGATCTTTGTTACTGTCCATTAATTTTGCATCATATTCTTTTGCAGTCATGTTCCATCTTACGTTGAACAGACTATAGATATCTTAACACATGCTTAACAGTCCAGGCAAATGACCAAATCTGGAAATGTGCTTTATCTGGAAATCGATTGCCTGATCTGGAAATCAATGCTTTGTATATGATGGTCTGATTCAAAAACTCCAAACTTGATTATTACATAGATTTCAGCAATAATATGTACTTTTTTAGTTTAAAAATGAAATATACATATCTACAAATTAATAAAATAGCAAAAATAATTACCCAACGACTATTTATCCACTAATTAATGCTTAATTAAATTAATTAATTAATCAATTAATTCCTTTATTTTTAATAGGCACAATCAATAATTAAACGCCACGGTGAATATTTAGTGAACTATCTTTTAAACATTATTTACCAAGAATGAGTTTGTCCTTTTTTATAATAACCAGTCCCTGGGCAGAAAACTGCTAATTTCGTGAACTATTTAATTTCGCAAAAATTGCTAGTGCTTCAATTCGCGAAAATAATTACCCCTAAAAATGGCAGTATATTTATAAGGATATGTTTATATGGTTTCGAATCGCAAAAATTAAGTATCCTCAAAATTGAACCATTTTGGCAATTCACAAAAAGAACTACCTGCAAAATTAATTTATCACTGCATTTCCAGATTTGGAAATATAACCCGATTTTCAGATGATTTGTCATTTGCCTGGACTGCTTAACACTTTCATTCACGCGACAGTCGTCTGCAGACGACAGTTCCAAAATTTCACAAAATGTTTCAAAGATTTCAAGGTTATTGAATCTCATCACCATATTTGGAATCACAATGAGAAGAAATGTATTAAAATAAGTACAAACTGCCTAGTATAATTGGTTCAGTAAACCTTGAGATAGACTTTTAAAGTTGGGTACCTTTTAGAAAAATCTGTTTTGTATAATGGTAAAACTAAATAGCCGTGTGGAAAGTGTTAACAATGTTCAAACCATCCAATCAGGGGTAAAGTTGAAAATGAGATTTTACGAATGGATCCATCTGGAGATGTCATTGGATTGAGTCAATAAAATTATCAACAGACCAAATTGATTCGAAGGGTCAGATCTATATGCAGCAATGGAAATAACCACATGACTGTCTACCCGGGGTTTGTCTAGGTAGGAACTATGTACACACTTTGTGGACTTAGAATATTTCTAACCCTAACTTTTGCACAAGGAAATAAATCAGTTGAAAAGTGGACCTAGTGGGAATCGAACCATGGACATCTGCATTCAAGGCATAACCACTAGACTAGCGAGTGGTGAACTGGCCAGGACATGATTTTAATCCTTCTTAAACATTACGGAATAAAGCAATGATCAGTACACAGACATGATCGTCCACCCTGAGTCGACAGTTGTCCAATTGGCACCAGTTGGATGTGGCTGTATTCTTAGATAAACTATTTACGAGGGAGTAATAATGGTGATCTATATTGATTCTAAGTACTAAATTATAACATCGTGATAAAATTACAGTATAATAAAACTTACATCAACAATTACCTTTCAGGACGCTGACACCACGATTGAAGAACGTCATGACGATGAGTTTGACGCCATTGTACTTTCAATACGGCAACACTTTGGTCAAGCAAGGCGAACCTGTTCGGCGAATGATCTTTCTGTTGTCAGGACATGCCAAGATATCCATGGACCCGATACAACATATACGGCAGTATTCATGCATGTGTAGCGATGAAGAGCTGCAGTTTGCGAAAGACATCAGGTATCTAATATACACCTAGCACATAAAGTCCCTGACCAGGTGCTAGGTATTCATTGAATTGTGTGTGATTACTGTCATAACTGTCACACAAATCAATGATTTCCTATACCTAGTGCAACTTTGCTGTTGTTATGCACGGTCATTGAAATCGCCATGACTTTAAAAGTATCCATTCGATTTTGTTGAATGAGGTATCAAACTGCGGAGAAGAAATTTCCTCATTTATATAAAGTGTATCTCAGATTTTTGGTACCGATTATATACTTTGAATTAGCAAACCTCAAAGTACCTGGTCAGGTATTACCTGGTATGTGCTAGGTGTAAACAGGTCCCAATAGAATTGGAATGCCAGGTGACTTTATTCTGAACATGTTATTTTGGACATCGTATTTACAATACATAAAGTACCCTCGACTGGTCTTCCAAAGAATTTCCTATCAGAATATGTAAATATCTAGATAGATCCGGTGAATAATTAAAGAAGTACAGTGACAATAGGTGTTCAGTAAGGGATGGCAACCAGATTCGTACGGATTGAAAACCGTAGATCGGAGAGGGTAAACGCACTGGGATAAACGGACAGTTTTGTGTAGATAAACGGAACGCGGTTAAATAATGAACAACCAATACGTGTTTAGCCATGCTTAGCGAACGCATTGAACAACTCCCGTGAACGGACAGCCAATGCGTTTACCCTCTCCGATCTACGGTTTTCAATCCGTACGAATCTGGATGCTATCCCTAATAAGCCAGCATGTTGAGTTATCTTTAAGTTCCAACTTCTAAATACCACAAATGTTTTCTATATCAATGATTAAACCGTTATAGTCCCATTCTTTAACGAAGTAACGTGCTCCTCATACTCTTCACGTTGTCACGGTTCTATCATAATAGATGTGGAAGAGAAAGTAGGATGTCATGGCCGGGTCAGCCAAAGCGATCCGAAGTACGAGGTATGCCATTGACAGCCAGGAGACGTGGGAGCTACGCGGAAAACGAGAGGGAACAGAACCGGAAACAACTGCACGTTTGTGTTGTCGGGCCGTATGAATATATCGGTACGTTTTTATCAGCTTACACTTTATTTTGCCGCATAGCTCCAAGATATTGAGACCGGTCGGGTCAGTAATGTTCACCAAACATTGCAGCTATGTTGTGAAATTTAAGTGAAATTTGTGTGAAAACGCCGTGAAAGACATCCGAAGTAACGTGAGAAAAGTGGGACAAATACAGGTACGTGATAAATACTACAACGATTCCGGTGGATCAACTTTAATCCAAATGTTAAAAATCTTCATGCCGAGGTATGTTTTCCAACAACATTATCAGCATATTACTCATGCTACTAACTTTAGGGTTAGGTTAGGTACACGGGTACGGTTAATATTTAAGTCGAGGGTGTATGCAGACCGTGAAAGTCGTGGGTATTGTCACAATAAGCCAAATGTGAAAATGCTGAGATAATTAGGTGTGAAAATACCAGGGGATGCATAGAGAACGTTTACCCTCAGAAGCACATGGTCTCCTTTGTTGAGAAAATCCATTAGGTCGTAAAAAACAGTGTAGGGTTTCCTCAATGTTCATTTTCTGGACGTGTGTTGCGGGCAGCCCTGGAAAATTCCATGGAAGTCAGATAAATTGGCTACAAGTAAAGGTCGTGTCAGATACCTTGCGAAATGTGTACATTTGTCGTGAATCTGTGAATTTGTTGTACGGAATTAGGGGGTTTGGGTTTCTTCTGAGGATCTCATTGTTACAAAAATAATGTCTACAGTTATTTTCAAATGAAGAAAATATATTCAGATCAAATACATCTACATCTAGCCTATAGTTCTTCAGTCAGTTCCAAATTGTCGAAACCTGATTACAGCAGCGAAAGAATTCAGAAGAGCGTCGCGCGCAAAACGCTTGCATGGCGCAATATGGCTCGCAATGTCGCAGTGTCATTGTATGCGTGACGCTTGCGTATGCCAAAATCTCCCTCGTATACGCTTGGATTACTTTTTCGCGCTGATAGATAAAAACCGAATATTTCTCGCCAATTTGGAACGGATTGAACTATATTTTGAATTCTTGCTTAATAATCATGTTACTCTTTTCAGGGGATACTGAAGTATTATTAAAGCTCCCAACCTACGCCAGTACAGTAATTTGTATGGAGACCGTGAAAGCGTATGAGCTCAATTTGACCAACTTTGAACGGATTATCTCGAGACGAAGCAATAACACATTGTCGACCATGCGAAAGATGGCGGAAATCAAACTCCGGTCCCGAGTATCGAGATTAGCTGACGAAGAGGTATACCATAGGTTTAATGTTTCATTTAAATTTTGAAAATTGAAAAGTATAAAATGTTCGTTCACAGAGATTCGATTGATCTGAGTTCACTTTTTCACACCAAGGTATGCTTTCCCAACAACATTATCAGCACATTAGCAAGCTACTACCGCGGCGGCGGTTGAAGTTAAGGGTTAGGTTATAAGTACACAGGTACGGTCAATGTTTGGGGTTAATGGTTATGGTTAGGTGGTTTGGTATTGTTAGAGGCATGTATACGGATGGCGGTCTAAATATAACAGAGTCTTGAACAACCGCGTCTTTAAAAAAAAATGATCATAACATGACAATGATTCTTAAACTAAGCTTATCTTGTGAATCGGATGCATGTTATAAATTAATATGTAGGCTATTTCAGAGACACTCAATCTACCCTTATTTCGCTATTTGCTAGGTATATTGTGCAGTAATTCAACGATTTGTACACATGCTTGAAGAACAAAACACGCCCTCACTCGTCAAGGCAGCCCGACGCAAGGAAGAGGAAGAAGCCACAGCGCTCGTGCTTCATGTACCGTCGTGGCATAACTATCGCGATAAGCAACGCCAGTATTTGCGCAAACGCAAGCAAGAAAGACAGCATCGCCAGAATCAGGCAGACCGAATGGCGCATGCGTCAAGACTGATAAATGCACCAATTAGGGTGCACAAATCCGACGTCAGGGCCTTGGTAGCAGTGGACGATGATTATGATAACGAGACCTCTATGGATCAAGATATGTATGATAGTGATGTCATGATGTACATGAAGAGATTGTCCACGGACGTGGCTGTAGGATTGACGTCATATCGTAGATCACGTGGTAGTGTGCAGATGCCTGCAATTTTTGGGGCTGGTTCTTCATCACGCAATCCCAAGCGATGCAGTTGCCCAAGTTTGACATCGACCGGGTCAAGTTCTTTGTAGGCCTAATCCTAGATTGTTAGGCTGGTGATCGAGAATTACCTATTTTTGACAGATGGTTGGATTTGAAAGCTAGCAAGCGGCGCATGAAAATTAATGCTATCTCCTATAGCCAGTACGACGTCGAGTCGGTCGACCGACGTCGTTTCAACCTTGTATTCGAAGCAAATTTGATGAAAATGTGAAACTTTTAATTTAGGGGAAATGCGGAATAAGGTTAGGATTAATGGTATCCGATGATGTCTGGAATTTGGTGTACTTGCGTTAGGTGCGTCACCTAACTTCTTTTCTGATGGGTTTTTCGCCAGTCATACGGCGGTCTAAAAATATGGGCTGAATGGGCTGAACGTGCTGTTGATGGCTTCTGAAGTCACGTGATCGCATCGAACAATCGGAACAATAATCAATCGTAATCAATTTAGATTCGCCGAATTAATCGATTGACCCGGTTGACTTCGATAGCGCGCCCTCAATACCAGAACGGAATTCAGTCATATGCCAGACTGGTATAGGCGTTGCAAAAGTTGTAATCGAAACTATTGTCTAATGTAGTCGCTCATTTTAATAGGTGGCTCTGCATGAGGCAATTGATGCATACAGGCTCGTACCGTATAAAACAAAATGCATCATATATACTGTAGGCCTACCGTTACTATCTGCATTTTTAAATCACTACAAGGTGAATTAAAAATGTAAATGTGCACGGATTGATTGAAATTGGCCATTTGAAGGCAAGGGAACAAATCTTTAAGGGACAGGACAAGGCACAGATCATAGCCGAAAGGCCGGGAATTAGTGATAACTCTTAACAGCGGCCGCCTTTTTTAGACCACTTCATAATTTGAATATCAAATCAATGGTGTCATTTCCCGCCCCTGGTATATTGCGCCCATTATTGGACCAATATTGGTTGCCAACATGATGCCAATTAAAGAGCGCCAATGTAAAACCAATATTGGTCCAATATTGGTGACCAATAGAGTGCCAACCGTGCCAATGCCATTGGCACTCACTTGGTCACCAATATTGGTCCAATATTGGTTGCCAACATGATGCCAATTGAAGAGCGCCAATGTAAAACCAATATTGGTCCAATATTGGTTGCCAACATGATGCCAATTGAAGAGCGCCAATGTAAAACCAATATCGGTCCAATATTGGTTGCCAACATGATGCCAATTGAAAAGTGCCAATGTAAAACCAATATTGGTCCAATATTGGTGACCAAGAGAGTGCCAACCGTGCCAATGCCATTGGCACTCACTTGGTCACCAATATTGGTTCAATATTGGTTGCCAACATGATGCCAATTGAAGAGCGCCAAGGTAAAACCAATATTGGTCCAATATTGGTTGCCAACATGATGCCAATTGAAGAGCGCCAATGTAAAACCAATATTGGTCCAATATTGGTGACCAAGAGAGTGCCAATGCCAATATTGCCAATGGGAACCCAATATTGGCCCAATATTGGTCAACAAGATAATGCCAATGCCAATATTGCCAATGTTGGGCCAATATTGGGCCAATATATGTATGTTGTCTGGGATGTTGCGCTGAGTAGGAAAGGTAACATATGATTATAACGAGTTTATTTCGGCTTTCCTAGGCTATGTGTATGCCATACGTTAATATTAGTTTCACGTTAGATGTTAGATCAGGCCTTCTCAATTAGATTTTGTGAAGCACCACTTTTGAGATGTTAGTGATCTAGAAGCGCCACTATCTGTACGAGCGTAGCGAGTGAATCGAATAACTGGTGGGGTCCAGCTGGTGGGCAAAGCCCCCTGGAAGCTCATGGGTTTACACCCTTTTAAGAGGCTAAATATATAAGGAGAGCTATATTTGCATGCAATATGGTATAAATAGTAAAGAGATGTTGATGGTAAAATGTACCAAAAATGGTAGTAAATGTAGTGATAAACAATAAGCCTCCTTGCGATCTGGTTGAAATTGGGGATATATTTCTATTTTTTATTATTTTTTATTTTGTTCATGTGTCCTTTCGCGCGCCACTTGGACTGATGCAATGCGCCACAAGTGGCGCGCGCGCCACCATTTGAGAAGGCCTGACCTGTGTTAGATGATGCAAAGATATGGAATGTTATGATAATGACTGCTCCAGTAATGCCAGAATATTAGTGTTTTCCAGACGTGTATATATGCTGTTCAAAATCATTGAGTCAAATGGGAGGATCTCTTTAAGAGCCGCATTTTGATTACCTACATCGTTCAAATTAACAACCCAAGTCTTCGGACCATAAAAAACGTTTAAAGATAACGTGAAATGGGTCTGAAAATACCACACACAGAAAAATGTTTACATAATTATGTTAAATATAGAACTCCATAATTATTATGTAAACCTTTCACACAGTATTTGTGTATAAAATACACAAGTTATGTAAAAATAACTTGTGTATTTTATACACAATTAAGTTGTGTACAAAATACACAAGTTATTTTTACATAACTTGTGTATTTTATACACAAATACTGTGTGAAAGGTTTACATAATAATTATGGAGTTCTATATTTAACATAATTATGTAAACATTTTTCTGTGTGCACGAGGAAACAATATGTGCAAAAAGTCACGAGACAACGTTCTAGACCAGTATTTTGTACAACAACATATAACCCAACTTTTTTTTTGGAAGGGACGTACCAACTCATTATCGTTTGAATTATCAACTGTTAAGAGAAAATTTCGTGTGATATATTTATATTTATATTAGAATTATTCATATTCAGTGATCGACATCGGAAGATTAGTTGGTTGGTATTCATTTAATTATCTGTCGGCTTATCAATTCCGATTTAGTCCCCTATTAATTGGCACCTCCAAATTGATATTAACACTTTCCATCCACGTGGCTATTAGTTTTACCATATACAAAACAGATTTTTCAGAAACCATTCCCAATTGTCAAAGTCTATGTCAAGGATAACTGAGCCAATACTAGGCATATTTATACTCATTTCAATGTATTTCTCATGATGATTCCAAATATGATAATGAAATTAAATAATTTTGATATTTTTGAAACATTTTGTGCAATTTTGGAATGTCGTCTGCATACGCCTGTCGCGTGGAAAGTGTTAATACTGATCTTCAATCCATTATTATATGCCTTAAGTTGGTGATGTGATTTTCCGCTGTACATTGTGCGATGCATATTCCTAGAAACATCGACTCACATGATATGACTCCAATACATCTTGTCAAAAATGTCTGATGTGATAATCCGTGCCAATCATAAGCATTCCCTAATTAACATACGACTCTTTCCTCAATTCTGTTAAAAGTTGTCGATCTTATTCCCTGCTCATCCTGCTCAAATAGTCCAGACTTTTCAAAATTATTACCAAAGGACAAACGGTTAAAGACGGTTAAAGACTGTATTTTCCACGAGCTGTTTATTAAAAAGTATTGCAGCTGTAACATGTGTGTGTGGTAAATCAGTCTAGCGCCATCTAGTGAATCCTATTTTGAATTCTACTAAACAAAATCTCGCAGCATCATTGATGATTGAAAGAACAATTTAAATGTCTATTGGTAGAACAATTTAAATGTCAATTGGTAGAACAATTTAGGGACAATTTGTTGAAACTTTAAAAAAAAAATCAAAAAAAAATTCGGAAATTCTTTGAAAACATTAGTTGAATCCCCGAAATGTTGAAGCCCCAAAGAAATCAACGCCGACCGATCGACCCTACATGGAAGGTCTGCCATGTAACCACGCCATTACATTGTATTGAAAGGATTGCACCGATTGATCCGTATTTTGCGGAGACAAAGCACTAATAGAAACACACATATTGTTGGAGATATTTGCTGAGGGATGATTATGGACCGATAAATTATCAAAAGTCTGGCTATAAATTCGTTAACTGTCCAGTAATCTATATTTCCGCTGCAAATGTAATTTTACAGGCCCATCCTTTTGATATATAGATTAATGAAATTAACGTGTATCAACAGAAGACGATGGCATGACTTTTTAAGACTGACTTCCGATGCAAGAACACGTCTGGTAAAATCGCGTACAAACATAATTTTTGGTATATGAATTAATGTAATTGACGGTTATTTTCCATCTCTAACGATTTTTGGATGCAATAATCCAGTTCTGTCATCATGCAATCCATGATAATTTGTTAAATCAATACGAGATACAGATTTGAGTAAACCATGTGCATAGTATTCTGTCTAGCAGCACTGTGGCAAAATATCAGAATAGCGCCATCAACATGAATACGCGTGTATACTGTTGTCACAAATACTTAGTCTTATCATGTATTGCGTGTGGGTCCGGCGTATGGGAAACGTACGTTATATTGTCCCTCTTTTCATTACAATAAAATAAATGTTGCTGTTTAATGTACCGTATTTCTATGAAATACCATAACGAAATTTCATTGTGATCAATAATCTGCTTGCAATATTTAAAAGCAAGATGGGAGTTATATTACATGGAATTTCAGCCTAGCCTAAGTCCTATATACAAAGAACCTATAACGTTTTATAAATCCCTTTTTGAAGACAAAAAGAATATAAAGTAAAACACTTTTTTGGAAGGTCTTAAGATTTGAGACATCGAAAGGTAACCAAAAGAGGTTGCTAAAGGTTGTATGTATACATATTATATTGTGTTCTCCTGAGAGCCCGTGAGCGTGAAAAATTAAGAATAAATTCATGGTTTTTTTTTTATATCAAAGTCCGATAATCTATTTTAAATGTCCCGGAAACTTTAATAGTTTGGATGAGAATCAGAGAGACACCGGATCTGCAGTATTGAGCTGTAATACGTTATATTAGGAAAATAATTACATTATAATTCTTCCTACAGTTTAGTTTAGTTTTATTTCCAAGTACATGAAGCCATCGGCCTAAATACACAAAATATTGCCACCATTGGCATGATTTACAATTAATAAAATCATAGTATAGTAATGTAGGCCATGTAATATAATGTAGGCCATGTGCTTTGGACTCTTCCTAAATGTTAGAAGACGAAAGTCATGATTTGCGGAGGAAACAGCAACCAACAAGTGAAGGTCGAATGACACAGTAGATTGTGTAGATAACTTCAATTTTCTTGGATCACTAATTCTTAAAGATGGTGGAAGCTCCGGAGAAATTAAAAGACGTGTGATAATGGCTAAAACATCAGCAAATGTCCTATCAACCACTTGGAAAGATAGAGGTGTCACAAAGGCCACAACAATACGTATTATGAAGGCACTAATCTTTCCGGTCGCAACATATGGAGCTGAAACATGGTCAGTCGGAATAGCAGATTCAAAGAAAATATCAGCTTTTGAAATGTGGTGTTGGCGCAAGATGCTAGGAACATCATGGAAAGAGCATACGACAAATTAATTTGTCAGAAGCCAGATTGGGAACCAAACTTCTCTGTATACAAAGATCATGCGCAACAAGCTACAATACTTTGGATATATTGCTATACGAGAGGGTGACAATCTAGAAAAGGTGATAATACAAGGAGCTATCGAAGGAAGACGTAAACGTGGCAGACCAAAGCTTCGTTGGACTGATGGCATTAAAGAAGCAACTGGTCCATACTGCAGTTATTGTCCGTTTTCCGTATGCACGCCACACAGACCCGTGTAATTGGACCGTGACCTTAGCATCAGGCTCCGTGTTGAAGGAATACACTATCAACTAGTTATGGACCCTGTGTGAAAAGTATAAGTTCAAAACACTTGTTTCATGGATCATCTTCTGCAGAATTTACTACTCTTTAACCTATCTTTTTTAGCTTGAAAAATAATAATGATAGCTATGTGGACCGGGGGTATTTTCATGACAGTGTCGGTTGAAGCGCCGTTCTTTCTCCCGCCGTGTTATATCAATTACCAATTTCTGCAAACTTCAGCCTGTTTGTGCACTGTGTTTTTAGAAGAGCGCCACACACGAACCAATTAAGCTAGGAACCTGTTTCATTCAGTCACCGACGGGTAATTTTCCCTTCTAACGTGTCACCAAAATGCAATCCTATTGGATCCCGGGAACTATGTGGACCGCCCTTTTGAATGACTGACAGTTTTTTTGCTCTATCCAGTTTAGGATACCTTGTAAGCACGGTTTAACACGTTCACTGTTGCTGGGCAGTGCTAAGATGATTATTGATTATTGATTTTGATATTGTATTTTTATCAAAGCTTTGTTGATCATCTTAAGTTAAGTACTGGTAGTTATCTCTATACTTCAGTTTATCTACACTAAGCCGGTTTATAGCTCCAAAGGTCGAAACGATTTTGCCCATGGAGATAACTGCAACATGCTATCTCTTATCTCTGCGCATCGCATGTCACAAAATAGACAACGGTGGCGCTCCATCATCAATAGGATAACAAAGAATCAGCCATGATCCATAGAACGACGACGACGATCATCATCTTCCTATACTGTCCAGAAACCTCTGTAATTAATAGAGTACACTCGCACAAGTGTTTGAGGTGCATTCAGGTTTGGAGCAGACAAAAAACTCCACAGGCATAAAAAATGTATATATACGACGTACAATTTATAAAAATATTGTTGTGGGGCGTTGTGGGGCAGTAGGTAAACTGGATGGACGTCGCAGACCCGGGTCTTGAAGACGTCTAGTGATGGAGAG
This sequence comes from Ophiura sarsii, assembly GCA_035610835.1. Classification (NCBI taxonomy): domain Eukaryota; kingdom Metazoa; phylum Echinodermata; class Ophiuroidea; order Amphilepidida; family Ophiuridae; genus Ophiura; species Ophiura sarsii. Next base: position 31,260,895 of record CM069445.1, read on the forward strand.
TCCACGACTCGCTGGGGGCAGTAGATTTATGTCTTATTTAAGATATCAGTTCAGTTCAGTTCAGTTTATTTTCCACAAATGAGATACATTATAATGACAATACAAAATATACTATGGTAGGTTGACCAAATCAGAGCAGAGCTTGGGAAGTACTGGCCACATATAAAAAATCATTAGCTATAATGCAAAGAACTCGGGTGTACACTGCCGCGCATAAGTATCTCCCCCTCTGGAAGCTTGCAAGTCATCACCGTATCGTCGACAAAGCATCAAACCAGTAGACCCAACCATTGTACACCCCACACCAATAAATTCATGTTTCCCATTCAGATTCATGATTCAAAAGCATCACAATTCATGACTCCATCGAGCAAGTCAAAATTCCAATGCAAAATCGTCGCAGCAAATCACCTCATGAACATCAATCAGCTCATTATCGGCACTGCAACGCCATGGGAATTTTCAACTGAGATCAACTAATGATGGAAAACTCCACGTGCAGAAATTCACAAATGACAACTGACATGCGCAGCCCATTGGAACACCTTCAGAAGGAACCACTCCAGCTATATCAAGTTATTCTTGTGACGTCGGACCATGTTTTTGGCAGAAAATCATGTTTTTAAAATCATTTCGGGCCGTAGTAACGAAAAATTCGGAAAGTTAAAAATGCACCGGGGACCCATTGACTGTAAATAAGTATCCTTTGGTGTTATAATATTTGTATTTTAATGTATTTTTAAATCTGTCAATAATGTACAATTGGCCGTTTGGCCAAGACTCATTATCAATAAAAAATGAAATGAAAAAAGAAAAGAAATATTAGTATTTTTTTTCATGCACAACACGCACATTTGTATGGTTTCTCTTTGGCGTGGATCTTTTCATGACTAGTTTTATTACCCGACACAGAGAAACTTTATCACAGTACGAACTTTGTTATGGTGTCTCTTGTATATGAATACTCCACCGAAAGAAACACTTATCTCAGAATGAACATTGGTTAATGGTAAGACCTGCTTTGGTGTGATTCCTTTTGTGCATGTTCTAATCACCCTACCGAGAGAAATTCTGATTTGTTATGAACATTTGTCATGGTTTCTCTGCGGTATGAGTCTTTTCATGCCTGGTATTATGACTTGAACAAGAGAAACTGTTATCACAAAATGAACATTGGTATGGTTTCTCTTTGGTATGATTAAACCTTTCATGCTTGGTCTTATCACCTGATTTAGAGAAACTCTTATCACAAAATGAACATTGGTAGTATTGGTACACGGTTTCTCTTTGGTATGATGAATCCTTTCATGTTTGGTCTTATGAATTGAACTAGAGAAACTTTTATCACAATACGCATTTGAATGGTTTCGCTTTGGGATGAATCTTGTCAGGTATTGTCTTATCACCAAACTTAGAGAAACTCTTATTACCGAATGAACATTGGTCTGGTTTCTCTTAAGTATGAATCCTTTCATGGCTGGTCTTATCACCCGAGTTAGAGACATTCTTATCACAATACGCACATTGGTATGGTTTTTCTTTGGTATGAATCCTTTCATGTTAGTCTTATAGTAGATTCATAAACTCTAGCGCATCAGTATCGATTTTGGACCTCGTCCATTGGGCGTTAAAGGAACCCATTTTGACCAATGATGAAACAGCGGTACTTTTATAGATGTTATTATCATGATTATTTGCGCTCCATAATCAAATGCTATTCATGATAGTGTGGCTTTATGAATAGGGCTGATCATATAGTTTTACAATCACGACAACCAAAACTTAATCCAGCAGCTTCCCTTTGGAAGCGGTTACCACAATAAAAACAAATCGACCATCATGTCATCGACCGTATACGGGTTTCGAAAGAGAAATGTTATGTATGTCATTTTACCTATTCATAATTTAGTGGATACTTTTTATTATTTTCCGTTTTTATTATGCACGTGGAATAAAAAACACATTCAAATGAAAATAACAGTTCTACGTATTTATTTGCTAAAAAAACCCGGAAAATAATTAAATAATCATTTTTTTATATACCTAGGAACAAAACCATTTGTCCTAATTAAATGGAAAAACAGTTATATCAACCAATATACGGATTGTAAACGTTACTTTAAGTATTTCTGGCTATGAGACCACCTGAATACCTTTATCAATTTATCTGAATAACAATACATTTCGTTATCGTTATGCCGATAATCCAACCGCAAGTTCCCTGTCACTAGGTACATAGTGGTGACTACATCACAGTAGTACAATGCACACGAAGACACGATATTAACCTTGCATATTACGATTAAATTCGAGTGCCTCCCCCTCTTTTGCTTCTGTTACCTCTTTACTGAAATGGTAAATCTCTAAAATCGGCCAATGTCTGCGAATCGACTATAATAGTACCCGACTGAGAGAAACTGTTATTACAGAATTAACGTTTATACGGTTTCTCTTTGGTATCAATCCTTTCATGTTTGGTCTTATCACTCAACTGAGAGAAACTCTTGTCACAGTACGTACACTGGTATGGTATCTCTTTGGTATGATGAATCCTTTCATGCTTGGTCTTATCACCCGATCGAGAGAAATTCTGATCTCAGACTGAGCATTGGTATGGTTTTTCTTTGGTATGAATCCTTTCATGATTTGTTTTATTACCCGACTGAGAGAAACTCTTGTCACAGTAAGCACATTGGTATGGTTTCTTTTTGGTGTGGATCATTTCATGACGAGTCTTATTACCCAACTTAGAGAAACTCTTATCACAGAATGAACATTGGTATGGTTTCTCTTTGGTATGGATCCGTTCATGTATGGCCTTAACACTTGACCGAGAGAAACGCTTATCACAGAATGAACATTGGTATGGTTTTTCTTTGGTATGAATCCTTTCATGCCTAGTCTTATCACCCGAGTGGGAGAATCTCTTATCGCAGTGTGCACATTGGTATGGTTTCTCTTTGGTATGAATTAGTGTATGACTGATTATATACGGATGGGAATATTGGAAACTTGTGTCACAATTAGAACCTTGAATTGGTATCTCTTCCGTATGAATTTTTTCTTGTCCGATCATTTCATGACTAGTATGGACCCTTTCATGTATGGCTTTAACACTTGACCAAGAGAAATGCTTGGTATCACCCCGGGTATCACTGAATGAACATTGATGGTATGGTCTCTCCTTGGTATGAATCCTTTCATGCCTAGTCTTATGACCTGACTGGGAGAATATCTTATCGCAGTATGCACATTGGTATGGTTTCTCTGTGGTATATTGGAAACCTGTGTCACAAATAGAACCTTGATCTGGTATCTCTTCCATAGGAATTATATCATGCCTGTTCTTCTTTTCATCTGACTGAACGAAAGTTGATCGCCATCTGATGGATGAATGATACCAATATCTATGTTTTTGTCTTTCGTGACGTCTTCGATGTATCTTATATCTGTCAAAGTTACTGAAGAGTCGATGATTGTGATGTATGCAGGCAAATGGCTTCAGTTGTTTCACAATAGGGTCTACCATTGTAACATCGCTGGGAAATAAGATATAAAGTAAAACATAAACACAATGAAAATTAATAAACAAATACAATGCTTTCTCCGGTAAATTCATTTTTCTTTTGAAAGTAATAGGCAAATACAGTTTTCTTTATCAAATTTTCTAAATGAAGCTTTATATTCTTTCTAAATGATCTGTTATTAACCAGCTTTTTCATGCATACATGTAGTTATATGGTCATAAAAGTTCAAAGTGCCCACTCCCGTTAATACAGGCTGGACAGGCATAGGGGAACGTGTGTTGCATGCCATTGATTAAATACAAGCCCGGTTGTACTTGGCCAATGGTTTTGAATAGTCTACACTTTTTGTGGGACAAAAAAGACTACAATTTCAATTTCAGACAAAATAATCGAAAAAAGAAAGAAATCTCGCCATAAACTCTTTAATTTAACGTTCTTAAACGTTTAGTATAACACCATACAAAACCAATGTCAACAGTTTCAAATCTCAGAGAAAATACGTGACAGATAGTTTGCAGTCCGTAGTAGTAGTACGTACATCGAGGTAGTACCCCCGTTGGTACCCGCCGGGGTAGTACAAACACTCAGATCATGTTAGATTATGGGTCATAGTGTTCTGTTTCCCTCTGGATTGTGCTAGGATCTTGATTTGCCGCACCTCCTAGGTTTTCCAAAGTTATATAAACAGCTCAATTTAGTAAAAAAAGGTGTTAACTAAAGCACGATCGGCAGTCTAGTGATAGACCTAATTACGATATTGTCCTTACTCCTTGAATAAAATCCCGTATAATCCAATGATGAGGTATTGCTATACCACCCATGCCAAGTAGCATGCATCGCTTTAAGCGATGCATGGATACCCTCCATGCATCGTTTACAAGCGGTTTAATTTATAAATTTGTAAATTAGTTTATATCATGATTCGGTAGTTAGCGATGCATGGTATAAGCAGGGAGGTCTGGTAAGCATGGTTCGACTTCGACTTATAGGCATGCATTTACATACCGTGCACCCATCCATTTTAATCTCGGATTTGTGTTTGTCATCCGAGATCGGAGGACTTGCAAACTTCTGTTAGGGAGGACAGTTTGAAGTGGATGTCATGTCACTGATCAAAGATAATAATAAAGATATCTCGGAGAGGGATCATATAATGTATGTTTTGCTAAAACCAGTTTATATGCCCGGGCCGGTTTTGGGCCCGGTATATCTCCAATCCCGTCTCCAATAGTATTATCAAAGACTTTATGCCTTTTAAGCTTTTCGGACACAAAAATACGGCCAGGTGCCGAGCCCGGGTGCCGAGTGCTAACATTTGTCTAAATTCCAGCATTTTTTCCCCAAATATACATGAACAATGTATCTGCTTTATAATTAGTTGTATTCCAACCGTACCAGACGAGCGTTTATCAAACAGCACCATAGGGAGCTACCGAGCTATACAGAGCAGGCTGGTCTGCCCTGGTCGACCGGCGGTTGGCGCTATTCCTCCCCGAGATATCCGGGTAGCAATAATGTTCCCGTGCCGTGTCCCTATCCTCCATGCGTGAGGATTGCCGTTTTAGGGAGCGGTCACATTTTTTCGACCGTATATCGAAATCACCGTCTGCCGTTTAATTATTTGTTGAAAATGTTGAATATAACTCCTTGATTAGAACCAGAGGACGCCTTAAAATATGTTGGGGAATTGCACCTCACTCTCTGGGGAATTGTAATCTTTAATAATTTGGCACATTAAAACTAAAAGGTCCATGTTTTATATACATGCATTGAAGGCAGGTGTTAATTAAATTCTTAGCACCTCTCTGCTTAAATAAAATGCTTATTGTGAAAATGATTTTTATACATTTTTCATGTCAGCTTTTTTGAATTATTGAATTTTAAAAATAATGTGGATAGTCTCTATTTGCCATCACGAGACAGTGAGATAGCTGCGTATTCTTCTAAATTACAGCACATAACGTGCATGCCTTGCCTAACTGGCGAGTCGCTCAGTGGCGTAGCTAGGTTTTTCATATTGAGGAGGCAAAAAATGAAAGTGAACGGACAATATTTAGTGAAGAAAGAAATGCACGCGTAGCGCGCACAGTTTTTTGACTTGCATCTATTTTGGCTATGATTGAGGTACATTTCTGCTTAAAACAAGCTTCTACCAACAAATATTCCATTTTTGGGACACATTTTGACCATCATAATTCCATCATAGTGATTCCTCTTGTCAAATGAACCGACAGTGTCAGGTCTCAACCAAACCGCAGTCAATATTGGGGGGCGGTGCGGTCCCCCCCCCCCCCCCCACCGCTTTCTGGCTACGCCACTGGAGTCACTGGCTTATACACGCAAGCATTGAAAGACGGAAGATACATTCGAGTGCATGAAAGCTGTGCTGTGCTGTGCTCCCAGGGGGGGGGGGGTACTCGGATTTGGTTTGGTCGGGGGTGTGCCGCTGGAGATTCAAAACCCATACCCATTTTAAGGGGTGATTTTGGACAAATCGGTACCCATTTTTAGGGGTTTTGCTTCATTTTAGACAAATTTTTCGCAAATTATCGGGAAAATAGACCTATTTTTTGCAAATTTTCGCGAAAATAGACCTAATTTTTGCAAATTTTCGCGAAAATAGACACAAATTTCCCGAAAATAGACCCATTTGTAAAAAGTGACCCCATTATTAGGGATTTCCAGCACAAATAGGGATTTTGTGCCCAAAAAGCTACCCATTAGAGCGGCACACCCCCGTATACCGTCTTGGGTGAGTACCCCCCCTGCTGTGCTGTGCCTGTTAAGTAACGTCACTTTCCAGAGGAAGTCAAAGCATGCGTATGAATGCAATAATGGCCTATCCCCCAAAATGGAACTCTCACATGTAGGGTAGTAGGGCCTTATTTGGTTTTGTTTGATTTTCAAAATAAACCCAAACATTTTCCTTCAGTTTTTCAATAAATTTTCAAAAAAAATTTGAAAATTAAAAAAAAAAATGGGTCAGTCAGGGTTTTTTCACCGTCTTAGGTTAAGGCAACGGTCAGGCAGGTTTTTATTTCTTCTTTTTTGCACCTTCAAATTGAACGTACAAGATTTTCCACCGATTTCAAAGATTTTTTTTTTTCCGCATAAGCACTAATTTCCCAAATAATCATGAATTTCATCACTTTCCTTGAATCAAAATAATAGATCGTTAGTAAAACTGTGTTTCATTATTTGATAATTAGGCCTATAGCCTAAATACTAGAGAGCAATCGATGATTGTTTTTTTTCTTCAAAATTGCAGTCGAAAAACTTGTTTTTGAGCGAAAAAATTAGTTTGTCAACATAATAATCCTAATCAATTTATAATGTACCATATCTAGAAACAAGATCTAATCCAAGGGGTAATTAACAAACAAACCAACTTTGGAAGCAAACTCTCTTTTTTTTAAATTAAAAAAAAAGAGGTTTGGGTCTTTTTCACTAAAAAACATGGATTTATCAGTTGGAACATTTTATTCATCAGTAAAGCTCTTTAACAAAAATTGATTTTTGTTGTTGTTGTGTTTTTTGTGTACAAACACAAGACTTGTTCACCCTAAAACCCAGGTTTTTAACACCGTTTAATACTGTAAACCTGAGTTTTTTCAATATATATATTTTTTTCAATTATATTATATTATATATTTTTCCATTTGAAAAGCTTTGTTTTCAAGTTTTTCGATGTGAACAATGGTTTTCGATGGATGCCCAAAGTGCCTTGAGGAAAAAAACCTACAATTGATGCACATGTAAGAAACTACGGTATGCCCAAGTCTAATAATTGTAAATTTCATATTCACTCTAATATTGATCGAGCCACAATGCAGGCAATAGATATAACACAAAAAAATAAAGAGTGTTGCAATATAATGTGCATTTTAATGTTGATAGTAAGGGTGTCTGTCTCCTGGAAAAGGTCTGTCTCCTGGAAAAGATCACTTAATATACCTTTAATAGATCATTATGAAAAGTGATTTTATCATCAAATTACACACAAAATTATGTGTCAGAAAATGGTGTTGTCAGTGTCATGTGTTGGGAAGTGGTGGGTCAAATTATGGAAACACCCATAACAATCCTAGTATATGTTATTTGACAAGGCCAATTCCAATAGATTCTGAGTTTACTGTTTCAAGTTAAAAAAATTGGAAGAGGTGATTAATTATAAATTATATATTGCTTCTTATATTTTGAAACAAGTGTTCACAACCAATACCAACCCCTGATATATCAAGGACTCTGCATTTAAAGGTAGATGACCCAATCACATTTTGAAACAGATTTTTCTCAAACATATGGAGATTTTCATATCATATGAAAGATCATATTTGTCTGATTAACATACTGAAATTTGACGGTCCAAATCAGTATAATTATGAAGAAATCGGTGAAATAACATCGAAATTACCGTGAAAAGTGGTTAACCATCATCAACTCAATGGGCACATTTCACTGCAGCTTGTGCCTCTAAGATAAGAACCATTAGAGTTATGCAACTCAAACTTTGGAATATGACTTTTTTGAGGATGACCTTTCATGTCGAATAGAAAACTTAAAGTTGAAAATCGGAACATCTACCTTTAACTATTTTACAAATATAATTAATTTTATACCCAAGTAAATATACAATCATTTTCTTTCTCGTACTTTATCATATTATCTAATATCATCAACATCAGAAAGTAGCAATTGAAAGTGATTGAAAGTGATTTTAAAGGAGAAATAAAATTCAACATAATTAATTGGACACGGGCGGGAAACAGTAAACTCAGAATCACATTTAATTGACCTAATCAAGATATACACATCAAGGTATTATTAACACTTTTTGAGTATTCTAGCAAATAAAGACATTGCACAAGATTGCACTAGAATTAGTAGCGTGAAAAGGTATATTTTATTCAAAACAAAGTACAATAAATAATATATTTACACATACAATTTCAAATTCAGACAAAAACACTAATACCAGATTAAAATTATACCAGATTACCAAACAAACACAGTATCACACCACAGTGGCGTAGCCAGGTTATTCATATTGGGGGGGGGGGGCGAGAACTGAAAATGAACCGACAATATTTTTTTGAGCTAAGACATTTGCGCGTAGCGCGCGAATTTTTTTGACTTTAAATCAATTTTTGGCACGATTGAGGTACGTTTTGGCTCTAAACAAGCTTGGCACGAAATTTTTTCATATGTGTACTTATGACCATCATAATTCCATGATTCCTCTGGTCAAATGAACCGACAGTGCCAATCTCAACCGACACGACGTCAATATTGGGGGGGGGGGGGGGGGGGGCCCTCTGGCTACGCCACTGACACACCATGAGCAAGTTAAAAGAAGACATTATTATACTAAAACTCTGGCAAAAAAAAGGTTTGTTTGTCCAAACACGACCGACCTGAAAAACTGAATCTGGGGTTTCACTGTGTGGATTTTGACTTGTCTCGATTTATCGTGTTCTTGTATGAAATTGAAATCTGATGAAATTAATATGCAACAAACATGAATTTATGAAGAAGAACACATACAAAATCTTTACTAGTCTAAATAATCAATAGTCTGTGAATTTCAAGGGGAAAATACTTATATGAGCGACAGTGTATTTCTCAGTGGCGTAGCCAGGTATTTCATATTTGGGGGGGGGGGGGGGGGGCGAAAAATGAAAGTAAACCGACAGTGCAGTGAAATTTGCGTAAAAGGTTGCCCCACATTTTTTCTAGTCACCTCGTGAATTTCACATAAGTGGGGGGGGGGGGGGGGGGGGGTGGGTAAGGTAAAAAAATTGCACGGTCACAAAAAAACAATCGCACAGTCAAAAAATAGCCCCGTCAGCAACTAATGACCAATTCTCCGGGTTTTCATCAGTTTTCTCTATAACATTTTCCTTTATTTAGCCCACTGATGCATACATTTGGAGACTATTATGTACAGATTTTACGACTATTTTACTATTTTTCTGTCAGGTGGGGCAACTGCCCGACAGTAGGCCCTACCAATCTCGACCGACAGTGTTGAGGTCTCAACCGACACGACTCTAACCCCCCCCCCCCCCCTGCACCCCCTGGCTATGCCACTGGTATTTCTTAAAGTATGGGGAATTGTTGAATAGTATTAGGCCAAACAAAATAAAAGGTTCGTCTCAAAGCTTGCGCGCGCATTGGTTTTGAAATGCCAAAATACCGCGTCTGTAATGCAGAAAATTGTCAAATCAATTTTTTTTTTCCCTACAAATTTTTATTTCAGAGTTTTTATTAAAAATATCGGCAGATTTTCCTTTTCTCAAACTTTTACATGACTCAGTTCTTCAAAAAACGCTGCACAATTGTTCTTATACACAACTACATCACAATATTCATTTCAAATAGAAAAAACAAATATCAGAAAGTGTCAACGGTTGCAAATAGTAAGAGTAAAAATTGCCACACAAATAAAAAAAATGTAAAAAAAATAAAATGTAAGACAAAAAACAGCGCGCGTCGCCCGATTTTGAAGCCTTCGCAAGCTTTGAGACAAACTTTTTTTTTTTGTGGCCTTATTGATATGAAATTTGTGCTTGACAAACTTGGAAACTCGATACCCCTCCCCTCAGCCCAAGCCCTACCCCATTTTATCCCACAAACAATAAAAAAAATTGAATTTTAATATCAAAATTACTTAAAATTGGTTCGAAATGTCGGATTTACAATAAATGAACCTAATTTCAGGCAAAGTTTACTATAAAAGCCCAAAAATGTGCACGCTTCGCACACATTTCCCCCAATTTTTGTAATAGATAAATCATGTTTACAGGCTAATCAAGCCGTCTGAGCATACTAATGCAGAAAAAGGCACAGACAAAGGCGTGTAGATCTGGAGCAGAGGATCTTTGGTGGGGTAATACAAAAATAAGAAGCACTCCTTTTTCGTCTCTTCTCTTTTTTTGTTCCTATTCAAATTTGTCTGTATTGTAAACTCAAATATTATAGACCCATCATGATGAAAGATCTTTCGATTTGTATTATCAGATAATTCAAACCTTTTCATTATAATTTATATATCATTTGCAACCTTTGAAAAGTATGTTTTACATGAATAAGAAAATAGTACCCCCATGCTGCGGCTGTAAACAACAAAATACTTACAATGATCTTTTAAGATTGACCCTTTAAAAAGGGTCAATCTCGCTAGTTGTATGGATCGCTAGTCATAATGCTCATTATTCATAATCTGCCCTAACCCTAACCCCTACTCTAACCCTAACCGTACCTCATGACTATAGTGGTCCTTATGAAGCGCGGCCCGCAGGGTTGTAGCTATAGACCAGATTGAGTGCCGGACAATTTTACTGATGGCGAGCGGAGTAAGTGTAGCGAACGAAGTGCAGTGGATCATTGAATGGGGTCCAGAGGCCTTCTTAATGTTGTTTTTTTAAATTTTGAGGGTTCCTGCCACATAATTTCTTGTGTTATGATGCAGTTTAATGATTCTATCCACAAAAAAAATAAGTGTGACTGCCAGACAGCATCGGCCAGCGTGACTGCCAGACAGCATCGTCCGGCATAGCTATACCCCAGCTAGCGGGTAGACCCCATCTTAAAAGATCATTATAACCAATGAAACTAAAACATTCAACATTTCATGAGTGTATATGTTGACAAACTGTTATGTTGACATAAGACACTTATAGGTCAATAAATGCGTATGTGTTGTTTCGAGAGAAATTAGACAAATCAATGCACGCGCGCTGATGTTGATGTGTGAATAATGGCACGACCCCGAAGGGGGAGTGCTATTGTGAGCATATCAACATTTGCGCAAGTGCATTGATTTTTCTAATTTTTCGAGAAACAAACATACGCATGCATTGACCTAATTCATACACGACACTATACAAATAAAAATTCACAATTTAAGCATAATTTTGATCTATGTAAAACGACTAAAAACACGTTAACAAGTTTGCTAATACCCGCAGTGAAAATCGGCGAATCCGCGAATCTTGAACAACGAATCAAAACAAAACGCGCACTGCGTGATTTGAACGGCGCACACGCGGAGTGCAGTGGACACTTTCAATGCACTCCGCGTATTTGTAATTCCTGCTTCCTGATTGGTTCAACACTACATAGATTGTATGAATTCCTAAACAATCACTGAGCAAATTACATTGAAAGTATACAACCGGGACAAAGGATATAGCTTGAAACAGGCACTGGACTAAACTACACTATAAATTTACACTACATAAAAGAATACCAATTATTATTATCATGAACTCTATAATATTCAAACCATGAAGAATTGGATGACTGCTAAGGCAAAACAAGTTTGTTTCCAGTAGCAAGACTAAACAGTTTGAAATAGAAAATAAATCTTGACTTGAAAATATGAAAATAAATTTTATTTCCTGCTAATTGTGTATCAATACTAGTGGAAGCAAGTCAAAAATCATCATCTTGAAACCCAAAAATAAACGATCAACAACATTTGTCCCACAAACTATAGGTCATCTAAACCAGTCTTATTTAAAGGGGTATTGAGAGATGCATGGGAGTGCACCCTCAATATTTTTGGAAATCAGATTCTTTACTTAATACTTTAGGCATCTACCATCTGAAACCGTTTACCAAAATTCCCCGTTTATCATGTAAAATTTCATGACTTTCTTAATTTCGATCTGATCATATCGAAACTAGGTGCTGAATTCGGAAGCTATCTATCGTTTTACTCGCGGCCTTTCATGACAAATGTCAACCAGGAAGTGCCGTTATTTGCTTATTTGGCATGAAGGGGATGTCGGAATTGTATGACATTTTGGATTTGGGCTATGTTGATGATTATCTTTACGTTATTTGCTCATTTAGTATATCGATAAATCTCTCTGTGCCCCTTTAATGTAAATTTCTAGTGGAGATTCACTTGAAATTGGTTATTTTATGCTCATTAAAATGCGATTTTCGCTGTGGATTTTCAATTCTGTGTTTACTGTGTCGCTATTTCAATACATGTTGGAGACAATTTTGACAAATGATGGCGACCTAACAATAGGGTTTTTTTGTAAACAAAAAATTAAATGCACAAAAATTACAATGAAATGAGTGCATGCTAAGAAACAAACTGGTTTTTTTGGCCTAAGAGATGAATACCCACTACATAATGTTCATACAAAATAGGACTCATATCAAGATAAAAGTAGGCCACATTTTGTTTTAAAGCATTAACAAAAAGCAAGTTGTGATGCAGTGTTGTAGTCGAGTCCATGTCCGAGTCCTTGCCTCTAGAGTCCGAGTCCTTACTACATGTATCAGAGTCCGAGTCTGAGTCCTTGATGTCAGAGTCCGAGTCCTTAATGTATTTTGAGTTCTATCACATGTCATTAATTTTGCTATCTAAAAAATAGGCCAACATATCAGTGATGTCCACTGGGTGGACTTTTAACCGTCACATCCCCATTCAAGAATCAATTTTGTTGAAAATTAATTCTAATCACATTTTTTTTAATTGAAAAAACGTAAAAGATCTATTGTTAGGGCACCATCTTTTGCCGAAAGTGTGTCCAACGTGTTCACTATGGTTAACGGCGAACACGGAAGTAAAAATCTGCGGCAAAAGTCACATTTTAGAGAGTAAGAGTAACAAAAATGCACAGATTTAACTAAATAAACCCATTTCATGTGAATTTCGACCACTATGAATGAATGAAACATGACTTGTATTAAGCGCATTTCTAAAAACACGATCAATGCGCTTTACAGAAAATACATACAAGATACACATATTAAAGAATACCAATCTAATTACATTTAAATAGGTTAAAAGATAATTAAATATACAATGTATTGATATACAAATACAAATTAAGGATACAAAAGCATGGGTTAAAAACACTCATTTTTAAAAAGGGTGCATTACATCTGAAATTGACCAAAACATTACACCTGCGTAAAGAGAAAGTTTTCAGCATTGTTTAAACAATTTGACACTGCCTGTGATGCGTATGGAGAGTTGGAGATCGTTCCACAGCGAGAAAGCGGTATCATCCATAGCATGTATTTTGAAAGGTACCGGTACCACAAGGGGAAGTGTCATTGGAAGATCTTAAACCAGCTTTACGACCGACACACAGCATCAAAATCTGAGATAAATAGGTAGGCCCTAGCTAGATTATTGACACCATTGTACACATGCAGCAAGATCTTGAAGTCGATTCTCTGCTGGACAGGCAACCAATGAAGCTCCCGCAAGAGTGGTGCAGCACTTGTGCGTCTATTAACACAAAAGATGAGACACACGGCACGATTCTGAAGTTTTTGAAGGCACTGAACATTATAAGCTGAAAAATACCACCCAAAGAGAGTTGCCATAATCCAGCAGAGAGAGGACTAAAGATCTCGCCGCATGTGCACAAGTATTGTGATCAATAAAACGATGGGTGAGACGAATGTTCAGCAGGTGAAAATTAACCGTACGACATATGGAACTGACCTGCAGATCCATTTTAAGAAAGGTGTCAAATGCAACTCCTGAATTCCTGATGGAGGGGGAAGGGTCAATGTCAATCACAGATTCACCAATCTAAAAAACAAACTCTACTAGTACGATTAGTAATATAAGAATTACCATATTCACTATTGAGCCTAAACAAGACCGCTGTGATTCTATGGATACCATAAATTTGAAACATTCAATGAGCCTTTCAATTTACGGGTGGGTGGTGGTGGTTTCAAATTTATGGTATCCATGCATGAAATCTGTGGCGCGTTTTTGTATTTTAAGCGACGGATTTGGACATTTTAGATCTTGCAACTACCTTAAGATTCTGTTTCCTTTCGTTGCGCAAAATACAGTAAGCCTTTCCATTATCAAATTATGGCAAATGTACTCGGGTATGTTCAGATTCAGCTTTCATGGTCACTTTTCATGGGAAAAGACCTCTTTTATTAGAATCGTCATTTAGTGTGTAATTGAACATAATCCAAAAAATCAATAATAATCTACCTACATGTACTATTACTACTAATGATGATAGTTAGCTTAATTTGAACAAAAAAAACCATATTCACATATTTTCCATGACATTCCAAACAATAATACATTTTGGGCGGTATTTTACACAATATATTGACATACTAAAATCATCATCGGAATCACAAAGGCAATTATTTCTGTTGAAAAGTCATTTTCTTGTTCAAAAGTGGCCAAAGTGGTATTCACACTCTTGTTACTGAATTGATCATATATATCTGCAGTTAGGTGATGAAATTCTGTGGAATAAAGTGTATTTGATAGTGGACTAATAGGGGCTAACCGACAGTCTATTTTCCAAAACAAGAAGACATGGAATGTTTGTTTAATTAATTTTCTAACTCATGGGACACACCCTGTATTGACGAGTAGGTGTCTTTTTAATTTTATTTTAAATCAACTGCTTAGTTAGCTTACACTAAGTAATGAATGTCAGAAGCATTTTTCATGAGCCACTTATGATTTGAGACTGAAAGCAGTTTTCCTTGATGCTCTCTCATTTTTTGTAAGACATGGATACATTTATAAATATCGTGCAATTCATACAGAATTTGTCAATATTTGATTTATAAAAAATAAAAGTTTAACATTCCATCTCAACACAAGATGAAATTTACCAGGAATGTGTAGGTACTTTTACATCTTTCATTAGCAGATGAACCAATTTGGTGAACTTGACCTTCTAGAAATTTGATGTCAATGTCATCAATCTGAAAATTGCTGGTACTTTTTAATCTTGCGCCAAGATCAAAGGTTTTATTTCAAATTATTGTATTATATAATATACACCCATAAAAAATCATTCGAACATTTGATTAAATAATACCATTTCTGCTCCATACAAAACATATAGTCCTCAAAAATAAGTAACTGACCAGGTAATAAATATACTCTTAACTCCAAAACTATAGCTCCTACGTAAACAAATTAAATTATAAAGTTGTAAGGAAATCTCTTTTCTTCAATTTGAGACATTGTTCATGAAGATCAGTTAATAATTGAGAACGCGCTACATTGATAATTAAGGTTAGAACAAAGTGCAGTTTACATTTTCACACTTGGGTTTTGAACACGCAGGACCGTGTGACCAGGGTGTCTATGGGCTGCATTAATCAATGAAGCATCCCCAATCCTCATCTTATCAACCTGTAAGTTGTCGCTACTTAATCAATAATCTGCCTGGTGCTAGTCCGAGGATACGTGTCGACGAACAAAATGTTAAAATAGAAAACTGACTTTGTTTTGGTTTAGTGCACATAACTGAGTTAATATTCATTCAATCTTCACGTGTATCTCAAATTGAAGAAAACCGATTTCCTTACAACTTAACAATTTAATATTTTACGAAAAGAGCTATAGTTTTAGACAGCTACTTATTTTGATGACTGTATATACATGTACACTACCGTCCAGAACTGATTGCGCACACCATCGAAAGAACTTATTCCCCAAACAGTCTTGTAATTTTACCCATATCAAGGTCAAATCCTATTTATATAGGTGCCTGCAATTCCGGAAATAACTGTTGAACCACTTTGAGGACTTCGTTGAAATCAACCCCCCAGTCATTCAATGTTGTTCGGAACCGTTTCATCACCACGGTCGTTGGGACCCTCAACATTGATTGGTGGGGGCGGGGGAGGGATATCACTTAGTAGATAGCTCAAGCTCTCCACACAAGTTTGTTGCAAAATCAGCGCTTGAAAATAGTCCCTTAAAGTGGAATCTTTTTAGCAAAGAAATGGACTATGTGGTTCAACACCAATTTTCCTGAATTGTCTGAATGAAGTCCAAAAAAAATCATCTGATTTTACATTTTTAGCCACAACTTTTTTATTTGTAAGTATTTTTTGATCAAATTCTCAGTAAATAGAGATGAATCTCCTGATATACCATCATCAAGAGGTGTCTACAGTACTGAATTAGGGACTGGTCATATTAAATTCCTAAACCTGCATATTTGCTCCTATTATTCAAGGAAGCCTGACTTATTTATTTAAAATAAAAGCATCCGATACCCCGATAAACACGAGAACATTATAAAATATGATTTAAATACAACTTTGACGGTTCGTGCATGGCGCTCGACCCAATCCCATGCGTATCCCTTGGTTACAGCTTGCGCTACGCGTTTGCATAAACTTCGAGCATAGCACTCGACTTTGTTACCAAGAAATAACATGAACAATGAGATGGTAACTAACAATGCGGTTCATTACATATCAATACAGGCAAGATATGAATAGGTTCAGTCATTACATTCATTGTTCGTGTACAGATCATGATTAACAATCTATACGTCTCGCGCGCAGCGCTCGGCACGCGCACAGCGATCGACACTCCTCGTGCACATCGATTGACACGCCTCGCGCATATCACTCCAAGCGGCTCGGACATAGCACACGACATTGCTCGCGTAGCATACCGCGGCAATCATTTATTACAGAATTATTACATTTATAACATTATAATAACAAGACCAAAGCTAAATAAAGAGAATTATATTAAATAGCATCGTCCACAGTGGTATAAACATTACATTGTAGGTAATTCGCCGAACCCTGTCTTTGGAATTCTAATAACGCGGTGATGGACAACCATTACACGATTGTCCGTATTGAATTGCACGCGTCGCCACGGTTGTCCGTCTAAATTAAATAGATAATAGGAGTTAGTTCTATTATTTATCGGGGACAATCGACCGATGTGCATGCTTTTCAATGGATGGAGAATCGCAACGGTTGTCCATACTCTGATAGTATGAGGGCATGGTTCTGAATATAAAGACGCTATAAGGCGTTACTATGAAAGGTGTATTGTGAATCAGTGCTAATTTCTAAAGCCGAAGATATTAATATGACACTTGATTTGACTTGATATTGCATAGATGGGCGATTAGCTCAATTGGTTAGCGCGTTCATACTTAAGGGCAGAGACACGGGTTCAAATCCTCATGGTGTTTTTAATAATGTATTAATATAACATTTTTGTTATTCGCGTGGCTCATTTACTGGTTTATTTTATTCATCTGTTTGTCACATATTGTTTTTGTTTGTTCTCTCTTTTTGGTTTTTGTTCTTCTTTATTTTTGAACTTTTTTCGGTGGTTGTTGTTTGTCTTTCTTTCTCTCTGTCTACCACATGTAAAATGACCAGTCCGTCACAATGCATTTCGTACTTTTAATGCATTTATTAAACACGGAAGATAAATTATAACCGTCAAGTTAATAAATGCAATGAAAATACAATCATTCCATGACTTCAATGGCAAATACAACGCTACAATAATTGACACAATAGTTATTACTTTATAGCGTCTATAATGCGGTTATGACCGGTCCCTTATCCAAAAAGAAACGCATTGCGATAACAAAACGTATTTTAATTGATTGTTGCATAATAAACTAGTGTCATATAATTAGTTTAAATAATGAATTTCACCCATTGCAACCTATGTAAGACTACATGTAACACTCGCGCATTCCATATAAATGGGCCATAATCACGCATGAAATGACCAGTCCCTAACAATGTACATGTCGTATTTACTTTATCTTTACCATATATAATAAGTACATATCTTGCCACTCTCCCAATTAGAAGATTATGCAATGTATAGAAGACGAGTTATTCCCTATAGACAGTTGTCATATTGAGTGATTTACCATACAAACGGGCCATAATCACGCATAAAATGACCAGACCCTAACAATGTAAATGTCGTATTTACTTTATCTTTACCGTATATAACAATTATATACATATCTTGCCAGTTGTCATATTGAGCATTTACCAATAGCCTCGGACAATTCCGGAAATAACTGTTGAACCACATTGAGGACTTCGTTGAAATCAACCCCCCAGTCCCCCCATTCAATGTTGTTCGGAACCGTTTCATCACCGCGGTCGTTGGGACCCTCAACATTGATTGGTGGGGGCGGGGGAGGGATATCACTTAGTAGATAGCTCAAGCTCTCCACACAAGTTTGTTGCAAAATCACTGACATTGGAAAAGGGTATAGGTATGTGCCGTGCTGAAGACCCCCTTTTTCACCCTTTGCTGCTAGCTCTTATGACCCCCTTTTGAGCCTGCATCAGTTCTTAAGACCCCCAATTTTATTGAAAATTCAAAAATTGCAAACATTTTGCGTTCCAAAGCCCCAATTCTCCGAAAATGTTGCGTTCTAACACCACAATGTGCATTCTTGTTTATCAAAATTGAACAATAGGCCAGTTCTCAAGACATACTTTTTTGAAAATATCAGTTCCTAAGACCCTATTTTTGGTCATAAAATCGACTCAGTTCAGTTCTGTAGCCCCCCTTTTTGAGACTCTGGGCGGCACTCCCCTACCCAAAAAAAAGGTTGGGTCCTCTGTCATAATTAAATTGTCTTTTAAAGGTCAAAAATTAAAATTACCTCCTCAGAAAATGTATAAAGACTGAGCATCCTTATAGAATATTGCATTTGTGAATATAACAAAAAATTTCAGAGAAGGTGTGGATGAGAGAGAATTTTCCCGTAGCGCAATAATAGCGGTAATGAGCTCATGAATATTAATGAGGCAAATGTCTATGGGATTTTACTGTGTAGATTTTGACTTGTCTCGAATTATTGAGTTTTGTATGAAATGTGATGCAACAAACATGAATTTATGAAGAAGAACTATATAATGAACACATGCAACATTGTTACTAGTGAAAATGTTCAATAGTTCTAGGATATAATCACTGCGCAATCAGTTCTGGGCGGTAGTGTATATCAAATCCATATAAATGACAATCGCATTTATCAGAGTATCATATATACAACATGAAGACCGCTCTACCGCTATCCCAAAACGTTACCAGAATGTAATGAATTGCCTGAAGATATAGTATGTATCTAAAGCCTACAAAACTATTCATTATTATCCAGGCTCTGAAATATAAAGAGAAAAGAAATATTAACAAAATTAGCTGTTACAATGATTTTGATACAAATGAAAGCTCTTTTTTCACATTTTCATTAACCTTATTCTTCAAGTCAGTATCAAATATGTTCAAGATGCAACTGAGCAAATTTTACTTTAATTTCCCGCCCTGGAAAATGGTTTGTCCCAGTTTGCTTCCTTTACGGTCCTTTGTCTTGGGTCCTTGCATTCACATTCCTTTTCCTTTTTGATTCTGCTGGCTACTTTGTGGCGTTCCCACTGGGGCCATTACGTTTCATACTAGATGCGGCAGTTGGTACAAATAACATTTTCATCCAGCAGCTTTCTTAAACCCGTGACAATGTATTGTCGACGACCAGCTTTAATTTTGAAGGGTGAGATTGTATATATTTTAATTGACTATACTGTATTTGCATTAAAATGTGGGTGACTCGTGGTAAACCATATACATATACATCGTTTTATAATAAAGGCTACAAATGTGTATTGTTGATTTTTTTGTAATTATAGGATTCTTTTCGGCATTGCAGCATTCTACAATTATGGGGTCATCGCACCACCCACTTGTGTGATATAATATAGGGCAGGGGCGGACTGGGACCTGAAAGCGGCCGTGGCAAAATTATTAAAGCGGCCCTTTTTGACCATGTCCCGGTAGTAAATTTTCGTAAAAGGTTGCCCCAATTTTTTCCCAGTCAGTCACCTCGTGAATTTCACGTAAGTGGGGGGGGGGGGGGGGGTAGGGTCAAAAAATTTCGCACGGTCAAAAAATTTCGCACGGTCAAAAAAATTTCGCACGGTCACAAAATTTGAGTAACCGGCCCTGAGAGGCCCAAAACTTTAGTAACCGGCCCTGAGAGGCCCAAAACCAAGCGGCCCATGTGGCGATCGCCAAAACGCCACCGTGGCCAGTCCGCCCCTGATATAGGGCAGTATCTATCGGGTAGATTTAAAGCAGATTGTTTGACTTTTGACTTGAAGGTGAAAGAACTGCAATGGTACATGTACATCGGGAGCCATATTTTTAAATTGCTTTGATTGGCCTTAAAAAGTCAAATGTCATCCAGGGGTATCAGTTTAAACATTTTAATGTGCAATTTAATTATGGCAATCATTCAACTTGCATACAAAAATATGTTCATATTTTAAATTCTACCTACTTTTAGGTCTCACACAATCTCTAGCACAGAGTGTCAATTCTTTTTCAATTCTGCACTTCTTGTTTTTTTACTGAGATAATCGGTTTCCACATTTGCCATACACAAGAAAACCCTGAAAAGACATAAGAAACATGAATACTTTTAAACATTTCACATTCAACTATATATAAGCATATCGTAAAACACTATAATTTCACGGATACTTTATTCCATGAATTTAAAATTATTGCTATTTAAGCGAGCATTTAATTTTGCAAATCTGGAAATTTCACTACTAGCCCGGTTCTGGTTTTAACTGATTCAAGTACCTGAATATATATACTGGCCATCTTTTGTAGAAATTTCAGAATTGTTTTCCTGCCAGGTCTGAGAAATAGAGCTTTGAATATTATTATTAATTACTATAATAGCGCCCACATCGGCCACATTTCCCATAGAGTTACATGTAAAATGTGTGTCAAGTAGAAAATGCCGATAATTTAGAAAGGGCTAGAACAATTTTCTTGACATTTTCACCGTATACTCGTACATGTATTCATTAGCGCTACCTAAATCAGGTCAAACCATAAAGGGGCCTATGTAATCTTTTTTTATCCCATAATTTTAATTATAGAGTATTACAGTATTACAGTATATGACAATACTGATAAAAAATTACATTTATTTGTATGTTTAATCTCTTTTATATAGTGTGTGAAAAGGGTCTATGAGGGACATATTAAAAATACATCCTATGTTTGTTTGTTTTTTCAAAAATTGAACTTGGTAAAAAGCCCTAATAGTCCTGTCAAATACACTTCATTCTAAGCCTCTAATGGCCATCGTATCGAAATGTCCATACAATTCTGACATCGCACCTTCAGTGCCAAATAAGCAAATAACGGCACATTTCCGGATTGAGATTTTCCGTGAAATTTAAGTCTGTGAGTAAACGATAGCTTAACTTCCGAATTCATGACATTTTATATGATAAACAGCGAATGTTGGTAAACTGTTTCAGATGGTAGTTAGTATATGCCCAAGTATTACTCTGATGCAAAAAAAACCTGATTTCCCGGATAATTGAGGGCGCACTCTCATACGTATCTCTCAATGCCCCTTTAAGTCAAGACGTTTCAGAAAACCCGTGTTATTTTTAGTGTCATATTAGTCTAAAAAATCAGCTGAACTTTTATCTTGGCGATAGGATGGGAATCCAATTAAGGTCTTGGTATTACAATACAAAAAATGACAACTTCATTCAAATTACTCTTACAGCTAGAGAATAGAGAATAAAAGAATAAACATGCGTAAACTTAACGCAAGTTACTGTGGAATCAATCAACCACATATCTTCAGTAGTTCACTGTGATCATTGAATGACTAGTGTGACTTCACTGTCTAGCTGCTTCTCATAGGTTTTTGACCAAAGAATATTTTTGTATAAGGGTACAATTAATTGTGCTCACCTTTGCATATTTACCTTATTTAGAGATTGTCTATCCTGCTGTTGGCAATTGGCTTGTATTTTGCCTGATGATATGAAATAAAAATGAATATAATTGAATGATTAATACATAATTTCATGACTGTGGACAATTTAAAAAAAAATGGAATTCCTTGAAAAAGACTGTACAATATAAGCAAGTTCATAAAAATATATTACTAAAGTAGAAATAATAAAAATTGTTAAAGAATTTTGGTTGCCTAACAACCGCAGATTTGTTCGAATGAACTCTTCATACAAATTGCCCGATGGAACATGTTATGTGTCAGTCCATTATCAATCGATACTGGAACACTGACTTTGTACCATTATCTAGCGATGGGTGTTCCAATATCGGACAATACTACAAATGTAGTACAGTCCAAAATCTAGGACCTATATTTACACTTTTAACCATGATTCATCATAATGTAATCGTATCTATAGATTTTATAGATTGGTTTATTGAAAAATACAAAATCGTGACCTACAAGAAAGATTGCATTGCACTTACAATATTATAAAAACATTTAAATACATTCAAAGAGATACATTGACATTTAAATACAAATTACAAAGACACATTTATATAAAATATGTGATACCAAAAACACTCACAAGATGAACATACCCCTCAGATAGCCTAACCCACACGCACACCTTACAAGAAATCACACCAGTAATACATTGGCTGTGCCAACATTTAAATCCAATTCAGGCTTGCGCACATTTCATGTTAGGGCAGCATATGCCTGGAATAGCCTACCAGCAGCAGTCAGAATTGAACTGGAGAACATGACCGTGCACCAATTTAAATCTAAGATTAACGGACTCTAATTGTGTGCAAAGTATATTATTTTGCTATTTCTGTTTGATTCATGTATTATGTGTATAGTTGAACTTTGTAAATACTGTATTATTTTATGTATGATGAGGGCCTGCTTGGAAAGCAGTGCTTGACACTGAAGCTGTTTACCCTCAATAAAGAAAGATTAAACAAACAAACACCCCCACCCTGTCCCACTCACACCAGACCTTTTCCACACACTTCCATATTAAAATACATGAGATGTATCTGACAGTTTAAGCTATTTTGACACAAAGAAATGTACAGAGTGTGTCAAAAAAGTTCAATGTGACACAGGAATTTGTGTAGCCAAGAAAAATATAAACAGTTGATATGAAACAGTAATAATCATTAAAAAAAATCTTTCCATAGAGCTTTTGTTATCAAATTATGACAAATTTACCACTTTTCATGTACTCTTTTTAAGAACATCATTCAGAGTGTAAGTGAACATAATCGATCAAATTAATATTATTCAACCTACTAAATGTCAACATTTAGTTCAATTTCAAAAGAAAAACCTATTTTCATATCATCCATGACAAACTATGTAGAGTATCTGAATTATTAGATGTATTTTAATCATTATTGGAATCTCAAAACATTTTTTTTTTCCGATTGAAAATCCAATTCTTTTTCAAAAGTGGCTTAAGTGTGATTACCCTCTTGTTACTGAATTAATCAGATCTTGGGAGTTACGGTGGTGATCACCTTAATGGAATAATAAAGTGTAATTTATAGAGGACTAATATCTAGGGTTTAATTTACAACAGGCTATTTTTCTGATAAACAAAACAAAACATGAGATGTATTTTTGTATTATGTTTATCCCGCATGGGACACTTTTGACATGCCCATGGTAAACGCAAATATTGTTAAAGTAAAAAAGAGGAAAAACCATGAGTGGTATACATGTAGGGAGGTACATTTTTGTAAAACAAGGCTTATTCCATATTGGGTGGGCTACTAATGTAGCTTAAACGCAAAATATACGTTTTTCTTTTATGGAAGCGATGGAGACCTACGCTGTTTGCATGACACCCTAAACTATGAGGTAGAAAATACAACCAGTACGTGTGTTCCGCTCTTCACAAGTTAATGTATAAAATGATTTGGTGAAAATGTTGTCTGCTTTCTAAACCAGAGATAATTTCATGAAAATGTCATTGTTTTACAAAATCGGTCACACTGACTCAAGTAGGTAAATGCATCTTTCATGCACATATTTTCAACGAGAAACCTACACCAAGATAGATGAAAAAGGGCAAACTTTAGTTGTTTGCACAATAACACTCACCCCTATTATAATTTCTCTTTGGAGTGCCTGCACATGTTGAGTTTAGCTCTTACAGCTTCCCGCTTGGAATTTGTTGCTACATGTACATTGCTGTTTCATGGTTATACCGCATGTTTACATGAATGATATCGGTACTCCAGCATCTTGTGTGCCTGCAATTAAAAGTGATTTTTTTAAGAACCGTAAAAGTATAAATATCCAAAAGTCAAAAATGCATCCATCCATATCCATTCAACTTTAAGAAATGCATGAATTATAGATCCCCCACATTTGTTATCATCCGCTTGCAAAAGGAAAAATAAAGAAATGAAGTCTGATGAACGACCCTTTGTCCTAGTACAGAATGAGTAATCATTACATACGGCTGTCATGTTAGATTTAAACCCCGTTTGGTTACACAAACAATTAACAACTTCCCTACAAACTACAACGTTAGAAAATATTATTCAAACACTTTGTAGCCGTAGTGTAAAGTGTTCCCTCTTTCCCCCCTGATCAATGTTGAATCCAACAATGTGTCCCCTGTCTGCAAGGCTCAAGATAAGCGGGCGCTGGGTGATTTTAACCCTCGGTCCTCCTGCCATAGCGCCCAGTAATGCTGAAAAATAAACAACCGAGCGCTGCTATTTTGTCCAAACCAGCGCCTGTTGACGATCAGGAAGCTTGCCCAAGACATCGCATTTTGAATTGCCAATGCTGCCACGCTGGATATTTTGTTTAAAATCTGAGTCGAATATGCTATTTGGAAGTCTCCACAACTCATGACAGCCGAGTTTTAGCACAAAAATACTCATTTTACAGAACAAAAAGGGTAAAGCTTATTTGATAATAAAAAGTTAGCTCTCGGTTAGACTGGAAGTACATGTAGCTCATGGTTCTCAATAAATCCCATGAAAAGTAGCTCCCGGTAACAAATCTGTTATCTTGGTGAGCTTAAGCTTGCCTGTCAGCACAGTGCCTCACAACATTGATCGGTGGGGAAGGGGGAGAGATATGAGGAAAGGGATACGTCAGGCTACAATAAACAAGTTTCCATTTTCATGTGACTCAAATAGCATGCATGTTATGGTCCAATAAGCATGGCAATTAGGGTCAGTGTTCGAACACATTTTTTTCTTTGAGTGTTTATAAAATCACTTAAAAGTAAATCATATAATTTCAGGTTTTGGCCCATGAATCTGTTACTATGAGCAATTCCAATGACATTTCGCATGCTTCTCAGGATTGGATATAGCTATCCAGCTATCATCACACCAAATAAGAACAAAAACGACCAACCTTTAGGGAATGGTCACATAATGCATGTCAGCCCTGAATGTATATTGTGTTATAGATTCATATGAATAACTTCAGCGTGATTGTTTAGGCCTATTAGTACGGTATTACATTGACGTTTAATATCAATTTCTTTCATAATGAACATCATACTACACCATCTCAACGATATATACTCCTATTTCTTCAAGTATTAAAAATCAATTTTCGGACAAAGACAATAGGTATAAACATGTTTCACGTTTAAAAATTCGTACTATTTTCGGCTAATATTATCTCAATAATAGTGTTTTTTTAAATGGT
Organism: Ophiura sarsii; assembly: GCA_035610835.1. NCBI lineage: Eukaryota > Metazoa > Echinodermata > Ophiuroidea > Amphilepidida > Ophiuridae > Ophiura > Ophiura sarsii. The sequence goes on from CM069445.1 coordinate 31,286,720, forward strand.
TACTTTTAACCCTTTGAGTACTACAAATTACTACGATGCACACGCGGTGCGCTTGTGCCACCCGGTTTGGCAGTTTTTCGATGAAATAATGGCCCCAAGGTATATACTTGTCGAGGTATATTGAGCCAATTATGGTTGACCCCGTGGCCTAACGGTAAACCATTTGCCTCTGAACCTAGAGGTCCGGGTTCAAGCCCAGGGCCCTTCCCCCCCCCCCCCCCCACCCCGCTTTTTGGCCGTGAAAGAGGTGCTATGGGGGTGAGGGTTATGGAGCAATTTTTTGTCTTCAATTTTATTTTGAATTATTTTTGAATTTTTGTCTCATTAAACCTAACACTCTTGAGTAACGTATTACTACAGTGCGTTGTGCTTGTGTCACCCGGTTTGACAGTTTTTCGATGGCCTCAGGATATATACTTGGCAAAGTATACTGAGCACTTATCAAACTGCTTTGTACATTTCACGGACTTTAATTATGCTAATGAGCTCATTAAATGACGTCACTCACATCATCGATATTTTCGTAACGCCAAAATTGTAGGGTTGAAATTCTAGGTCGAGTAAAATGATGTGCTTATTTGTTGTCTGTGAGCTTTTGTGATTTTTTTTCCCGTATTGGAGTATTTTTTTATTGAAAATAGACAGTTCAAATTAAACGTTGGTTCCAAGTTCAACTGACAGCACATGTATTTAAGTCGACAGCAACTGCAATATGCAGGCAACATTTGAGAAAAAACGATGCCCGACTTTGCAAGAAAGTGTACGGGAAGTGTACGGGCATGAACATGACAAACCAAAACAGTCTAGTAAGTAACCGCCTCCGTGGCGCAATTGGTAAGCGCGTTCGGCTGTTAACCGAAAGGTTGGTGGTTCGAGGCCAGCCGGGGGCGTTGTTTCTTTTTGCATTTAATGCAGATCGACAAATCACATCACAGTAAAAATTTAATGTTGACAAAATCACAGACCACTTACACAAAAATCGCATCTGCGCATGCTCCTGTCGTGATCGAAATCCAACACACAAGCAATGGGCGAGTTTTATAAGTGCTGAGCCAAGTATGTTGACCCCCGTGGCTTTAGCGGTAAGTCGTTTGCCTCTGAACCCAGAGGTTCTGGGTTCGAGCCCCTGGGGCGTGGGGGCGCTTTTCCCCCTCGCTTTTGGGCAGCGCAAAAAATGTCTTTGGAAAAGGTGCCTCGCGGTTTAGAGGCAATAATTATTGTACCTTCAAATGAGTATTGCAATATTTACTTCGTCAAGAACATCAATTTTGTGACTTTTACTCAAATTAGAGTAAAATAACTAGTTTCTTACTTGATGCAAAAGTAAATCTGAACAATATTTTAATATTTTGGAGGATTTCAGGGGCATTTTAAGGTTAAATTTGATGTCAAATTTGGTCTAGATTTAACATCAAAATTACACACTTTTTGTTACATTTATTACTTTTACAAGAAAATAATATGATTGTTGGAATGGAATACAAGTAACACAATCCATCTAAAAATATCAAAATAGTTTGTTATTTTTCATGTCAATTACCTAATTTAATATTGTAGGCCTCTTTATTAAAGACCAAATCGTGCCACATGGCACAACACTAATACATTGGGGTTAAAATGAAGAGCCTAAGGAATAGCACTTTGGCAATATTTTGCTGTTTTTCATCCGTGTCTGCCACACTCAATAGACGTTTGGTTTTCACTGCATATCTCCAGAAATGTCCAACCAATTACTCAGGTAAATTTACAGTCATCAAAAAAGTAACTATACAGGTAATAAATGGGCTTTTAACTCTTAAAACATATTTAACCTACCTAAAAATATTAAATTATAAAGTTGTTGAAAAATTAATCTTCTTTAATATAGGATATTGTACTCTAGGATCGGTTGAATATTGAAGAAGTGGCAATCCAAAATGTAAGGTGATGTCACAATTTCATTTTCACATTTTACATTTCAACACGAGGAGAGTATGACAGGTAACGTGTGTGTGGCGTATTGATCCATCGGAACAATACGGCTGACTATCCAACCTACGCATGCATCCCCCAATTGCTCTACCGTTAATCGATAATGTACATGTACCCATAGCTGGGTCTGCGTGTAGAAAAGAAAAATGTGAAAATGAAAATCGGACTTCACCTTACATTTTGGAGTGTCGCTTCCTCAATAATCACCCGATCCTAGCGTGCGATATCTCATATTAAAAGAAAATGAATTTCTTTAAAAAAAATTAGTATACCAAATCAACCATTTTATACCTATTATTTCAGTCAACAACAACATGGTGAATATTCTAAGGAAAATGCATACTGGCTGTATTTTCTACCCAATGGTGAATATTGTCTTGAAGTCATCCATGAAAAAGTATTCACCCTTGATTCTATATAAGGCCAAATTAAATTAATTGTTTGTCTCAAAGCTCCTCTCCTGTTGTAAAACTAATGCGGAATGCGGGTTTTTTTTCGGGTTTTTTTCTTTTTTAAATATAAAATATTGAAATCCTTGTAAAAGTGAACTTTTGTATTTAAGATGATGTGATCAATGAAAATCTGAAAAATCTGTGAAATTTTGGGATTTTTTGGGGTTTTTTTGAAAAAAGAAAGAAAAAAAAGTGTTTTTCAGCGGGAGCTTTCAGACAAACAATTAATTTAATTTGGCCTAACAGAAACTGCTTGAAAGTATGGAATATCCACATATTATATTGTACACTGAATTAAAGACAACGATGGAGAGAAGACTTAATAAAAACAATATACACATGTAGTCTATTTGGCCATTACGAAACAGTGACGTAATCGCGTATTCTACTAATTGCAGCACATAATGCGCGCGCCTACTCACGGTGCTGGCGTATACACACAAGAAGCGTTTAATAAAGGCGGAAGATACACACGCGTGCATAAAAGCTGCATCTGTTATGTTACGTCACTGTCCAGAGGAAGCCAAATAGAGTATAATTGCATTTTATTTCTCATGCGTGGAGTACAAACCCGAGCTTGTTGTTTGGTTTTCTGGGTTTCGTTGTCTTTTACACACATTTATCAACCGGAAGATAGGGAAAAATAGTGTTGAAATATTTTTAAAAATCTTTTTTTTTTTTTTTTTAAATCTTAATTAAATTTAAAAAAAATTCTTTAAAAAACAACAACAAAAAAGCCCGGCCCACATTGTTCGTAATTTTGACCCGGCTGGATGAGGGCAACACAACTCTATTTTTATTTTTTGCCTTAGCAGGTTGTCCGAGTGGTTAGGGCGGCTGCGTGGTGACCGGTAGAGTCCGGGGGCCGAATCTCGGGGGGTATGTGGCGATTATTTGTGTAAAAAAATCATACTTTGTCCCCCTCTCCCAGTTTCCACACAAAAACATAGCCTGGCTGGTTAGGGTTAAGGTATATTTTATAAAATAATGCAAAAGGAATCAAGCGTGCCATATCATTCGACTGTGTAAACATGCAATCAAACAAAATAAATTGGACTTTAAGTTGAATTCAAGTTCGGGAAATAGGTCTTTCACCGTGTTTGAATACAATGGCAATGAAAGATGACGAGGTCTGAAAAGGTTTTTTTAAATTATATAATGTGTTACTTCTGGGTCATTGAGAATACATGTAGTGATACAATTTTTGGACTTGCTGTTTTTCATGGGCAAGTCAGAGGTCAATAACAGTTACCAAATTGTTCTATCAGGTTTTTGTCGTTAGAATTGTTAGCGTTATTAGCGTTATTTGACCGTTTTACTGGGCGAAAGGGCCAGTTGGTTCAGTTATTAACATTCATACACTCTTTGTAAAAAAGTGTCAAACCGATCAGAAAGCAAGAAATGGGTCGTTCAATACGAGCACCATATGCTTTGTTTTGATTTGTTGTTCAGGCATCGTGGGTTCAGCGGATGTTTATATTTGTTATTAGATAGATCAAAATTATGCTCAAATTGTGAATTTTGATTTGTGTAGTGTCGAGTAGGTCAATTAATGAGAATGTTTTGCTTTTTTAAAAAGTTTGAAAAATCAATGCCCTTGCGCAAATGTTTTATAATGCTTAAAAATAGCACTCCCCTGCAGGATTGTGCCATTGTAGGGTCATATATATCAACATCATTGAGTGTGCATTGATTCATCTAATTTCTCTAGAAACAATCATCATCATTATTGGTCGTCCGTGGACGAAATGGAGGAAGCATTCGCAACATACTGGGCCCAGACTTTCCTGTCGGATCTCTGGTGGATATCTATATCGATTCGATACCCATATCGAAATAATACATTACACATTTATTAAAGGTATATTATGTGATCTTTTCCAGGGGGTGCCCTCAATCCTCAAAAAATAGTTGGAAGCAGATTTTCTTGCAGATTTACTTTTCTGATCATAAATCATAAATATATTCCAAGTTACAGAGCGATACGATTCCTAAATAACCTCAAAATCATAGTTTTAAAGTGAATTTAGAGTAAAATTTGAAAAAATAGATTGTACATATGTACCGCTCGGTACAATCTATTTTCAAACCATGATTTTGAAGTAATTAGGAATCGTATCGATCTGTACTTAGAAGATCTTTATAATTTATGTTCAGAAAAGTAAATCTGCAAGAAAATCTGCTTTCATAGTAAAAATCAATGATAGAGGGCGCTACTTGGAAAAGATCACATAATATGCCTTTAACCTATTAATTATGTTTCCCAGTAGAAACACGCTCTATTCTTATGATACTCACTGTAGTGGCTGCTCCTTAGTGAAACATGGCCGCACTATAATTAGGCACCTATGTTCTCCAGTTGCTGCCAACCAATGGTGGTGCAGGTAGCCAGATTGCGCTGCCTTATAAATCAGATTGTACTGCCACAGGTTTAGCTGCAGCATGGCTTTTGTTTTGTGATCAAATACCTGTATGGTGAAGAACAATGTCATACATGTACTTGGTGATTTATTCGCAAAAAGGTAATAATTTGAATACACTATTAAAATGAATGAACATCAAGGACAGGGGGGGGGGGTACTCGCATAATACGGTATACAGGGGGGGGTGTCGCTCTAATGGGTCGCTTTTTTCAAAAAATCCCTAAACATGAGGTATGGTTGTGCTGAAAAATCCCTAATAATGGGGTCACTTTTTACAAATGGGTCTATTTTCGCGAAATTTGTGCCTATTTTGGCCAAAAATTGGGTCTAAAATGAAGCAAAATCCTTGGAAATGGGTACCGTTTTTCCAAAATCACCCCTAGAAATGGGTAGGGGTTTTGAATCTCCAGCGGCACACCCCGACCAAACTAAATCCGAGTACCCCCCTCCCCGGGCCTATGTTTTTATGATTGATAACAAAGCTTCAACAATTTGGAACTTTACCACAGAAATTAATAGCAACTTTGTGACAAATAACAAATAATAAGGGTCTCCCACACCAAATTTTTAATAAGTCCAGATGAGAAACACATTATTTGTGATACTTGGCCTTAAATGAAATTGGCATAATAACGAATGGTATTATTGAAAAAAATGGTTTTTTTTTAATTTACTTGGCGGCTTGGGCTGTAATCAATTTCAAGAAGTTGTTTATTTACTGTAGGATAATCTCCCATCATCTAATGAGGCCCCCAAAAAACGTTGTTTGGTTGTCCTCGGATGCCCGCTGTTGCCCGCCCCTAACTTTGCCGCTGCCGCCCTCCCCCCCCCCCCCTCCCCCAAAACAGAAGCTGTATCTCCACTTCTGTATGAGATATAACAACAGGGTTGCACAAAGATGATTGAGTTATCGTGTTACTTTAACACTTTTTACTTAAAAATGAACATAAAGGAATCAACTGATGAAGGTGAAACGTGACAAAACCGCCGTTTGATCATGGTTTACGAGAAAATACACATATTTCAAATCCTGTTATATTGTGGGAAGCATATAAATCCCCAACTTCGTGCAAAGTTTGATTACAAACCATTCTTTTCTTGGTTTCAAAATAACGGGTCAAATGTGTGTTAATAAAAACCACCTTTTTCGAGATGTCGTGTGCATTCGAAGTGCGCCTACTATTTCTGGGTAGTGTAACGCATGAAAACATGTGAGTTAATCGATAATGAGTGCGAACGCGCGTGGAATGTTTTGGAGTTGGCAAAATAAATAGTGCGTGTTGAACCGGTTGACAATGATTAGACGCTTGTGTATTAATTTCTGTGTGCAACATCTGCGGCTAATCATCGGTTGGATCTCTTTTAAAAAATGAGTTTGCTATCTACTGAAGACAACATACGGTCATTATTAACAAAGTAGGCCTATACATGGTTTTGTTATGTGGCCATGCGTTTTGAAGTGGGCCCATTTCTGTTTCATTGTGCGATTTTCCAAATATCAAATATCGTGCCAATTTTTGGGTAATTAAATATATTTCTAATGTTTGACATCCTACACCCAAAAAGTATACATTTTTTAATAGGAAATTGTCCAAGGAATCCAAAAAGGCAATCAGAAAAGGCATAGGATGAAGTGATAATAAGTTTGAGATCAAAATATGGAGATTTTTTGGTGGTCGAGTCAACTCGGACACCGTAGCTTTCAAATGAAAGGTCAAGGGTCATTATTATTGTTTCAATTAGCTAGTGGTGACGTGAAACGTTATTGTATTTACTAATAATGTAAATTGTATTATACATAAAGGAAGAAGTATTGATAGAAAAACTAACTTTATCTGTGGTTTCAGGCAATTTGAGCTTTTTATTAATATGAGTCGGCAGCTACCTACATGTACACACAGTAGTTTGGTATAAAAATGCTAAAATATCGCTAAATTCAGTGCGAAATGAATATTTTAATGATATTTTATATCAAATGTGTCTATTACCGTAAATAAATGGCTTTATTTAATGGACAATATGGGCCATTCCACAAAAATGGGACCACTTTAGCTTTGGAAAATTATGAAAATAAATTGTTTCAAATCTGCTTACTTTGATTGTTTTTGATGACCCAATATGCTAAAGTTACTAGAACAATAATGTTTGCGAACACCACTGCTCACATTTTTACGCACGAAATCATGTAATTCAGGTGTTTTATATGGTTTTTTCACTCGGTGAACGGCGTTATCTAGTGTCATATTGCATTGTCAGTCATTGCATCCCTAACTAAGTCCGAATATGATATTCAAATTATTGTTTTTTTGTCGTTGAGAGGTCTCCCCATAACAATATTTGACAAGCTATGCGACAGAAGAATGAATTTCATTTTTTAGCCTCAACAAATCTCTTGCTATGAATCAACGCTTTTGACAACTATGTGCTTTCAATTTTGTACCTTTTTCCAAAACTTGTTTTGTCAATTTTACTCTAGTAGAAGAATATTCCCTACTGTAATGTATCAATTGTCAAATTTTCTTTAAGCCCAACATTGAAATTGTATGTCATTATATAAAGATAACTTTATATGCTATTTTTAATGGTATTATTCTTGGATAACGCCGTTCACGTGTATGCCAGTTATGGGATTGAAACAAAGATAAAACAATTGAAACTGACATAAATCATGTAGCTGTTGGAGAAACTTTATTTGTTATATCAATTTTAATACGAAAAAATGATTTAAACCATACATTTGGGCTGAATTTCCCAATATTGACCGTCAAACAGTGGTCAAATATTTAATTTTCACTTTAAATGTTTTATATAGCTTGCATTTTCGTTTAAAAGGGGTATGTACCATTACATTAAAGGGACATTAAGTGGTGTTGAAAAGTTTAAATGTTTAAAAATTAACTTCAGAATTCAAGATGAACATTTAAAATCGCCATTATTGTTGTTTCTACTAACAAAAAACACAGCAAAACTAGATTAAAACAATATCATCGCTATTTATTGAAAAACGCCCTCTATGCATGGTTCGCGTTATGTATCACGCGTACTGCACGGGGATACTGTCGGACGTAAAATGCTGGTCCCGCGGGATAAGTATTTTTTGAATCGACGTTTTCTTGTACAAAGAGAGCTGATTTTTCTTAATCCTTATAGGTGTAAGTTCATACATGTAATACAATTATAAAAATAAACTAATCTCAGTTTTTATCATAATTGAGGGCGCTGCCTCCAACACATCTCTTAGTGTCCCTTTAACTATTGTATTCAATTACATGCACACTGCATCGCATATTGTGAAGTTGTTCTCTTTTTTTGATTGATATGGACATTTTAGGGTAAATTCCGTTATCCCTGTGAACAGCGTTATCCATGGTTATCCTGACATACACACGCGAAATAAGCCTGACGAAAACACATGCTCAATACTTGCTAATAGAGCGATTTCGCTATGTGTAGCGCGGTAGTAAACACTCATATGTGTGGACTACATGTATGAGCCATATATTTACACTTACAGCATATTCTAGAAGAAACCGTTTGGTTCACAAAGTGAAATGTGTTATATACATGTATGTAGAACACAAAAGAAGAAGCAAACTCACTGTTTTCAATGTTTCGCTGCTGTATCTAGACTTCTCAAAGATTTTCCAAAGAAGAAAGATTGTGCTCTTGCAATATTTTCTTCAAATGAGGGTGATAACACTTTACAGGATAACGCCGTTCACGATAACGCCGATCACGTTTGTATTCGTTTTCGTCCCTTTCTGACCTTCTGCAAGCCGTGTAGTTGAATTTCTATTTTTTTCCGATACATTTAGTATATAAGAACCAATAGACCTAAACATAATACCTTTCAAAGTTAACAGGATACCTACTTCCCAGAGAAACATCGATAACGGAAATTACAAGCTTAAAACAGTCGTTTTAAATAATGAACTTCAACATTTTTTATAAGCCAAATGATGTGCCAGAGACTTTCGAGGTGCTATACATGTAATTTCAATAGCGTGGTCGGTTTGCTACGCGATTGCTCATAAACTATTGCATATTTAGAACATTCAGTTTATAATGATATATCAGGTGTAGGCCTACGGATATCGGAAACTACACACATTTCGTGGAAAGTTCATTTTAATTTAAAAGTGCACATTAAATTTACTGTATGCAGAAATGAATGCCTTTATATATTTTGTTGGTACCTTTGCTTGATTTATTCGTGACAAGACAGTTTAAAATTGTGACATCTGGTCGAGGAAACCGTGTTTTTGTGGTTTTGGGGGCCTTTCAGTGTAAATTTGAACCTGATAATGTCATTTAAAGCATGGCAAACCATGATGTTCCGAGTAGAACTCATCAAGTTCTAGCATAATATTTAAAAAAAAGTGTGATATACTTATAGTAAGATTTCCCAGATCAAAGAATGATAAAAAGCCAAGTGGTCCAATTTTTGTTTAATTGCCCATATGTAGTTTAAATATCAAAATTATAATTTTCGATAACCCTGTAACGACACTATATGTAATTAAAAAACTCCGCCATTCTCAGCATGTGTCGTGGCGCAATCATAGTCCGGACGGCACGCTTTATAAAGGGTGGGACTCCAGAAATCAAAAAATCAACAAAAGGGTGGGGGTCAGAATATTTCTGATATAAAGGGTGTAGTTGTATAAAGGGTGGAGATAAAATAAAAAGGGTGGGGGTTAATTCCATGCGGAGAATAATTTCTGAGCGATCATCAAAATAATCAAAATACTGACCTTGTCGGCTCACTAGCGCTAGTAAATTAATATCATAAATATGTATCCGATATCAGGTCCGATATACTTCGAAATTTCGGGAATTCCGGGACCCGCCCGAAAAAGTTGCCATTTGTTGTTATATTGTGGAAATTGTGACATTTTTTCAAAATGGAAACTCTCCACGAGTTACGACAGTGTCGTACGTGGCGTAATATCACATTTTAGCGAGCATAAGAGTACCAAATATGCACTGATTTGATGAAATAAATCCATTTCAAATGAATCTTCTCTATAAAATTTGCATTAAATAATCGTGATTTAGCCGACAAGGTGTTTTTTAAGTAGCTTATTTTTGTATTATTATTTTTTATTCAATTTTCTTTTTGATAAATAATTTCGGGAATTCCGGGACCCGCCCGAAAACAAAACGGGATGTTTCTGTCACTTTGTCCTTTCTTCCAATGTGTGCCTTTTCAAATTTGAATGCACAAAATGATCAAAATGTCCCCTTTTCGGTATAAAGGGTGGGGGTTGAACATTCCCAAATAAAAAGGGTGGCTCTGTAAAAAGGGTGGGGCAAAAATAAAAAGGGTGGGGGTCTGACCCCTGTCCGGACAGTGGCAATCGGTTAGCGCGTTGGACTTCATCGAAGATGGCAGTTGAAGATTACGAGTTCGAGTCACGGCAGGGATGGGTTTTTGTGTCATCTAAAAACATTAACTTTTTTACTCTCAAATTTAATAGACATAACACTCTAGTTTGCGCATTTCATATTCTTTTTTTCAATACAGATCATTTAAAAATATTTTTTGGGATAAAATGGTTTTAATTTTCGATTTAGCACTACTATAGTCTATAGTTTATTGAGTGGATAAACCATTTGCGTTGCATACGTTGCTTTCAGACAACTTGTTCATGGCGAAACGGTCCGTGCGCGCTCCGGGAAATCCAAGTTATTTTGTTGCACTTTATTTTTTATCTTTTGTCCTTCACTCTTTCCAAACTCCTTGTCACTATTACGCTTGTTTTACATACTTGCTTCAGCAACACCCTGGCAAAAGTGACGGTTTGATTAGTCGGGGCCCCCAAATCCCCGATGCGTAAACAATGCGTGTATCCAAGCCCTCAAACGCGCCAAAAACATAGCGCAGCACGCACTGGCGGCATTCGAAACAACAGTGTTGCGTATTTTAAGCGAACTGGCGCATGCTTATTTGCGTGAACAACTAAACACGGGATGCGCGGCGCATAGGAATTTCGATGATCCCCTGCGGGCAGACTTTTCCCTTCCACTTTGTCGATGATCAGAATATGGGATTTAAATAGATTAAATCCTTCTATAGTCTTTTGGAATATCGAAATTGAAATTTCTTTTCATGTACCGTATTATCCCTATTAAGCGCCCATGCCCTTATAAGCCCCCACCCCCATTTTTCTCAATGACTACCAACAAACAATCCCTTTATAAGCGCCTACCCTTTCAATTACCGTAGCACTGTACAACAACATTTTTCCCCATGGCATCCTTCAGTAAAGCGCAGTATCTGTAGCTTGGATAGATCGCCGCCGCCGCCCGCTCTCCCCCAATGCAAGCCGCCATCTTTGTTTTTTATTCATGGCTAAAACAACATCGCGCATGCTCAAAACTACCGAGAATAAACGAAGTTTTCGGAAGGGCACTTGAAGCTTGTCAGAACATTGACGTCATAGACCACTGCGACACCGAAATGTTGATTTTCCCCCCAAATTTTAAACAGGTTACTTTTCGATCGCACAGGGTTTTCCGTTAGTGCAACCTCGCCAAATTCGACAGTGTTTACGATAAATTAGTAAAAAAAAGGTTTAATAAGCGCCCACCCAAAATGACTTGCTAACCGCCCTGGGCGCTTAATAGGGATAAATACGGCCGTATTATCCCTATTAAGCGCCCAGGACCTTATAAGCGCCCACCCCTGTTTTTCTCAATGACTACCAACAAACAATCCCTTATAAGCGCCCCACCTTTTCAATGGTCAGCATCCTCAAATGACCACTTGTACATTTCATTTAGTACATGAAATGGTCAGCCTCCTCATATGACCAATTGTACATTTTCGTTAGTACGTCAAGTGGTCAGCCTTTTCAAACTACCACTTGTACATTGTATTTAGTACATAAAATGGTCAGCATCTTCAAATGACCATCAAATGGTCAGCATCTTCAATGACCATCAAATGGTCAGCATCTTCAAATGACCACTTGTACATTTTATTTAGTACGATAAATGAGTTTAAAAAAGGTAACATAATAAGCACCCAGCCCACCCAAAATTACTTTGCTAACCGCCCTGGGCGCTATCAGTTTCGACAATGAAACACTACTTACTGGCCCGATAATAAGCCAAGCTCATCCCTACATGTAGTTCATGCCATTGGTCACTGTATACGTAACTAAAACAACAAATTATAATCAAAATCAAGGTCAATTTTTCAACGGTTTGCTGACGCGTTCGTCAGCAACCCGACCCTCACACGTCGGTCTTCCTTTACATAATATTGCTCATTATAATTCACTATTTTATTATATTTATGCTTTTTTCATACCAATATCAACATTTACAAAATAATTTAAGGCCAAATAAAAAAAAACATATGTTTCTCGTCCCTGCCCGCTTCCTTTTTTGGGGCCGCCTCCTTTTATCTATTATTTATTATTCAAAAAAAAAAAATTCTTACAATTCTTTTTTTAGAAGTCCAAAAGTATATAAAACATGACCTTAGATGACCTAGATTTGACCCGAAATAATTCACTTAATACCCCATGACCCACACCATAGCTATGGTAATTTATAACTTAAGATCCTACCTTATAAGTACATTGGTATTTCATAATATTCTGATTAAAAGTATGACTTTTGAGAACCGTTTTCAGTGTAAAAAAGACCATTATTGTTTTATTGTAACAACATCTAACTAAATTTAGTAAACTACATGTATACATGTACATTTTGCTTGTTATGGCAACAGAAGTGTTGCCTGTAACATGATGCAGCATTAAAAAGATTTATAATGTTTAAATAAATTATTTCAATTTTGTTTAAATTAATTTTTAATTTGAAGTCAAAAAAAGCATAACTTTATTTCTATAAATACATGTGAATTGCGATCTGGTAAAAAAAGATGTTAATAATAACACATATGTTTTGAATGCATTTTAATATCTTTAATACACAGATTTACCATTTTGCATTACCACATCACATGTATAAGAACCACAAAAATAATATGTCTGACTTCAATTTGCAAATATATTTTAATCATTATTTTATTATTATATGAATGTAACAGTTCTTGGTTGTCTAACAATTGTCTCTTTCTCAATTGTCATTTCATTTAATAGGGAAAACAGTAGATTGCCAGAAATCTCAAACGGCGGCCATTTTGAAAAATAATAAATAATAAATAAAAAGCCCCTCATCCTCCTTTTTTTGAAAAACCTGGACGAGAAACATTTTTTTTTTTTACTTGGCCTAACCAATATCTCTTCTATTTTTTAGTCAGAATTTGATAAAGCCATATTTAGTCATAAAATAGTTTATATTATTTACACAAAACACTTCAACAAAATGAGCTCCTTCGTTAGCTCAGTCGATTAAGCGTCAGACTTAGAATACAGAGGTCCCGGGTTCAATTCCCCATCCGGTCAAGTTAAGGCTGAGACGATTATATTTATAAGGTAAGTTTATATTAAAATCTTTAATTTAATGCAATGCAAAAATAAATTGTAAAAGAGGAATAAAATGAATATATGATACATAAAATTGCAGGAAATATGTTCCTGGACTTTTTTTCGCATTAAAATATAATTTTCAATTAATATTTTAATGATAAAACCGGGTCAATGTCGGCTATTAAACGTTACTACATATGTCTGCCCAACGTCCTGTCGATGTTTCTCCATAAATGATCGGCGCTACGTCATCCCCATTAGCAGCCAACCTCTGAGCCGACTTCTCTGGGACGTTTGGTCTGACCAAAACCCAACGTACATGTATCTGAGTTATATGGGAGGTGGTTGCTGGGACAGGTGCGGCAGCCACTAGCCCTACCTGTCCACAATGTGAACTAACGGACATAATGTGCAGAGATTCTCTATTGGACAATTTCATAAATAGGTAAACCAAATGCCAAATCACATTATTGGCTCTCATTCATTGTTTTAACCTGATTTTGGTTTAAAATGGCAATCTACATGACTTGATAATATCTGACACATACTTTTGACGAAATTGAGTATTATTTTGTGACGGAGAGCCATTAGCCAATAAACCTATTTGACTGACTTAAACCACAAGGGGGGGGGGGAGGAGCTCTAAATGAATTTGAAACATACCCATAAAGCCCACCACCACTGTTTGTGCCACAGAAATCTATAGCAATAGCTGAGTAAAAGCTCTAGAGTTGCAGAGTTCAAGTATTATCTTTTTATCCACTAGCCATTAAACATGGCAACTAACAAAAACAATGCTATTTTTGGATTCCTACACAATGGGTAACATAGGCCTGTACTAAATTACATCTTGAGTGTATGTACATGTGTAGAGCCGTGTCTGCTTTGTACACTCAGTTGACTTTGGTATTATTGATCTTATTACATAACACTTTGCTAGTGCATCCATCCATATCTCTCTATTATACTGAATGCTTTTGAGCTGAAAATGTTGTCTCTCATTCACCTGAGGAGTCTGTGGGTAAAACCATGGGGTGAAGGTGAAACCTGAGACTGTACCTATTAAAGGGATTGGAAGCAGAGACACGATCTATTGTTGTTCACTAGTAGTACCCCATCGGTAGATGTCTGATACGGTTAGACCAATTTTCGCCGCCAGTGGCGCTGTCCGCGTGGGATAAACATTTATGTATATTAGTCTCAGGGTGAAACAGACTGATTGTGAATAAAATGGAGTTAGTTACTTTTGTTTTTCTTCTCTGTATAATTAAAAATTAAATAATTTCAAAAATAACAATGTCATTTTTGGATTCCTTTCGAAATTTCCTTTAAGATGGATGTCAAATAAAAATGAAAACTAGTTTCTCTTCCTAAATTTTAGAAAAAAGGAAAATGAGGGCACAAAATAAACAATGCGAAATCGTAATTACTAATACTATGGTATTATGTTGCCTGATTGATTGCGTAACTGTGTGAAAATATTTTTATTTCATGGTTCTAGGCAGTGTTCAAATTAAGGAAAAATAGCATTGTAGCAGGAAATTGAGGTTGTCCGGCACAATTTTTGATTGTCCATATTTTAGGACAATTATTTATTAAATCATCTTTATTCAGTCAAATAACCACATAAAAATAAAGAAGAGAACATTAAAAACCAAGACAACTGGGGCCTATACTGACCACCAGGCAACCAGGGGCGTACCGACCGGGGGGGGGGGGGGGGGCAAGTTTCCCCCCCCCCCCCCCCCCCACCTCCAAATACCGGGACGCTAAATTCGCAAATACCGGGACGCTAAATTTCCATAAGAATAAATATTAGGGCCTAAGCCTGAAAACACTGAGGATTGGGCATTATTTGTTGACAGTTGTGCTTTTTGGACTGCGAAATTTTGTGACCCTGCGAAAATTTGTGACCGTGCGAAAATTTGTGAGCGTGCGAAAATTTGTGAGCGTGCGAAAATTTGTGACCGTGCAATTTTTTTTGACCCTACCCCCCCCCCCCCCCCCCCCCCCCCCACTTACGTGAAATTCACGAGGTGACTGACTGGGAAAAAATGTGGGGCAACCTTTTACGAACATTTACGCCACTGTTGGGACGACATACTTCTGCCCCCCCTGGCTCACATGCCGCGGGACGCGCCTGCAGGCAACGTGTTACAAAAAGCACTATTGCACAACAATCAATATATAAAACACATTTAAAAAGGGAGGTGAGCCGGTCGTGACAGACCTGCTGCCATGAGGACCTATATAAAATTGGTAACGAATCCCGTTCGTGTCTTGATTGGAAAATGGAAAAAGAAGACGTACATCAGACTCTTTTTCGAGATGTTATTTTTGAGAGCTGTGTATTTAACGTTACACTTTAGGGTTCGTAGGAGACAGTGGACGAAGTGGCTATTGGACGAAATGACATTGGACCAAGTGGCTAATGGACGAAATGGCATTGGACGAAATGACATTGGACGAACTGGTTAATGGACGAAATGGCATTGGACGAAGTGGCAATAGAGCTCTCAGACGTGTCTTATTAATATTAGATTTTGTTATGATGCCCCTTGATCCTATTTCAAAAGGGATCAAGGAGCACTTGTAGCCTGCGTCTGAGATATCTCCTACCAGGGCAGCATATCTGTCAGTCTTGAGTTTATTAGCTTTATCAACATTTGGTTCAAACGGCACTGTGAGCTCAAATAAAATAATCCTTTTTTGAGCAGGGAATGTAAGCACAATATCAGGTTTTTGAGCTGTTGGGATGATGTCAGGAGGAACTGTCCCCCCTCCGGTGAGGTACCCTTCTATATCAGCGTTGATCAAGACACCTTTGTCTTTAAGTCTCGCTATCTTCGAAAGCGGATGATATTGTTGTGCCGCCAGAGGTAATGATCATGCATCTGATTACAATTATTGAGGATGTGGAGAAGAGTACCTTTTTTTGGAACAGAGGGGGCAGTTATTACTTAGACGTTTCCCCCATTTGCAGAGGTTGGCCAATGTGGGGAGACTTTCAATTGCAGCAATAATTGCAAACTTAAGTTGATTCATTGAAAAATTATAATTATTGCATTTTGACCCTTTTTAATGACAAGTAAAGGAAATAAAGTGAGAAAAAAAACCACAGTTCTGTAAAATATTCGTTCTTTTTGCGGACTCGGAGGTGAAGGACTCGGTCTCGGACTGGGCACTAGGGACTCGGGAATTGTGCCCGAGTTCTGTCCGAGTCCAGTTTATATTGGCTTATTTTGTTTGCAGTAATTAAATACTTATCTACAGTAGCGTAGCCAGGGTCACTTGTCAGGGGGGGGGGGGTATTTTTTTCCCCGGTGAACACCAGTTCGACCCGGTAGCGTAGCCAGTTTTTTATGTAACTTTTTGATTTGCCGTCGAGTAATAAAATGACAAGCGTGTGTGGGGGGGGGATCATAAATTGACCGTCGTTTCATGATTCCCCTTGTCAAATGGACCGACACTGATAGCCTGCTTTGGCATAACATTAGTATATCCTGCACCTTTTCTGTCCGTTTTCTTTCCCTTTCCTTCCTTTTTGTCTCCTCTTCTCCTTTTCGTCCCTTCCTTTGCCTTCCCGATTTTCCGCTGCCTTACCGATTTCCCGGTCATTTTTTTTCTTCGGGGGGGGGGGGGGGCACTCTGCCCCCCTTGCCCCCGTCTGGCTACGCTACTGCTTATTTAGTCATCCAATCTTCAACAGTTTAGAAATAATACATTATCATTACAAGCATTAAAACACAATTCGAGGGAACCTATAAATAATTAAAGGGATAATAATCATGTGCAATCGAAGGCTGTTTATGTAAATGGTCTTTAGGTGTTTTTGTGTCAGAATATTTTATACTTTTTACAAAAATGATAACATTTCCTACTAGATGATATTTCGTTGGTAATTTTCAGCTTCCTAGAGCAGCTCTCTTAAAATATTGATGGAATTATGGATGACATTTTCAGGGAAAAGAAATAGGTGCAACAGCAGGGGAAGGGTTGCTCTACAGAATAGCACACCTTTTAATCAAGTTGTAATTTCTCAATCTACAGGGTGAGTCAAAAAGACTGCAATAGTGGAAAGAAGCCATTTTGTTTTCAAAACCAAAATGAATTTTAAAACTTTTTAAACGTTGCAAGAATGATGTATTTAATCCTAACTTTGTGTGAAAAGATGAAGTCGATAGCATTTTTCGTTTTCCTTTGGTGAACCTTTTGACCAGTGCACCCATTTCACACGTTTGTCCACGAGATACCCAAAATATGCATCAGATCGCAAAATGTGTCTCATTCAAATTTGGAAACTTGAGTTCATTTGTGATGTTATTGGAATTTGATACATCCTTTATTGTTTACATGTGAGTTAGCATAATCAATTATAATCATACCCATGCTATGAAAGCGTATAATATTCTAAATTTTAATAAAAAACTGAAATTTTCCATTTTTTTGTTGGCGGGATTTCAAATATGAAAATGCAATGTGTGCCATTTCCAATGAAAATCACTGTGCTCGTGGACAAACAGGTAAATTTGGTTGTGCAGCAAAGAGGGTCACCAAAGACAAACGAAAAATGTGATCGACTTCATTTTTTCACACAAAGTTAGGATTAAATACATCATTCTTGCAACGTTTAAAAAGTTTTAAAAATTCATTTTGGTTTTGAAAACAAAATGGCTTCTTTCCACTATTGCAGTCTTTTTGACTCACCCTGTATATGAAATTATGGCCACTTTTTGAATATCTGAATCAATTCTTTATGCCTATAATTCAAAATGGTATCAACACTTTTCCATATAATGGGGATGCGACGGTTAAAATGCATCATTATGTTGACATCACTGTAATACTGGCCTATTATAGATAGCAAAATTAATGACATGTGGTCAGAACTTAATGTAAGGACTCGTGACTCGGACTCGAGAGGTAAGGACGGACTCGGACTCGGGTATGGTGGACTCGACTACAACACTGGGGCCACCTGGCCATAAATGAAATTCCCCCGACTCAGATTCTTCTCAATTCCCCCAATGTACCAACAAAAATTTCACGTAAGGGGGGGGGGGGGATAAGGGCGAGGTCAAAACATTTTGTACGGTCAACAAAAAAGAAAATTGCAGTTCAAAAACTAATGGCCAATCATCTGGGTTTTCATCATTTTCTCTATCACATTTTTCTTTATTAGCCGATTGCTGCATACATTTGTCGACTACATTACAAATTTGCAGACTATTTGACGATTTGGATCACACAACCCCCCACACACACCCTCTAGCGGCCGACGGTCCTGCCCCCAACTGTCAGTAATTTCCCCCGACTGGTTTCAAAGGTAGGCCCTTTGCGCACGCTACTGCTTTATAAAGGGACACAAAGTAGTGTTGCAGATTTTTTTACTTCAGAATTCAAGATGAACATTAAACATTACCATTATTGCTGTTTCTATACAAAAACACAGCAAAACTTGATTCAAACAATAGGCCTATCATCGCTATTTATTCAGACGACGCTGGCCACGCGTCTCGGACGATCCAATATGGCAACGGGAGTGCACCATTTTGAAATATTTTTAACAGTCATCGCCCGGTTAACGATGAAAATAATTGATAAAATAGCATTTAAAATTGGGGTGATTAGCCAGCCACCCAGAACGGTTTTGGATTGGAAACATTTTCTTCCAACCTATGATGATTTTTTCAAAATGATTAGATCAACATTCGCGATTACGTGTTATTTCAATACGAATTCAAAATTTAGGTTTCCGCATGTCCATCGTCGTCTGTATTTATTGAACCTTTTCTCAAAAACGCCCTCGATGTAAATATGGTTCACATTAATATTTATCATGTTATTTATATCACGCATGTTGCAGTGGGCCCAAAGAGGTTGTGTTCTCCAAAATAATGCCCAGGCGAACTCTACAGTACATGTGTACTACACACGTGTACTACACGTCACGTGACTGCCATGCCACCTACATGTACTGTAGGTGTGTTGAAAAAAGCCCAAGCCCAGTCACTCCAGTTCAGTTGAGCCAGAATGGGAGGTAGCGCACGAGGCGGGCCGGATGTGTGTGGGCGTGAGATGGCGGCCAGGGGGTGTTTGTGCATAGACCGTTCAGTGGTGGGGTGGGGGGGTGTGTGTGTTAGGAATGGTGCAGTGTTGGGTGGGAGGGGGACGTTGCTTTAATAAGAAAGCAGTAAATTAAAATCAAATACATTATTCCGCTGGCATGGTTTGATACGTAATATGATTAATCGGACCTTTACAAAATCTGTCTTGAGGTATTTTTCGGGAGGGGGTTCTCACATTGATGGTATATACGTACATGTACCTGCCTTTTGGGGTGATTTTTTCGCAAAAATTGGTATGTGATCCAAAACTGGTAAACATTTGACGAACATTTTAGAATCGCTCACATTAATCAAAAAAGTATTTTAAATAGTAGAGGAAGGTCCATATTTTATTATACCAAATAAAAAATAAAAAATTAAAAAAATTGCTAGGCGTACTGTGACGTTAAAATTTAATGTGCTTTTTTATAGCGTGAGGGACGGACAAATGGAACATAAAAGAAAATTGAGGTTTGAATATGAAAATAATGAATACATCCTTTTTTATTTTACATATTGTAAGTATACAAACCATTTCATTGATATGTGATGACACTTTTAATAAACATCAACTTATGTACATGTAGTGGTTAGAGGTCGTAAAATGCGAATTCCAGTGATTTTGTCCGTCCCTCACGGAAAAAATACAATTTTTTTGTCTCCTACTGTAGCTACAAAACTTTTTTTCTTCAAATAACGAAGTACCCTATCTATCGACAGACCCTATCAGCTCTCCAAAAATAAATATTACAAGTCCCTGAAACCTTATCGGTCCTAGTAATTTAACTTTAAATGTGATGTCCGTCCCTCACTTTACTCTCCGTCCGTCCCTCACGTTATTGTTGTTTTTTCCCTTGCATCAAAGCTGTTGTAAAATTTATTATTTATTTTGCTGTAATCTTGTTTACAAATGCACTTAGATGTCAAAGATTATATCTCAATTGATTTAAAATCACTTTAAGCAATGTAAAACACATATAAATGATAATGTGCTGCTGAAGGACAATAATGTCCGTCCCTCACGTCCGTCCCTCACGTCCGTCCCTCACATTATGAAATAAGGTCATAAAAGGGGCCTACACCCCAACCAAAAATAATTTTCTTGTTTTTTTCTCTCAAATGCTATTAGTTAACTGTCAAATATTATATTTCAATTGAATTTGATCAATATTGTTGATTTAAAAATTAGTCTCATTTTGTCCGTCCCTCACATAAAAAAGTCGTCCGTCCCTCACACATTTTTAACGACGTCCCTCGGCTATCCCAAGTGCATTGGACTTGCAATTGTTTGATATTCATAAATGGTTTTATTCTCGAATTCATAATTTGTGAGAAAAGTTAATAAAAGTTGCATAGTTTCAATAAATATTGTAAAGTGTACAGAATGGTTGTGATACCCATTTTCTATTGATGTCTGTCCCTCACGCATCAAAAACGACCTCTACTTAAAATTGTAATGTTAATTTCACTTTATAATACATTTAATATGTGTATAAACATCATTAGCAAGTACACATATATGTTCAATTTAGTTTCCATTTGTCATTTTCACTAAAGAAAGCATTTTATCTATTGATTTCCGTCCCTCACGTGAGGGACGGAATTGGATCACACTCTAATAGCGATGGGGTGTAGTGTTTTTTATCACAGACCCAAAGCTCCCAATTTTTATAAATTGGGTAGTATTTGAGGATTTATTTGTAAAAAGCACCCAATTTGTGATCAATACGATAAACAGGCAAACTCTACCCCAAGAAAATAGTGGCGAACTCTACATACCGTACGTACGGCACCCGGGGGTGCGACACTACTAATTTACGGTAACCTACAGGTGCCTGGTAGAGTTCGCCGATTCAAAATGGCGTCCGAAAAGCGAGCTCAACCTCAAACGCTGCAGTGGGACACTGTCTGACGTAAAATGCTGATCTCGGCTAGATCAGCATTTTTGAATCGACGTTTTGTTGTACAAAGAGGGCTGATTTTTCTTAATCCTTATAAGTTATAGGTGTAAGTTCATACCAATTGTAAAAATATACCAATCCCAGTTGTTATCATAATAAAGAGCGCAGGCTCCAGCCTCCAACACATCTCTAGTCTTTAAGTAAACATTTAAAATGTTAATTTTAAAAATCTGATTCTGAAAAATATTGATGAACCCTGTCGTCAAGGCTCAAGATAACAGTTTTTTTACAGGGAGCTATTTCAAAAGTAGCGCCCCGAGATCATGGGATTTATTGAGAACCAGGACTCAGTAGGCCTAGCTACTTCAGTCTACCGGGTCGACCGGGAGCTAACTTTTTATTAAATCGTATTGTCAAATCGAAATCTTAGGCAAGCTTACCGATCATCAACGGGGCGCTGGTTTGGACAAAATATCAGCGCTCGGTTGTTTATTTTTCAGCATTACTGGGCGCTATGGCAGGAAGACCGAGAAGTAAAAAATCGCCCAGCGCCCGCTATCTTGAGCCTTGCCTAGTCCCAATCGGTACCGTAGTGCAAGTGTATCTTCGATAGTATAATTAGTATAGTGAAGCATGAACGATAGTATAGCCACCATTGGGTCTACGCCACCAATTGGGTCTAAGCCTTGCCTATGCTTTTTAATTCATTTCATTTATAAATTCATAGCTCTCAGACTCAGAGTAGCAGTAGAGCTAGAGGATAGAATTCAGAGAGCTAGGGCTAGCCCTACAGGCTACAGACAGGCTACAGAATGTGAATGTGTTGATGTTATTTAGTTTAATTATTGTTTGTATTATCAATTCAAAATTAAGCTTACCTCAGCCTCAGACTTGCCGATGTCAAACTATATCAGTACACATACTAATTCTATGTAGCAACTAATAGTCATAGTCATCTCATGTGTAGTCCGAGGTGGCTCAGACTTGTGATCTACTCTGGGAGGAGGAACGACAACACACGTACGCTACGTCACTACGTGAACGAGCTAACTCATGACTCATGTGATGATGTATGAGTAGTACTAGCAGGGAGGTGTAACATCTCTCTGGTACTAGTAAGTAGTATGTTGCATGGACTGGATAAGTCCATGGATGGTTGACTGTAGTGTAGTGAAGGGAAGTACACCTCCCTGTTACCTCCCTGTGTAGACAGTGTTTAAAGTGTATCAATCATTCAAATACGTCGTGATAGCTGGTGATAGTCGTACGATACAGGAAGCCGAAACGCAGCAGTCTGTCAGTCCGTTCCCCTCAAGGGAGCACAGCACCAAGACGCTCTCCATAGACTTTACTGTTAAAAAAGGCTTACTTAAATGGCTCTAGTTTCTAAATTAGCCATACAATTTAAATGACATTTTGATATGTTTTACTCACAAGGGTATTCTACAACATATCTCAATATGAAGCAAACTTTCTCGTGCACTTTTTTTGCTATAAGCCGCCGCATAACAACGTAGTGATATGCCTACCTAAATTCGGTCTCCGGTCTGGATATCACCGCGTGTGTAAATCGGTCCGTGAAATTAAAATTGACCTCAAATCACCTAGTTTAAATGTCAGAACATCAACTACACATTTCAAACACAACATATTAGTGAAAAATTATATCATAAACCGTCAAAAAATAACTCTCTTTCCCGCCAAATAGGAACTATTGTCGTGATAAACTTTGAGTGATCGCGACGATAGCGTGTCGCGATACCTATTTAGGTATGTGCTCCCTCAAGGGATTCTCGTCGTCACTCCCTAAAGTTTTACTAACAAACTTGCAACTTCTGAGTCAATCCCTGCGGATGTCGTCACAATGGTGCAGGGGGCGACGGATCAGATGGATATTATTGGATTGCAAAATACAAATGTATATAAATTGAATTTTAGAGCAAAAGTAATATCAATAACTAATCGTAATTAAAACGCTAAAAACTAGATGAAGATACCACTCAGCACTTATTAAAGTAATTAGGAATACTTATTGTGGTCACATACTTGTATCTTTTAATTTATGATATAGAGTCTCAAAATAGCGACTGACGTTGACTTTATTTTCACTCATTTTGAAAAAAAATATACTTGCGACATTTGATATTTTTCCCCCGAAATTTGACATTTTTAGCATATTTAAATTATTAACATCGCATTTTTTCATATAGTTAGTAAACTAACGATCAATACAATCTTCCAAAATAAAAATGATGCATGTAACACGTTTTTTTTAGTGTGGGCATCAAATTGCCATTTGTTAGCAATACGCAGTAGCAGTAATATATAGTCATTCTGCCCTTTTATGAACATTGGGTTATTAGATGTCCATATTATGAGTGATTTTTTTTACTAGGGTGGGCTGCAGTCCCCTCCTCAGTTTGTTAACAATTGCAGGGGGGGAGAGATCAATACAATCTTCTTTTATAAAGATGATGCATGTAAAACGGTTTTTTCGAGTGTGGGCATCAAATTATCATTTGTACGCAACATGCAATAGTATAGTTATACGTCGTTCTACACTTTTATGAAAATGGGTTATTAGACAAAATGAGTGATTTTTTTTTTACTAGGGTGGGCTGCATTCCCCACCCCAGGTTGTTAACAATTGCCGGGGGGTTGATCAATGCAATCTTCCAGAATAAAAATGATGCATAACACGGTTTTTTCGAGTCGAGTATGGGCATTAAATTGCCATTTGTTAGCAATACGCAGTAGCAGTGATATAGTCATTCTGCCCTTTTATATGAACATTTGGGTTATTAGACAGAATGAGTGAATTTTTTTATGGGGCTGCAGTCCCCTCCCCAGTTTACAATTGCAGAGGAGGGGGGGGGGGGAGATCAATACAATCTTCTATTATAAAGATGATGCATGTAACACTTTTTTTCGAGTGTGGGCATCAAATTATCATTTGTACGCAACATGCAATAGTATAGTTATACGTCGTTCTACACTTTTATGAAAATGGGTTATTAGACAAAATGAGTGATTTATTTTTTACTAGGGTGGGCTGCATTCCCCACCCCAGGTTGTTAACAATTAATTGCCGGTGGGGGAGGGAGGGGGGGGGGGGGGGAGGCAATCAATGCAATCTTCCCGGAATAAAAATGATGCGTGTAACACGTTTTTTTTTCAAGTATGGGCATTAAATAGCCATTTGTTAGCAATACGCAGTAGCAGTGATAGTCATTCTGCCCTTTTATGAACATTGAGTTATTAGACATAATGAGTAAATATTTTTTTACTAGGGTGGACTGTGACAGTCCCCTCCCCAGTTTGTTAACAATTGCAGGGGAGGGGGAGAGATCAATACAATCTTCCATTACTCTAAAGATGATGCATGTAAAACGTTTTTTCGAGTAGGCCTACTGGGCAGCAAATTACCATTTGTACGCAACACGCAATAATAGTTATATAGGGCCTATACCGTATGTCGTGGTACACTTTTATGAAAATTGAGTTATTAGACAAAACGAGTGATTTTTTTTTACTAGGGTGGTCTGCATTCCCCACCCCAGGTTGTTAACAATTGCCGGAGGGGGTGGGGTGGGGTGGGGTGGGGTGGGGGGGGGGGGGGGGGGGGTAGGGGGGGGGGGCGATCAATGCAATCTTCCAGAATAAAAATGATGCATGTAACACGTTTTTTCGAGTATGGGAATAACCTCACCTCCACTCCACCCCATACCTCCACCACCATAACCACCACCGTCCGCACCACCACCACTGGTTGATTGATTGATTGCTTGATTGATTGATTGATTGATTGATTGATTGATTGCCATTGGTTGGTTGATATTGATTGATCGATTGGTTGAGATTGATTGATCGATTGGTTGAGATTGATTGATTAGTTGACATTTATTGATTGAGATTGATTGATTGATTGATTGATTGAGATTGATTGAGATTGATTGATTGATTGAGTTTGATTGATTGATTGATTGATTGATTGAGATTGATTGATTGATTGATTGATTGATTGATTGATTGATTGATTGATTGATTGATTGATTGATTGATTGAGATTGATTGATTAATTGAGATTGGTTGATTTATATTGATTGGTTGAGATTGATTGATTTAGAATGATTATTGTCATGGATTGGTTGAGATTGATTGATTGATTGATTGAGATTGATTGATTGAGTTTGATTGATTGATTGATTGAGATTGATTGATTGATTGAGATTGATTGATTGATTGATTGATTGATTGATTGATTGATTGATTGATTGAGATTGATTGATTAATTGAGATTGGTTGATTTAGATTGATTGGTTGAGATTGATTGATTTATAATGATTATTGTCATGGATTGGTTGAGATTGATTGATTGGTTGAGATTGATTGATTGAGAATGATTAATTGTCATTGATTGGTTGAGATTGATTGAGATTGATTGGTTGGTTGGTTGGTTGGTTGGTTGGTTGGTTGGTTGATTGATTGATTGATTGATTGATTGATTGATTGATTGATTGATTGATTGATTGATTGATTGATTGATTGATTGATTGATTGATTGATTGATCGATCGATCGATCGATCGATCGATCGGTCGGTCGGTCGGTCGGTCGGTCGGTCGGTCGGTCGGTCGGTCGGTCGGTCGGTCGGTCGGTCGGTCGGTCGGTCGGTTGAGATTGATTGATCGATTGGTTGAGATTGATTGATCGATTGGTTGAGATTGATTGATTAGTTGAGATTGATTGATTGAGATTGATTGATTGATTGAGATTGATTGATTGATTGAGATTGATTGATTGATTGATTGAGATTGATTGATTGATTGATTGATTGAGATTGATTGATTGATTGATTGAGATTGATTGATTGATTGATTGATTGATTGATTGATTGATTGATTGATTGATTGATTGATTGATTGATTGATTGATTAATTGATTGAGATTGGTTGATTTAGATTGATTGGTTGAGATTGATTGATTGAGAATGATTAATTGTCATTTATTGGTTGAGATTGATTGATTGGTTGAGATTGATTGATTGAGAATGATTAATTGTCATTGATTGGTTGAGATTGATTGATTGATATTGATTGATTGATTGATTGATTTATTTATTTATTTATTTATTTATTTATTTATTTATTTATTTATTTGATTGATTGATTGATTGATTGATTGATTGATTGATTGATTGATTGATTGATTACTTGTCATTGGTTGGTTGAGATTGATTGATCGATTGGTTGAGATTGATTGATTAGTTGACATTGATTGCTTGAGATTGATTGATTGATTGAGATTGATTGATTGATTGAGATTGATTGATTGATTGATTGAGATTGATTGATTGATTGATTGAGATTGATTGATTGCTTGAGATTGATTGAGTTTGATTGGTTGATTGATATATTGATTGATTGATTGATATTGATTGATTGCTTGATTGCTTGATTGATTGATTGATTGATTGATTGATTGATTGATTGATTGATTGGTTGATTGAGATTGATTGATTAATTGAGATTGATTGATTAATTGAGATTGGTTGATTTATATTGATTGGTTTAGATTGATTGAAATTGATTGAGATTGATTAATTGATTGAGATTGATTGATTGATATTGATTGATTGATTGATTGATTGATTGATTGATTGATTGGTTGATTGATTGATTGATATTGATTGATTGATATTGGTTGATTGATTGGTTGATATTTATTGATTGGTTAAGATTGGTTGGTTGATTGATTGATTGATTGATTGATTTATTGATTGATTGATTGATCGACATATTGACTTTTTGATTGGTCGATTGATTGTTTGGTATGTTTGTTGATTGATTGATTTATTGATTGATTGATTTAATGATTTATTAAATTAATATATAAGTAATTGCATTAATTAACTTTAAAATGAAACAATAACATGTACATGTTTACATGAATAAATAAATAAATACATACATTGAATTTTATTTAATTCAATTCTATTCAATTATTCAATTCGATTTAATTTAATTGTTACTATAAGCAGGGCTTCTATAAAACGTATACGTATGATACTAGTATTGTTTCATTTTGAAGTTCATTAATTAAATTTAAATAATTAATGAATAAACAATAAATAAAATAAAATAAAATAAAATAAAATAAAATAAAATAAAATAAAATAAAATAAAATAAAATAAATTATTATTTTTATTTAATTCAATTCTATTCAATTACATTTTCCTATTTAATTAAATTAAATTAAAATAAATTAAAATATAATTATATTAAATTAAATTAAATTAAGTTAAATTATTATTATCATTATTTTTTTTTTTTAAATTTTAAATCTAATTCAATTCTATTCAATTATATTATTTTATTTTATTCAATTCTATTCGATTCAATTATACTCAAATTTGATTTAATTTAACTGTTAGTTTTTACTATTAAATTGAAGCAGGGTTGCTAAGTATGATACGAGTATAATTTAAATTGGACTGTCCCTTACACCATACGGCCCGTGCTCTTCTATGGGCGCACATCCCCATTGGAACGCCCATTGAAACGCGTGCTATGGATTCTGGGTATAGGTCGGCAATCGTTTTTCCTGGTTCCTTTCTCGGAGTTCCTCTTCATATTCTTTTTATGAAACATTCCTCTTTTTGGTCTTTTCAACATATCAATTTTACATATGGGATGGACGGTCTCGGTTTTTAATAATTATGATTTTAAAAGTCCCCGGCCCCTTCTTCCATACGCAGACACATCTTGAAAATCGGCTTTTCGAACCGCTTCACATGGGTGACCAATAATTTCGCGTTAATACTTAAATATGGGTTAGATCCGCAGTACAACGTGACTGTTTCAACTTTTTAATAAATCAAACACTACAACCTGTGCAGAAAACCCGGCCAAAGTTTTCAAATTTCAAGCTGCAATCCGAGATTGTGTAAGGGACTATTTCCCGTGGAAGCTTACTATTATTATGATGTGTGGAACAGTCTCTTCATACACAGACACTAATGTACAGATGGGACGCTCGTTCGTCACCGCACACCGCGATACCCATTCCGTTTAGCGATCACAAACACGCAGCTGTATCTATTGAACCACCATGCTTCGGTCAAATACGTATGCATGGCTCAACTAATTTATCGATTTATAAATCAGCTCGGTTATAAGCGATGCATGTTCGACCTCCATGCATCGTTTATAACCGTATGCATGGTGTATGGTACTGGTGGCTATACATACATGTATTTACGTGCACTATTCCCAGCTAACCATATTACGTTGTTAGAACGTCGTGGCAAGGTTTCACTTTCGTTCTTGGAACGTTATGATTAAAAGTTCAAAGAACGTTGTGAACGTGATTCAACGTTAGGAGAACGTTTATTTGTCGACACATTTTTACGTTGTATGAACGTTAGTCATGAACGTTTTCACAACGTTATCACAACGTCCTAAACGTTTAAAACACTTTCTTGAAATTCTGTTAGTTATACCATTACGTCCAAATGACGTTTTTATACTGTCTTTATTACGTTATCGGAACGTCGTGACAACGTTCATGGAACGTTGCGATCCAACGTTAGAAGAACGTTTATTTGTCGACACATTTTTACGTTGTTTGAACGTTAGTAATGAACGTTTTCACAACGTTATAACAACGTCCCAAACGTTTAAAAAACTTCTTGTTAGTTATACCATTACGTCCAAATGACGTTTTTATAACCTATTTATTACGTTGTTGGAACGTCGTGACAACGTTTCACTTTCGTTCTTGGAACGTTGTGATTAAACGTTCAAAGAACGTTTATTTGTCGACACATTTTTATGTTGTATGAACGTTAGTCTTGAACGTTTTCACAACGTTATCCCAAACGTGTAAAAAACTTTCATCAAATTCGGTTAGTTACACCATGGCTACCAGGGAATGGTAGTGGTATTATAGAGGGATGGGGCGGGCATTGACCTTTTCATGTGTACTATGTTCTTGCTCAATGTATATGGCATTAGTGAACAATGACTTGCCTTTAGCTATACATATGAGAACTTACGTATACAGATCAAAATGCTTTCTATGGTGTTAAAAGCTGTTAAATGTATGTATCGACTTAATTTTTTTTTAAAAATAGGTTTAAATAAATAAAAGTTGCAAATTAGCTCATTACCATAATTTAAAGGTTACAAACGAGCACCGGTGCTAATTTTTGTACCATTGAAATTATGCTAATGAGCTATTTCCACAATTTACTCGACTCATGTAAGGCCAGGTAAAATATGCAAATTAGCGATTACAGCCCAGGTAACATAATTTGGTTGTGTAAACGTTATATGAACGTTATATGAACGTCGTGATGAAGCCAGATTCTTTTCAAGCTTAAAAGACATAAATAAATATATTCCACATAAATTATACAGGTATTTTGTCATGAGTTCAAGTTCTATACTCTTTTTCCATGTGCAATACCCACGAGGAACGAATTCGATTCAAACTTTAACGGATTTACACGCTTAGAAAAGAGCATATTGCGCTTCTTACAAGTTCGTAATCATAGTTGTAATTAATGCAAATTGGACCAAGCCGATTTTGCTTCCTCATGTTTGCTGAAGCATATCTCCCGTTCTAAATAACCAATTGGAACGCAATAAAATGCAAATGAAAGCTTATTTACTCAGCTTTCATAATACATCAAGATTAGACCCGTGTGTTCCTGTCCTTTTAAGATATCTTATGTGCCCAGAGTGTTAACATTTTTTGGGTCACCCTGTATACGCCTAGATTAGTACATCAAATTTGTAATGCCAAATTGTTTTGTATTAAAATTTTGATTCGTAATAAACCTTTTTAAATAAAATGTAATTCATTATTTAATTAGTCCATGGAAACGTGAGCAAAATGTTTTCTGAACGTTGCAGTTAAGTTCTAGTTTGGTTGCACTTAGGTTGTGGTTAGGTTGTCATTAAAACGTTTCTACAACGTTATTATAACGTTGCGGTTTGGGTGTGATTTGGTTGTTTTAGGTTGGTCAATGGAAACGTGAGCAAAAAGTTCTCTGAACGTTGCAGTTAAGTTCTAGTTTGGTTGCGCTTAGGTTGTGGTTAGGTTGTCATTAAAACGTTTCTACAACGTTATTATAACGTTGCGGTTTGGGTGTGATTTGGTTGTTTTAGGTTGGTCCATGGAAACGTGAGCAAAACGTTCTCTGAACGTTGCAGTTAAGTTCTAGTTTGGTTGCACTTAGGTTGTGGTTAAGTTGTCATTAAAACGTTTCTACAACGTTATTATAACGTTGCGGTTTGGGTGTGATTTGGTTGTTTTAGGTTGGTCCGTTGAAACGTGAGCAAAACGTTCTCTGAACGTTGCAGTTACGTTCTAGTTTGGTTGCACTTAGGTTGTGGTTAGGTTGTCATTAAAACGTTTCTACAACGTTATATATAACGTTGCGGTTTGGGTGTGATTTGGTTGTTTTAGGTTGGTCCGTTGAAACGTGAGCAAAACGTTCTCTGAACGTTGCAGTTAAGTTCTAGTTTGGTTGCACTTAGGTTGTGGTTAGGTTGTCATTACAACGTTTCTACAACGTTATATATAACGTTGCGGTTTGGGTGTGATTTGGTACTTAAAACAAACAACCCGCAACGTTATAATAACGCTGTAAGAACGTATTTAATGACAACCTAACCAGAACCTTAGTGCAACCAAACTAGAACTTAAACTACAACGTTCAGGGAACATCCTTTTCACGTTCAAAGGATTAAACTAAAACAACCAACTATTTGAGTGTTACAACGTTGTTAAAACATTATGTAAACGTTTCCGATGATCAACATGCAACGTTCAGAGAACGTTTTAATCACGTTTCCAAGAACCAACCTAAAACAAACAAACCGCAACGTCATAATAACGTTGTAAGAACGTTTATAATGACAACCTAACCACAACCTAAGTGCAACCAAACTATAACTAAACTTTAACGTTCAGAGAACGTTTTGCTCACGTTTCAACGGACCAACTTAAAACAACCAAATCACAACCAAACCGTAACGTTATAAAAACGTTGTTAAAACGTTTTAAATGACGCAACCTAACTGCAACCTAGGTGCAACGTTGCGGAAACGTTCTGTGTTTGCTGGGTTCATATATAGTTCTACACATTTTGTTACTGCGTTGTCTCTGATTTGATACTTGGTTGGTTGGGAGGATTCCGAGCGAATCAGGTGATAAAATGTAGTGATTCTTTCCAACTCGGTTTGTTGTGATGCGGTGTCTGCACTACGATGCACAACACTACAGCACAATACAATATACGCAAACTAGATGATGATATGTGACCCCGTGAATGTGACCTGTGCGGACGTAATGCCCGGCAGAATGCGTGCGCACCTACAGGGAATATGCTTGTACGAGGGGCAGTCAGTAAGTTATGAAAGTGATCGTGGTATGGGATGCACGAGTGATTCTATTGAGGGATAGTGTGATCAATACAAAGTATGAACTTTTGTCTTTCAAACAATACAGTTTTGGATTTTAAAGTGTGAACTATGACGTCATAGCATTGTCTCAAAGCAAGTACACTTGGGACAATGCGGGAAATTTGAATTGTTTGTATGAAACAAGTGGTAAGAAGATTGCATAACATGACACCAGAAGCAGGTAAATCCAGTGGCGGATACAGGGGGGGGGGGGGGGCGGGTGTACGCGCCCCCCGTAACATTTTACAATATACCTTTTTTTTACCTTTTTGCCACTTGTACCCTGCGATTTTTTTTGCCCGTTTTGGGACAATCACATCGCTATCGTTATAATCCCTCCATTGTTCTTTATCCTTTGTTGTTTTATAAGGTATATTATTGTGGATTTTGCTAAATAAAAGCGTTTTTGAGATGGTCCCTTCTTGTTCGTATTAAGGAATTCAGATCTAAAAAAGAGTGTCAAACAGAGATAAGTGTGTGTTCTAACTATGTGCCAAGTGTTATCTGTTTTTATGCTTGCATTGCCGATATATACGCAAATGTATCAATCAACCAACCCATATTCAACATATTACATATCCAGCCAAATAATTGACAGATTTCAGTCAGTGTCTGAAACCTATTGTGTTTATGTTTATGACGTTACATAATCAAACGTTTCTAACAATCCAAAAGTGTATTGTTTGAAAGACAAAGGTTCATACTTTGTATTGATCACATTATCCCTCGATTGAATCACTCATGCATCCCATTCCATGATCACTTTCATTATTTATTGACTGCCCCTCGTATAAACAAGAAAAGTGTTAAAAACACAATCCTCGGCTAGAGGGGTTTAAGTTTGAATGCAACAGAAATAAATGAAGAGTATCGTAAAGAAAATTGTGTCATAACAAAACATGCACTTTCAGTCATAGCATAGATCCTTGAGAAGAAAATATCTATGGCCATAGTTCCCTGTGATTGTTAACATGAACAACCCCCCTGAACATTTGAGTTAAAGGTGTTACCACATTCTCTTAGTTCCCAACTAGCGAACCACACATGGTAAAACATTCAAGGCTGTTAGAACAAGGCAAGTCAAGGTAGGGCCTGTCACTTAGGCTAATTCCACTAATTTTAGAAACAGCTATTGTGTCATCTATCTCATTATTGCATGAATTTATTGCTCAACCTCCCTTGCTGATATTTCCAGCAGAGAGTTGGCGTGGTTATGTCTTTAAAGGTCCCAAATAGGAATATTTTGTATCTAATTAAGAATAGACTAAGACCTATCACATCAAAGTCAACCGGGGGCAAAACAACTAATTAGGTAATGGATAATTAATTATGATTAATTAATGATTGATTAAGTATCAATAATCAATGATCAATAATTGATTATTCATTGATGAATTTATTAATTTATGAATTAATATTAATTCATTACATTAAAGAAATGTATTTATTTATTTATTCATTTATTTATTAAAGTTAATTAACAATTGTATTTATTAATAAACGTAATGATTGATTAATTAATATGTTTATTATTCAATGTAAGTTAATAAATAAATACATACATACATTTCATGAATTTATGAACTTCTAGAAAACCAACTGCACTGATGAAAGTGTACATTGTATTGCATCTGGTATACACCCTATCACCCATAGCAGGCTACATGTCGTAGTTGACAACCAGGCCAGGATTTGAGTATGATAAAACTGTCACCAAGATTCAATTACAAACTAAAATCTCACATGATGACCCGTTGACCCCCAGATGTGAGTAAATTGTTCATTGCATGATATGGTATATGACAAAATTGTCAAAAGGTTGCGTAGGGATAATTGGAAATAGTTATAATCAGCTGTTATGATTGGTTGACAGGGTTGTGTGTTTATATAGCATGTATAGTGAGGGTGAAATTTGTCAGCAAATTAAACCAAGGGTATTTGACGGTTCTGGATGGCCTTATTTAACACTCTACTTAGAGTACCAGTTGCAATATATCCATGATGTGACTTTGCTAGAAAATAAGTTGATCTCTGCAACAGGAGTACTGAACTTGTACCAGTACAGAATTGTTTCATTATCTGAAGTAGTATTATACTCTGCCGAGAAAAATGCTTGTACAAATTAAATTCACAGAGTTGATTAACCCAGTGGCTTATCGGAGGTCTTTGTAAAGGGTGTGTGTGTGTGTGGGGGGGTGTGTGTGTGTGTGTGGGGGGGGGGGGGGGGGGGGGGGGATAAGGATATTTTAATAATCTCTTGCCTACTCAGTATAACCTTGTGTGTCTTACTGTTGTAACTGTTATTTGGAAATAGGTCCGTATATTTATAACGTAATAAATTATTTCAAACCAACTAAAGTGTCAACGAAAGCTCGTAAATAAACATTCATGGATAAAAGCAATAATAGTAGATAATTTGTTTTCATCCAATAGAGTAGAGTCCAATCAGATCTTTTAGTGTGGGAGACAAAGGGCAAATTCGGACTTCGGAGTTATCATCCTCGATATTTCGCGTGGTCCTAGACAAAGCTTGTAATAGCTTTAAGACGAACCCAAAACTTAACGGAACGACTTATCCGAGCAAAGATAACTCAAAACCATAACCCTAATATATCTTTGTCTCGGACCACGCGAAATATAGAGGATGATAACTCCGAAATCGGAATTGGCCCCATGTCTCCTACACTAAGGACGTGTTCACACTATAGCAAGTTTTCTCCACGACCCGGGTCGGACCCGGATCGAATCCGGGTTGAAGTCTGGTGTGAACAGAAAATAGGCTCAAAAAAACCGTGCGAAAGTGAAGGGTAGAACCCGGGTTCAACTCGGGTGTCGACTGTCCTGTGAACAGAAATCGCTGTTTCGATCCGGGTTGCTGTGTTTTTCTAGGTTTTCTATTTTTTTCGTTACCACGAAAAATTATCTGCTATTGCTTTTATATATGATCAATGTTTCTTTACGAGCTTTCGTTGACACTTTAGTTGGTTTGAAACTATTTATTGCGTTATACGGACCTATTTCCAAATAATGTTATTTAAAACTTGTAGGCCTTATATGGAACCATATAAAACCAACGGACATATATATGCGTCTCATAAATACGGACCTCTTGTACATCAAATACATTACATGATAGGCCAATCTTTAAAACTTTATTAAAAAGAATAATGTCTTAGATAGACTTTGTGCACCATAGTGAAAACCAACAAAAACAAACATGTTATATTTCATAACCTTTCTTCACCATGTCTCTTCCTATCTTATATAGATAGGATATCCATATAGTGAAGAATGAAACATAATATAACACGCTTGTGCGCTTGTGTAAGGAAGAAGATTGATAGTAATCCAACTATCAACACATTTCCCTGGAGTAAATAACTGCAATGAGACCAAGTCTGCAAGGACACCTCTGTACCGATGATACCATGAAGATAAAAGGCTTTAAACATTCAAAAGAATCCCACAATATTATTGAGCGTTGACTTCACCAACATAAATACTAGGACACATCAAATATACTATTTATAATATATTTATTTGTTACTTCTCCATTCTTTAATTATAACGGGAATTGAACCGGAGACCGCGAGGCACGATGATGACTTGTTGCCTCAATCAAGTCCTAGACGAATCTGATCTAATAGATGGGATGTAACCCATCTGGAAATATTAGACTACAATAGCAGTGACCAGAATTAACCAATCAGAGCATGAATAAGTTGCATGTTAATTTAGCTGGCCTGATTGATGCCTGTTTACGAGGGGGTATCAACAAGTTTTAGAAATCACCCAGAAGTGAAGGAGCTAGAAATTTCATTTTGTTATGTGATCCTTCAGACATCTTTACATAGTCCCTGTGCAAAGTTACACATTTCTCCCACTATTTATTACCTGTCCACAGACCGCCATTGTAGAGATCCTCAGATTGACCGCCATTGATTTATTTTCAGATTGCCTCAGATTGTGTTATTCCCAAAACAGCAATAAATAGTTTAAAGTGTTGACACAAAGGGTCAAAGGTCATGTAGGGGTCATTAGAGGTCAATCTGTACTGTGCACAACCCATGTTACCCATAAGTTTATTGTCGCCAAGCTTGTTTGTAATGACCTTTGACCCCTTTCTGTCAAAACTTTAAACTATTTATTGCTGTTTTGGGAATAACACAATCTGAGGCAATCTGAGAATCAATCAATGGCGGTCAATCTGAGGATCTCTACAATGGCGTTCTGTGGACAGGTAATAAATAGTGGGAGAAATGTGTAACTTTGCACAGGGACTATGTAAAGATGTCTGAAGAATTACGTATCAAAATAAAGTTTCTGGCTCCTTCACTTCTGGGTGATTTCTAAAACTTGTTGATACCCCCTCGTATCCTTTATGGATAGTTACATTGTGACATGTAGATCATTGACCCTTGGGTCAATGTATAGATGAAAGAGGAACTTTGTTAGAAACCGCAATACACCAATGAACAATAAAGATAATCCTTGTTTCTCAGTAACATCTTAATGATGTGGTTTACAGGAAACAACATGTCAAAGTTTTGATTAATGAACAGTGGTTTAGAGCTAAGATGTTCTCTTCAATTGTTCTCTAAATAACACCCTCTATAGGGATTGATGTATGATTATCCTTTATGGATAATTACATACACTGAAAAATAAATTGGTGTCACAGCGACGCCTTCTTGGAGTCAACTGTAAATAACACTTACAAAGGCGTTATTTTGACTCCAAAATTGGTGTAATCGTCAATGATATGGGTTTGCACATAATTTACGGTGACACCGTTAAGTGTCCGACGGACACCTTTCAGTGATCATTTAGTGATTTACACCAAAACTGGTGTCAGATTAATTGAAATAACATAAGGGCGTCAATAGTTGGCGGGAAAGCTCACGGTTTTTAGAGGTGTCGAAGCAGCATGACACCAATTGGTGTAATTCTGACACCAATTGGTGTAATTCTGACACCAATTGGTGTAATTCTGACACCAATTGGTGTAATTCTGACACCAACTGGTGTAATTCTGACACCAATTGATGTAATTCTGACACCAATTGGTGTAATTCTGACACCAAATTGGTGTAATTCTGACACCAATTGGTGTAATTCTGACACCAAATTGGGCGTCTATCAACATATCAACGCATGCGTTTTCTCGTCGCCATTTTGTTTGCATGTTACGAGCCGGTAAGACTGGTAAGTACCGATCTGCTCCATTTCCAGACATTTTTGATAATAATTATGATACAATTAGCGTAATGTAAGCCTTGTTCATGTTGTTTAATATTGCGCCAGCTAACTGATGAAATGAATTACAATTTCATAGTCAGAGACTAGCATTTTGTTGGACTGTGTGTCAGTGCATGGACCTACTAGTACTATGTGTGTGTTCGTCATGCATGCATACGATGATATGTGCAACATTACATACATGTAGCCCGATTTATCTGGCTCAGTGGTCATCTTTTTCATACGGACGTCTTACATTACGCTAATTGTATCATAATTATTATCAAAAATGTCTGGAAATGGAGCAGATCGGTACTTACCAGTCTTACCGGCTCCTAAACATGTGCTATCTCAATATGACTCTTAAGAGTCAATATTACACCCCATTTGGGGTGTAATGACATTTTTCGAAAATGGGTCCTCAGGTAACCACCCAAAGGTGTCAAAATGAATATGACACCCAAAGGTGTCATATTTGACACCCATAATGGTGTCAATTTGACACCCATAATGGTGTCAATTTGACACCCATAATGGTGTCAATTTGACACCTTTAGGGTGTCAAACTCAATATGACACTTAAGAGAGTCAATATTACACCCCATTTGGGGTGTAATGGCATTTTCGAAAATGGGTCCTCAGGTAACCACCCAAAGGTGTCAAAATGAATATGACACCCAAAGGTGTCATATTTTACACCCATAATGGTGTCAATTTGACACCTTTAGGTGGCCAACTGAGGACCCAATTTTTGACGCTTGTTTTAGTGTCAAAATGACATCAAATTATTTTTCAGTGTACACAGGACATAACAGCTTGATTAAATACATATTTTGAATGTCAAAAATTAGTACACAACTCAAAATGCTCAGTCCATGTGTGTACGAAATCAGCCTAAATTGGGCAATTATTTAAAATCAAGCACAGCACAATGCAGCTGATGAGATTAGCGAAAAGATCAAATTAATTTGATCATATCCGTAAGATGCGTCGAAATCAAAAGAGAAAGTACAGAACTAAAATGATGAGGAAGGTACTAGAAAGTAACAAAGGACTCAAAATCATCAATAGAAAATTGGAGGAAGGGAGGAAGCTGCTAGCGTCAATTAAAACAAAAGATGGATCAGAAGTTACAGACAAAGTAAAAATAACAGAGACCATTGAAGAATTCTACAGAGAACTATACAACAGAGACAAACCAGACTGGAGACAGAACGAACACTGGAGTAGAAAAACAGAGGATGTTCCACCTATTCTCAAGTAAGAAGTGGAGAGGGCAGTAAACCAGATGAAGAAAGGAAAAGCACCTGGGGAGGATCAATTAACATCAGACATTCTCAAGTTAGGAGGAGAAGAAATTGTAACAGTCCTATAACCAAACTGTTCAACAAGATCATGCAACTTGAGAAAGTGCCTACCCAGTGGAACGAATCAAAGGTTATTATATTGTTCAAGAAAGGGGATATGAAGGACATCAAAAACTATAGACCTATCAGCTTGCTGCCTCACATGTACAAAGTCTTTACAAGTATTCTTGCCAGAGTTGAGAAACAGCTTGATGAAGCCTATAGAGAACAAGCAGGTTTTAGAGCAGGATTCAGGACATCAGACCATCTTCAAACACTGAGCCAGGTTATAGAGAAGTCAAAAGAATATCGCTTCGATATATGTCTCGGCTTTGTGGACTATGAAAAGGCATTTGACAGTCTAGACCACCAGTCTCTATTAAATGCGCTGGAAAAGCAGGTCAGTGATGAAAAGTACATCCGCCTAATCAAGGTGATCTATAAGGATCCAAGTGCTAAAATCCATCAAGAGAGCACCACAACTGAAGCCTTCAAAATTCTAAAAGGTGTGAGACAAGGTGATCCCATCTCCCCAAAGCTATTCACTGCAGCCATGAAGGATGTTTTCAGAAACCTGGATTGGCAAGGTATGGGAATTGTAGTCGATGGTGAACACCTTACCCATCTCAGATTTGTAGATGACATCCTACTTCTCAGCCAGAAGATGATCCGAGAACTGAGTGAGGAGAGCAACAAGGCTGGACTTCACATGAACATCAAGAAGACAAAAGTGATGATGTACAACAAGCTGAAAGACTATGCAATAACAGTTCAAGGAAAAACCATAGAAAAAGTGGACAGTTATACCTGGGCAAGAAGATTTCTCTGGAAAATGAAACAGCAGGGGAAGTGAACAGAAAGATACAGCTACAAAAGGAGGTCAAACAAAAAACCACCTGTTCAGGCTCAGGCATGACCCAATATCCCTTTCATTTTCTCGCCGCTTGTGTGCGTTGAAAATGGGAATTTTGAAACGCCACAGATTTTTATCAAATGGTGTTTAATAATGGATTATCTTTGTTGATTGGTGGCATATTTGGTACAAAATTATTCCAAAAAGATTCATCGAAATGTCTATCTAACCTGTATGGAGAAAAAAATAATGGGAAAACACTCTTAAGGGGGGGGGGGGGGGGGTCTCGGTTGGTCAGATATAAAAAATTCAGTGCTTCGGACAAAAATGAGATATTAGCACAGTAGGAAAATGCTACTGTGCTAAGTCACTGTGCTAAGTCTCTGCTTTAAAATGCTTTTTGTTTGAGGTAAATTGGATTTTCGGTTCTGACGTTATGGTCAATTAAGTTTCGGGTGTCTCAAAAAATCGGTGGTGTTTAATAAAGGGGGCACAGCACTAAATAAACCGCCCATTGGATTACATGTAAATTTGGGCTAAAAGAGTCGCTATTTTGGGCCCTTAGTAACCATTTTTGGAATGTCTCGAATGCTTTATTCTAATAAAAAAACATTCAAATTTCATAAAATCGTCAAGAAGTGTTACACCTTCCAATTACATTTTACGATACGATCATTTAAACAGCGCCACCCCTATTTTCAGCCCGGACGCTCGCCTTCTAACCGCCTCCGATCACGTGTGTTCATCCACGTGATAAATTTTCAATACAATCGAAAATCAATATTTTGCAATATCCTGATCAAAGTACAAGAGATCATCTTTCATTTTAATTATGAAATGCTACCCTCACGCCAAACTGATTCCCAAAGGACCCCATTAATCACAAAATCGTTTTTTTTGTTTTTGCCGGAACTTACTACCATTACACAAAACGAGGAGTGATTTAGTGCTGTGCGCCCTTATGTATACATTTGTATGTAAAAACGCTCACCCTGCGATTTTTAGCATTTTCAGTGTTTTAATTGTTTTTTGATCAAATGATTGTAACATTTGATCAAATTTATTTATTAAAATATTGAAATAATTAATTGCCCATCATAAATCATCAAAATTTCAAGGTCAATGTAATTTCGTATGTATTTCTTTATTTTTCTCACCCGGCTATTTTTAAGCCATTTATCTTTAAAAATCAATAGAAATGCTCATATAATTGCGATTTTCACCCAAAATGGCTCAAAATGTGTCTAAATTCATGCTCTTCCATAATTGAACAACTATTTTTATCCCAAATGTCAACTCATTTCTTTCTCGTCAATTTTAATATTTTTCAATACGTTTTGCACGGTATCTCAAAACTATAAAACAAGCAAACTTACAATATGGGAACAAACGTAACTCAAAAACGAAAGCTCATAACCATGGGATTTGGACCAGAAAGTACACAAGGGGCTATGAAGCCCGATTTTTAATATCTGTTTTCAAATTGGAATTACGATACAAAATTACCCGATCGGTCAGTTCATGGTTGCCATGGCAACTATATAAAAAATCCCGCTTCGTGGTTTCATGCGCACTATACCGATACATCATCTACCCAAGTACGGTGTATATGCAACATTTTTTTCTTCTAGTTACGTTTGTTCCCGTGTTTAGCCAATCAGAGGCCTTGCATGGTAACCATGGCAACCAGATCAAAATAACACGCATTTTCTGAAACGTCTTGACCTAAGCTTTAATTTGATATATAACACATAGGCCTACACTAAGCATAAGCGGTAGCTCCACGGTAACAATGAGAAAATGTGTTTCCAAATTTGGGTCAAATCAACCTAGACCGCCCCCCCCCACACCCCCAATTTAAGTTTATGACTTTCTTTTGTTGAGCACTGTAATCCTGTAATCACTTCATTTATGAGTGGCTTATATATAACAAGTTATGGGGTAGGATGTAGAACTTATTGAATGACCCTCGTATATGAGGGTTTGGTGGAGTGTAAAAATAAAGCTGTGTCCAGTTGAATTATAATTTATGTCGACTCATTTTACACGGCTGTTTGACTGTCCGATTTATAATTAAAATTATGGAATAAAAAAAGATTACATAGTGGCCCCGTTATGGTTTGACCTGATCTAGGTAGCGCTAATGAATACGCGTATACGGTGAAAATTTCAAGAAAATTGTTTGAGCCATTTTAAAAATATCGGCATTTTCTACTTTACACACATTTTACATGTAACTCCTCAGAAAGTTTTCCGTATACACACGTTGTCTTTTGAAACATCCACGTTTTCATTGAGTGCCACCCCCAGGTACTTTAATTTAAAGCTATTTAAAGTACAGTTTAACACATCAGTAACAGTTGCAAAAAGTGTCTCACGGCCTATGAACCATTCATTCAATAAACAAAACGGTTAAGTTAGGCCTAATAATAAAACTACGTTAAATCATGGCAGGTAATATTTATATAACATCTATAATAATATAAGTCCATGGGCCTATGCACACAAACGGCACAGAGTCACAACAAGATTACTGACATTCCCCCGCTATTCGCGTGTTATAAACGCTTGTATGCAAACCAGTACCTACTATGCCATGCAACTGCGCAAAACCCGGGTTTTTCGTAGTTTGCGAAAAACCCGGGTTTTGCGCAGAAATACGTGCACAAAACCCGGGTTTTGTGCAAAACCCCGTTTTTGTATGCTCAAAACTAGGGTCTTGCGCAAAACCCGCAAAACCCGGGTTTTGCGCAAACCCTGCTTTTGGACGCAGCACCGGCGTCACCCAGCTGGCCATTTTACGGTTTTTAAACGTTAAAAACACGTTTCAAGTTGGTGAAAAAAACGTTTCAATATTACGTATTAAAAACGTATATGTGTGGAGTTTTTTATGGGTTTTAATAACGTTTCCATGTTACGTTTTGAAAACGTTAATATAACGTAAAAATAACTATATTTAAATTATTTAGTCTTGCAAGATGTATTAAATACGTTTTAAAAACATGTTTAAACGATGTTTAACACGTTTTAAAAACGTTTCACAAACACGAAACCTAATCAAACCCAATTTAACACGTTTTGAAAACCTATTTTAGGTAATTGATAATTAATTGATAATTTGAACTGCCAATTTATAGAACAATTCAATCATCTGGCTTTTTATTAACATTCTCCAACAAAATTCTTCATGTGTTTGTGAAGTAATGTTCTTATTTGCCATTTAATTATGAAATGATGCATGTTGCAGATCGAATATCTTTATGAAAGAAAATAAATATACAATCAATAGTGTTACCAAACCAATATAACCTAGGTAAGTGCGCATGCGTGGAATTGCCCACGTTTTTAAAAAACGTTTTTAAAACGTTTCGTAAAAAACGAAACTTATGGTCCAGGACCATAATATTTGGTTTAATTTAGGTTGTAATATAACGTTCTATAAACGTTTTGATTTCGTTTCAATCATGTGTTCGTTTATAAGTATTGTGACAACATTAATTTAACGTTTTTATAACGTTTTGATAAAACGATTTGCAATATAAACAAGGTATTTAAAAAAAACTGGACGGGGGAGATAGAAGACTGTTGAATTATCCCGTGCTTTTTCTCTTACGTGACACGGGTCATTCTATACGTGCGTGTCACGGGTACCCGTATCCCGTAAGTCTCACTCTCCGTGAATTCCCAAACCCAACCCACAGTAGAGCCCAAGCCCCGTAATAACCTGCATAGTGCATACCACCACGCAGCGTTCGATTTAACCAATGTAGCATCACGAAATACGACACACTTTTGAACACTAATGCACAAATATGTAGCAAAAAGTGCTACGCCAAAAGATTCCCTACTTGATCTCTGATCACGTACCATCAAAGCCAAACCTAAAGATTGAGTGTCATCTTCAAATAACTAAAACAAAGTATGGTAAATCTTGAAATATCGGCGGTTCATTTTCACTTTCGTCCAGAGTTAAAAATCCCATTGGTTTACACGTACTTGCGCAGAATTTTTCTGTCGGTTTAAAATGTGTACAAAATGGCGGAGTTCTGCGCATCTCGGAGAAGTAATAATCATGACGTCACTTCTAGTCTTGTTTTCGTGTCGCATGGCAAAGGTCGAGGGGTTGTTGCCATATCATTGGGCTAATCATATTGAAGGGTTCACACCTCTCAGCCGCCCTCTTATGTCGCTATCTTGCAGGCTCCGATATTTGTACAGCTTTAGCGTCCGTACGGTAATATTGATGACTGGGGGATGTAGCCTAGGGTTCGCCATAATCATTGGGCTAATTGCGAGACCAAGGCAACACGGAACAAAGAGGCCGTGGACTCAGTGACTCAGTATATTACTAAATCATATAATATAATACAAAATAGCATCCAAATAGCTTAGTATATTACTAAATGGCATCCAAATAGCTGAAATAACTTACTGTGTCCTCTTACCTTCATATTATAACAATATCAATTACATTTTACAACAAAATCGCTTCAGAAGATGATTAATGCAAGTTATTAATATTAGCAAATGCCGCGAATTTTAGGGGTTTGTGAAAAGGTTACGACTTAGAAACGTCGTTTCAAATGACG
The DNA here is from genome assembly GCA_035610835.1 of Ophiura sarsii. Taxonomy (NCBI): domain Eukaryota; kingdom Metazoa; phylum Echinodermata; class Ophiuroidea; order Amphilepidida; family Ophiuridae; genus Ophiura; species Ophiura sarsii. Next base: position 31,330,516 of record CM069445.1, read on the forward strand.
GGGTCGCTAATCTCCCCCGTCAAAAAAAATGCTTTGAAACTGTAACGTTTTTAAGACGTTTTAAAACGTTTCACAAAACATAACCTAATTAAACCCAATTCAAAACGTTTTGAAAACGTTTTGTGTTTACTGGGCATTCCCAACTGATTTGATTACAATATTCATAAAATGCAAATAACGCCGGCCTCCTCTGTCACTGCCAGACGACAGTGGCGTGCGCAGGATATTGTGAGTGGGGGGGGGGGGGGGGGGGCACCTGGCCATAAATGAAATTCCCCGACTATTTGAGTAAAGAACTGCGCGCGTAGCGTGCGAAAATTTTCGAATTTACACCTTTGTTTTGCACGATTGAGCTACATTTTGGCTCTAAACAAGTTTGTACCAAAGAATATTGCATTTTGGAAAGACATATGCGTGCGCAGCGCGCGAATTTTTTTCATCTGTGTTTTTGACTATCATAATTCCATGATGCCACTGAACTAGCCTCCTTCTCAATTCCCCCGACTGGCCTAAGTTTCCCCCGACTGACTCAATAGTGGGGCCCCCCTTTGCGCACGCCACTGCCAGACGATGCCATCCACAATTTAAAATTCGTATTTTGTTCTACGTAAATTAATTTCAAATAACAAATTCTGAATATTTCGTGTCATATAAGAACTAAATTCTGCCATCATCAAAGCAAATCAGTTCTACTCTAAATCACAATCAGCTTTTTTTTACCATTGATGTACTATTTTTTGTGCCACAAATCATGTTTTGAGCCGATAAAATCAACCACGTCTTAGGTCGTCTGGTTTGCTACGACCATGATAGTGCGCCCCCTACAAAACCTTCACCCGTGAATTTGGTTTTAGTAGGCGAAATTTTGTCGGAGGAGTGACCTCTCCCATTATACAAGCTCCCTGTCATCTAGTTTGCGTATTGTGCTGTAATGTTGTGCATCGTAGCTACATGTAGTGCATACACGTGACACCGCATCACAACAAACCGAGTTGGAAAGAATCACTACATTTTATCAGCTGATTCGTTCGGAATCCTCCCAACCAAGTATCAAATCAGAGACAACGCAGTAACAAAATCATGTGGTAGAACTATAATGACTAGTGCACGTAAATACAGTGTATGTATGTAGCAATTACCTCATCATTGGATTATACGGGATTTTATTCAAGGACAATATCGTATTAGGTCTATTCGTGTTCACTAGACTATACCTCGTGCTTTAGTTAACACCTTTTTTTACTGAATTGAGCTGTTTGTATAACTTTGAAAAACCTAGGTGCGGCAAAATTATCTAAGATCCTATATAGCACAATCCAGAGAGAAACAGCTATGTAGACATGACAGACATCTATTACCCAATCTAACATGATCTGAGTGTTTGTAATACCCGGGGTACCAACGGGCCGTACGTACTAATATACGGACTGCAAACCTATAGCTGTCACGTATTTTCTCTGAGATTTGAAACTGTTGACATTGGTATTGTATGGTGTTATACTCTGGGGGGGGGGGGGGGGGGGGTATATTGGCCATACGGGTATGTGCAGCTGCCAAGACCCCCTTTTCGGCCTCCTCGGCCGCTCCTCCGAAAGACCCCTTTTTATCCATTGGCAGTTCCCTTAGACCCCAAATTCAACCAAAAATCAATGATAAAATGTGTAAAAATCTTATGAATTTGAGTTATGTAGCCTCAAATTTGGCTCAGTTCATAGTGCAAACTTTTGCCTAAAATTCAGTTTATAAGACACAATTTTGTATAAGAAATCAGTTTTTTAAGACCCCAATTTCGGCTACCGTTCAGTTATGTAAGCCTCTGTTTTGGTGTCCGTTCAGTTCCGTAAGCCCCTGTTTTCAGAATGCCCAGCCGCACACCCCTACCCTCTTCAAATTCGAGTACCCTCCCCGGGGTTATACTAAACGTAAATTTATAAGAACGTTAAAGAGTTTATGGCGAGATTTTTTTTTTTTTTCTCGATTATTTTGTCTGAAATTGAAATTGTAGTCTTTTTTTGGTCCTAAAAAAGTGTCTATAGACTATTCAAAACCATTGGACAACAACCGGGCTTGTTTTTAATCAATGGCATGCAACACACGTTCCCCTATGCCTGTAGTATTAATGGAAGTTGGCAGTTTGAACTTTTATGACCATATGTATACCGGTACATGAAAAAACTGGTTAATTACAGATCATTGAGAAAGAATAAGCGTCATTTAGAAAATGTGATAAAGAAAACTGTATTTGCCTATAGGCCTACTTTCAAAAGAAAAAAATAATTTACCTTTTTTATACTTTCAAAGTTAAAGATGACCAGTGGCGTCGCCAGAGGGGGGGGGGGGGGGGGGGGGGGGGGGGGGGGGGGGGGGGGGGAGATCGCCCCATCCCCAATATTGACGTCGTATCGGTTGAGATTGGCTCTGTCGGTTCATTTTGACCAAAGGAATTATGATGGCCACAAGTACACAGTTGAACAATTTTCGCGCGCGACTGCAATATTCTTTGGTACAAGCTTGTTTATAGCTTATTAGGCTATATTAAAAAAATCATTTGTCTCAAAGCTCCCGCGCGCGTTAGTTAATTGGCGCGCGTTAGAAAAAAAAAATATGAAAAAAATATATAATTTAAAAAAAATAAAAAATAAAAAATAAAAAATCCAAAAATTTCACAGATTTTTCAGATTTTCATTGTCCAAATACAAAAAAAACCCAAAAATTTCACAGATTTTTCAGATTTTTATTGATCACATCATTTTAAATACAAAAGTTCACTTTTACAAGGATTTCAATATTTTATATTTAAAAAAAAAAAAAAAAAAAAAAAAAAAAAAATCGCATTCCGCATTAGGTTTTGAAAAACTGAAGAGCTTTGAGACAAAAGATTTTTTTAATATAGCCTTAAGGGGGGGGGGGGGGGGGTCTATGTTATTTTCACCAATTTTGGAAACAGATTTACTCAATGTTACCATGGGTTTACCCCTTAGAGTCATATATCAAATTGAAGCTTAGGTAACAGCGTTTCAAAAAAATGCGCGTTATTTTGATCTGGTTGCTATGGTAACCAGTCAAGGCCTCTGATTGGCTAAACACGGGATCCAACTTTACTAGAAAACTAAATGTTGCATGTTCACCATACTTTGGTAGATGATGCATGGAAACAATGCGCACAACCCAATGAAGCCGGATTTTTTATACGGTTGCCATGGTAACCAGGAACCGACCAATCAGGTAATTTTACGTTATAATTCAAATTTGGAAAGATAAATTGAAAATCCGGCTTAATTGCGTTCTTCCTCTATCCAAGCTTATTATCCATTCCAAATATCACCCTGATACGAGGTTTCGTTTTTGAGTTATGTTGGATCCAGTATTGCAAGTTTGCGTGTTTTCTAGTTTTGAGATATCGTGCAAAACGTATGAAAAATATTAGAATCGGCGAGGAAAAAAAAAGTTGACATTTTGGATAAAAATAGTTATTCAATTATGGAAGAGCATGAATTTAGACACATTTTGAGCCATTTTGGGTGAAAATAGCAATTATATTAGCATTTTTATTGATTTTTAAAGATAAATGGCTTAAAAATAGCCGGGTGAGAAAAATAAAGAAATACATAAGAAATTACGTTGACTTTGAAATTTTGATGATTTATGATGTGCAATTAATTATCTTAATATTTTAATAAATAAATTTGATTAAATGTTACAATTATTTGATCAAAAAATAATTAAAACTGAAAATGCTTAAAATCGCAGGGTGAGCGTTTTCTACATACAAATGTATACAAAACACCACCGATTTTTTGAGACACCCGAAACTCAATCGACCATAACTTCAGAACCGAAAATCCAATTTACCTCAAACAAAAAGCATTTTAAAGCAGAGACTTAGCAGTTTCCTACTGTGCTAATATCTCAGTTTTGTCCGAAGCACTGAATTTTACTATCTGACTAGACCCCCCCCCCCTTAATCGTGCACAAAATAGGTGTAGAGTCAACTTAAAGCGCGCGCATTTCATCATGAATCGCAACCATCTTGTCGGTTCATTTTCATTTATCGCCCCCCCTCCCAATATGAATAACCTAGCTACGCCACAGATGATGACATCAGGAGAAAGCATTGTATTTGTATTTTAATTTTCATTAGTGTTTATGTATTACTTTATATCTTATTTCCCAGCGATGTTACAATGGTAGACCCTATTGTGAAACAACTGAAGCCATTTGCCTGCATACATCACAATCATCGACTCTTCAGTAACTTTGACAGATATAAGATACATCGAAGACGTCACGAAAAGCAAATACACAGATATCATTCATCCATCAGATGGCGATCAACTTTCGTTCAGTCAGATGAAAAGAACAGGCATGATATAATTCCTACGGAAGAGATACCAGATCAAGGTTCTATTTGTGACACAGGTTTCCAATATACCACAGAGAAACCATACCAATGTGCATACTGCGATAAGATATTCTCCCAGTCAGGTCATAAGACTAGGCATGAAAGGATTCATACCAACGAGAGACCATACCAATGCTCATTCTGTGATAAGAGTTTCTCTCAGAGGGGTAATAAGACCAGAGGTGAATGGATTCATACCAAAGAAAAACCGATCGGGCAAGAAAAAATTCATACGGAAGAGATACCAATTCAAGGTTCTAATTGTGACACAAGTTTCCAATATTCCAATCCGTATATAATCAGTCATACAATTATTCATACCAAAGAGAAACCATACCAATGTGCATACTGCGATAAGAGATTCTCCCAGTCGGGTGATAAGACTAGGCATGAAAGGATTCATACCAATGAAAAACCATACCAATGTTCATTCTGTGATAAGCGTTTCTCTCGGTCAAGTGTTAAGGCCATACATGAACGGATCCATACCAAAGAGAAACCATACCAATGTTCATTCTGTGATAAGAGTTTCTCTTGTCTGTGTAATAAGACTAGTCATGAAATGATCCACACTAAAAAGAAACCATACCAATGTGCTTACTGTGACAAGAGTTTCTCTCAGTCGGGTAATAAGGCAAAGCATGAAAGGATTCATACCAAAGAAAAACCATACCAATGCTCATTCTGAGATAAGAATTTCTCTCAATCGGGTGATAAGACCAAGCATGAAAGGATTCATCATCATACCAATACCATACCAGTGTATTCATCATACCAAAGAGATACCATACCAGTGTACGTCTACGTACTGTGACAAGAGTTTCTCTCAGTTGAGTGATAAGACCAAACATGAAAGGATTGATACCAAAGAGAAACCGTACAAATGTTCATTCTGTAATAAGAGTTTCTCTCAGTCGGGTACTAAGAAATACCATGAAAGGATTCATACCAAAGAAAAACCACAGGCCTACCAATGTGCGTATTGTGATAAGAATTTTTCTAACTCGGTTGATAAGACCAGCCATGAAAGGATTCATTTATAAGAGAAACCAGACCAATGTTCATTCGGTAATAAGAGTTTCTCTAAGTCGGGTGATAACACAATACCTGACAAGATTCATCCCAAAGCGAAACCATTGAAATGTGCGTATTGTGATAAAAGTTTCTCTAGTTCAAGTCATAAGACCAAACATGAAAGGATTCATATACCAAAGAGAAACCGTACCAATACTACCAATGTTCATTTTGTGATAAGAGTTTCTCTAAATCAGGTGATAAGACCAAGCATGAAAGGTAATCATACTAAAGAGAAACCATAGGCCTACCAATGTTCATTTTGTGATAACCGTTTCTCTTGTTCAAGTCATTATACCAGGCATGAAAAGACTCATACCGCAGAGAAACCATACAAATGTTCATAACAATAACAAATCAGAGTTTCTCTCGGTAGGGTGATTAGAACATGCACAAAAGGATTCATACCAAAGCAGGCCTTACCATTAACCAATGTTCATTCTGAGATAAGTGTTTCTTTCGGTAGAATAATAAGAGTATAAGACCAGCCATGAAAGGATTCATATACAAGAGACACCATACCAAAGTTCGTACTGTGATAAAGTTTCTCTGTGTAGGGTAATAAAACTAGTCATGAAAGGATCCACACCAAAGAGAAACCATACAAATGTGCAAAGACAAATGTGCGTGTTGTGATAAAAGTTTCTCTAATTCAAGTCATAAGACCAGGCATGAAAAAAGACTTATATTTCTTCTTCTTTTCTTTTTTTCATTTCATTTTTATTGATAATGAGTCTTGGCCAAGCGGCCAAATTGTACATTATTGACAGATTTGATTTACATTAAAATACAAATATTATAACACCAAACGATACAATATCATAAATAAGACATACATCTACTGCTCCCAGCGAGTCGTGGACTCTCCATCACTAGACGTCTTCAAGACCCGGGTCTGCGACGTCCAGTTTAGGCCAAATAAAAAATAAAAAATGTTTCTCTTCCAGGTTTTTCAAAAAAAGGAGGATGAGGGGCTTTTTATTTTTTATTTTTTATTTTTCAAAATGGCCGCCGTTTGAGATTTCTGGCAATCTATAGTGTTTTCCCTATTAAATGAAATGACAATTGAAAAAGAGACAATTGTTAGACAAACAAGAACTTAACATATTTACAGGGATGTACTTTCGCGACATTCTGCGAGAATCCAAATGGATTCTTGCAGAGGAATTTTGCGAGAATCCATGGATTCTCGCAGAATATTTTTGCGAGAATTCTTTTTACTGAATTTAAATTCCGCATTTTAAACATTTATTGTACTATTGTTAAGAACAATCATCATTTTAATTTCAACTTGAACAGTTTAGAGTCAAATACCAGTCATCTAAGGTCCTGTTTTGACCTTAGAAAAAAGAAGAAAAAAGTGTAAAAAAAAAGGTTTTTTTTTTTTTTTGTGAATAAAAAATAAAAGATAAAAGGAGGCGGCCCCAAAAAGGAAGCGGGCGGGGACGAGAAACATATGTTTTTTTAAATATTATTTTGCCTTACCTAGTCATCGCCCCACAACAATATTTTTTAAATTGTACGTCGTATACCGTATATACATATTTTTATGCCTGTGGAGTTTTTTGTCTGCTCCAAACCTGAATGCACCTCAAACACTTGTGCGAGTGTACTCAATTACAGAGGTTTCTGCACAGTATAGGAAGATGATGATCGTCGTCGTCGTTCTATGGATCATGGCTGATTCTTTGTGACCCTATTGATGATGGAGCGCCACCGATGTAACCATTTCTGTCGACGTTGTAGTGTTGGCAAATATTCACGTATCCAACGCTTCCAGAAGAGGTCTGCGAGAAATTGCACTGACGCCATATTTGTCTTGAATACTTGTCTTCTTCTATGAACTTTCCAGGTGGACATGGCTCCTGGTTTCTTGGCTGCAGAAGATCATTTGGTGTAATAACATCTAGATCTCTGGGATCTTCTGAGACTTTGGTCAGTGGTCTACTATTCAAAGTGTTTTCCACTTCACACATTAGTGTCTGAAGTTGCTCTTCTGACCTGGCAACTTTCACATGCTGTTCTCTCAGAGTAGATTGTAAGATCTGTCTTACAGTCCTGATGAGACGTTCCCACACACCACCGTGATGTGAAGCAGCGGGAGGGTTAAACTTCCATGTGATACCTTTCTTTGCTGTCCATGTGTGTACGACTTCTTGATCTAACTCTTTTATAGCCTGTCGAAGTTCGCGCTCAGCTCCACAGAGATTGGTGCCATTGTCGGAGGTGATCTTTTTCACTTGGCCTCGGCGACAAACAAAACGTCGGAGAGCATTGACGCAAGAGCTGGTATCCATGCATTCTGCAATTTCCAAATGCACTGCCCTACTATTCATGCATGTAAAGATCACTCCATACGTTTTCTTGATGCTTTGACCTTGCTTGATTTCAAATGGTCCGAAATAAATCCACCCCTGTGTAGGTGAACGGTGATTCAAACACCTTGACACGGGACGCAGGTAAATCTGCCATCTTCTGTGTACTCATCTTCTGTGTCCCCTGACTCAATCCAATTGTGACATGTAATAAACATGATGAAAGCGAAAGAGTTCCTGTCGCAAAATCGTCACTCAATCAACAATGTACCAATATTGAAGAAACCAACACGTCGCTCAATATAATACGACACCTTTTTATCCATGTATCATCAGATCTGATAGTGACCCAGTTATAAAATACTTCCATCAACAAGGAGTTAATGTGACTCCCGTTCTTTCATGACTTATTTATAATACTGCCAGCACAATACTTAGAGGGATGATTGCTTATTTCTCAGGGACGTGTGTCCGTATTGCAATGTCTCTCGTCAGTACACGTGTGTGTTGTGCATTTCTTAATCATAATCTAATAGCAAATGAAAGAACAAGATATAACAGAATGTCACCTGATTGAACCGATAGTACAGGTTAGAGTCAATGATCATTTCGATTGTCCTTGTATTGTGATATACTATACAAAGATGTTCAATGGTTTCTAAACCAGTTTTCTGATGCTCAATCTGATGGTAGTCAGTTGAGAAACCGTGAACATCCGACCCATTTGCACACATTTATGGTCGGTGGAATCCACTAAGGCAATGACGATAACAAGACCTTTTTCTAACCGGCCCGATCGATACATAATCCAGAATCCTCATTTCCTATTCTCTTACACTTTCTTGTAACAAATAATTGAATTGATCAGAAGAAATGACAAACTATTCTTAGAAAATTTATTTTCAGATGAGGCAGAATTTCCAAGGCAATTTAATTTGTAGGCCTGCAAAATATAGGGAGATTTTTACACATGCCATGCATCAAGTGATGGGAGTCCGTCTTCCGCTGGGTGAAAAATACGTTTGATGTTTCAATATAGGGCGGGCTTGGGAACGGAACTGCGTTTCCAAGGGAACGGCCCTCGCGTCACAGATTGAAAAACTATCCTATTTTGCAGATTTTCAACCATAAAATAAGTCTCTTATCTCTGAAATAATGTTAAAAAGTTCATCACTATATAATATTACAAGACTTATATTTACAGTAAAAATAATCACACTTAACCTAAAAATGCATTAAAATGGCGCCATTGTCAGATACTTCGAGTATCGAAACTGTCTCCATTACTCTCCAACTCTATTCCAACTGCTATGCCCCATACCATACATATAAAATATCTTATTGTTTGTTTTGTACTTTCAATTTCGATTTTCATTCTTCAACGAATATTAATCACAGCGGGGGGTTTTCTGTTTCTGACGGACTTTATGTAATACTGTTAATTGCGAACAAAGTTTAATGGCAGCAAACTATTGACCAAACTTGAGCATTATTCTCTCACGTGACTTTAAAATGCTTGGGAGTACAACAGGTCAGGATGGCGCCATTATCAGGCACGGCTAATAATGATAGCATTTATACACGCAGGTCTCAAAATGGTCGAATTTCTGATTTATTGTATACAAGTGATTTACCCAAGCATTCTTCTTCTCCTTCAATTTTTGGGCACCCGGCGGTTATCATGGTGTGTTGAGACACCTTACATAGTATATACATGTAGTATGTTGATAAAAAACTTCAATCGTGAAATCAAAATATTATTTTGTCAGAAAGGAATGGTATTCCACATGTGTTACTGACATTTCTGAAAGCGCGCGCCGAATACTATGTAATGTGTGAAATTGAGAAAGGTTGTCGATGGTTGTTGCGTGACAATTCGCGCACAGGCATGTGGACGGTATTTATAGCGGGATATCGCTAACATTTGTTGAATTCCCGAAATTTTGAACCCCCAAAGAAATCAACGCCCGACCGATCGACCCTACATAGAAGGACAGTCTGTTTGCCAGTAGAACAGGCTTTTATCGTCACCTAGGCTACATGTAACCACACCATTACATTATATTGAAAGGATTGCACCGATTGCGCCGTATTTTGCGGAGACAAAGCACTAATAGAAACACACATATTGTTGGAGATATTTGCTGAGGGATGATTATGGACCGATACATTATCAAAAGTCTGACTATGAATTCGTAACTGTCCTATAATCTATATTTCCGCTGCAAATGTAATGTTTACAGGCACATCTTTTCGATATGTAGATTAATGAAATTAAAGTCAAATGGCAGAGCTGCTTCTAGTATATAATAATACATAAACAGTGTATAACGTGTATCAACAGAAGACGATGGCATGACTTTTTAAGACTGACTTCCTATGCAAGAACACGTCTGGAAAAATTGCGTACAAACATAATTCTTGGTATTTGAATGAATGTAATTGACGCTTATTTTCCATCTCTAAACGATTTTAGGATGCAATAATCCAGTTCTGTCATCATGCAATCCGAGATACAGATTTGGGTAAACCATGTGCATAGTATTCTGTCTAGCAGCAGTCTGGCAAAATATCAGAATAGCGCCATCAACATTAATACGCGTGTATACTGTTGACACAAATACTTAGTCTTATCATGTATTGCGTGTGGGTCCGGCGTATGGGAAACGTACGTTATATTGTCCCTCTTTTCATTACAATAAAATAAATGTTGCTGTTTAATGTACCGTATTTCTAAGAAATTCCATTGTGATCAATAATCTGCTTGAAATATTCAAAAGCAAGATGGGAGTTATATTACATGGAATTTCACCCTAGCCTAAGTCCTATATACAAAGAACCTATAACATTTTATAAATCCCTTTTTGAAAAAGAATATAAAGTAAAACACTTCAAAAATGGAAGGTCTTAAGATTTGAGACATCATCGAAAGATAACCAAAAGAGGTTACTTAAGGTTAAGTATATCCGTAAACATATTATATTGTGTTCTCTTGAGAGCCCGTGAGCGTGAGAAATTAAGAATACATTATTGTTTTATTAAAGTCCGATAATTAATTTGTTTAATGTCCCGGAAACTTTAATAGCTCTGCTGAGAATCAGAGAGACACCGGATCTTCAGTGTTGAGCCGTAATGAGATATATTAGGAAAATAATAACATTGTAATTCTTCCTATAAGCTGTATTACGGTAGTTGATATGATATTATTGTATTATACTTTTACCCTTTTCTCTAGAGGTGGTTTACATTTCACATTGGATGGTATTAATGACACTTAATTTAAAACAAATAAACCATTACGCTAAAAGATCCCGTAAGCACGACGCTATCGCCCCCAATTCCAGGAAACGAAATGTCATTAATGTCGCAACGAAAGGTATTAATAGCACCGATGTTAAATATAAACATTAAGAAACGAAAGGTCGCTGCAAACTCGATGCTGTTGTCCTCCACTTCTACGAAAAAAAAATGTGATGTCCTAAAGAAATATGTAGTTCACGTGTGGGACCGTATTAACAGCTCTTCTATTATTCGCACATCGATATCCCGCTATAAATACCATTCCCTGTGCGCGAATTGTCACGCAACAACCATTGACAACCTTTCTCAATTTCACACATTACATAGTTTTCGGCGCGCGACTTCAGAAATGTCAGTTATACCTGTGGAATACAATTCCTTTCTGACAGAATGATATTTTGATTTCACGATTGAAGTTTCTTATCAACATATATACTACATGTATATAATATATAAGGTGTCTCAACACAACAATGTTAACAGCCGGGTGCCCAAAAGTTGAAGGAGAAGAAGAATGCTTTGAATGATAAAGCACTTGTATAAATGATATACATTAAATCAGAAATTCGACCATTTCGGAGTAGGCGAATCCTACACCTGCGTGTAATGCTGTCATAATTAGCCGTTCCTGATAATGGCGCCATCCTGACCTGTTGTACTCCCAAGTAAATTAAGGTCACGTGAGAGAATAATGCTCAAGTTTGGTCAATTGTTTGCTGCCATTAAACTTTGTTCACAACAGTATTTCAGAAAAAAACCCCGCTGTGATTATTATTCGTTGAAAAGTGAAAAAACGAATTTGAAAAGTACAAAACAAACAATAAGATATTTTATATGTATGATATGGGCCATATTAATTGGAATAGAGTTGGAGAGTAATGGAGAGAGTTTCGATACTCGAAGCTATCACATTCTGGAAACCAATCAGCGTCTTTAGATCGGGCCAACGTAAAAGAGACCCATTGGTATCCATTTTAACGTTTTTAGGGTGATGCCGAGATCGCGTTTGCCACCTTAACACTTTCCACGCGGCAGGCAGCTGCAGACGACATACCAAAATGTCACAAAATGTTTCAAAAATGTCAAAATTGTTAAATTTCATAATCATATTTGGAAACATCACATGAATTGCATTGACATAAGTACAAACATGCCTAGTATTGGTTCAGTAATCTTTGATATAGACTTTGAAATTTGTGAAAGGTTTCGGAAAAATCTGTTTTGTGTATGGTAAATATAATACCCGCGTGGAAAGTGTTAATGTGAGGGGTGCACATTATTTTCCCCCTTTCACTGACCGAGGTTTGTGGTTCATGGTGGAATAAAACTGGCTCAAAAGACAATTGGTAAACTCTAAGTCATTCAACGTTGCGTTGTATTATGATAAGATTCATAGTTAGTATGTTCTGTTTATATGGGGATCTGAACCATTTGAAACTTTTTTTGTATAATTAGCGAGATTAACATCTGGCGCCTTTTTAAATTGCTCTATGGCGTTGAAAGTCAATCGCATGTAGTATCTGGGAAAAAGTGGTAGATATCTTAATTAAGTCTCGACATCAAATAAATTCAATCAATAATAATCAACAGTCCAAAATCCTGTTGGGAAACCGTTTTACTTGAGGGCGCTACAAATTGACTGGTGTGCGTCACCGTGGTAACGTGTTCCCGTCAATTTGTGCAATCATTGCATTTTCGCTTTTCAACCCGAAATATTTAGATCTTAACAAATTGAGGGCAGCCTAGCTACCAGAATTCCTCGCGAAATTACACCCTTTTTGAGCCTATATATCGCGATGAGACTACCATTTTACACCATTTAAATTAATTTTTAGATTAAGCGTGTTTATTTTTACTGTAAATATAAGTCTTGTATTATTATATAGTGATAAACTTTTTAACATTATCTCAGAGATAAGAGACTTATGCTATGGTTAAAAATCGGCAAAATAGGATTTGGTTTCAATCTGTGATGCGAGGCCGTTCCATTGGACACGCAGTCCCGTTCCCAAGCCCGCCCTCTATCGAAATATCAAACTGTTTTGTCACCCAGCGGAAGACGGACTCCCGTAACTTGAGATACATGACATGTGTAAAATTTGACGGCAGTGCGTCACAAAATAGCACCCCCTCAAGCCCTGGTTCCGGAGCAGATTGATTATAGCGCTTACAAAATGTCGCCCTATATTTTGCAGGCCTAGAAATTAAATTGCTTTAGAAATTCTGCCTCCTCTGCAAATAAGGTTTCTAAGAATAGTTTGTATTTCTGCTGATCAATTCAATTATTTGTTACAAGAAAGTGTAAGAGAAAGGGAATGAGGATTCTGAATTATGTGTCGATCGGGCCGGTTAGAAAAAGTTTTTGTTATCGTCGTTGCCTAAAGGGGGGACTCAAGGAAGTATTTGATTTGATTTGTTGATTTTTGTGAGTGCTGTAATTATTGAACTATTAATCAAATGCATATAAAAGTAAGAGCTTTGGAAAGTTTGGAAAGGAAATAGATCAGAGAATCCAAATTTGGTGTCAATTTTGACCAAAAATGTTTAATTTTTGAGAGAATCACACAATTCACTTTTTGAAATGTTGACCAAATAGTGCCAAAAAAGTGGAAAAATATAAAAACGTTTATGTTTTGGCACTTTTTAGTGAAAATTTCAAAAAATATTAGATTAGGTTTAAAAAAATATGCAACCTAAGTTAGTGTCTTTACATCATCATCTAGCGATTCCTTATTTTGTTAGCTTTGTCCAAAAAGATTGGGTCAAAAAAGTTTATGCTAAATTTGGATTCTCTGATCCATTTCCTTTCTAAAAAGGTATACTTTTGTGTACATTTGAGTCATAGTTCAATAATTACAGCACTCACAAAATTCCCCAAAAAACCTTCCTTAAGTCCCCCCTTAATGGATTCCATCGACCATAAATGCAGACCATAAATGTGTGCATTTATACGGGAATGCTCAAGGTTTCTCTACTTACACCCATCAGATTGAGCATCAGCAAGGAACACTGGTTTAGAAACCATTGAACATCTTTGTATATGGTCACATTTCTTAAGTTGGGACCCTAAAAAGGGTGGATTTGTCACATTGTTTCACTTATTTGTCATTCAAATGCTTATATTTTTCAAACCATACATCACAATCAAGTATATTTAGTCTCATTTGGAAGATAATTTATTGCTTTAATAGTATCAATAAGAAAATTGTATAAATCAAGTTGAGATTAATTACTATAACTCGTTAATTACAATTAGTCAGGGTGGATGAGGGTGAGGATGCATGAGGGTGAGGATGCACACTATGTATTTCAATGGGATGGGCAACATTTTTTCGCTTATTTGCCATTCAAATGCTTATATTTTTCAAACCATACATCACAATTGAGTATATTTAGTCTCATTTGGAAGATAATCTATTGCTTTAAGTAAGAAAAATGTATAAATCAAGTTGAGATTAATTACTATAAATCATTAAATTACAATTAGTCAGGGTGGAGGCGGGTAAAGAGGGGTGCGTGTGAGGATGCATGCCATGTATTTCCAATGGAATGGGCAAAATAATAAATTAGTTCATTGAATTATTATTTTGTGTGATTAGTATCTTTATTGTAATTACCAAACCTTAATTAGTGTTAATTACATCCCCAATTAATTAATATTACTAATTAATTACATACAACAAATACCATCTGAAAATGTACGAAAGGGCAGATTATTACCCATTTCAAATGGTAACTGGGGGGGGGGGGGGGGGGGGGGGTATCTCTGCAGTGTTTTAATGAAGTTGGACCTAATGTTGAATGTTCCTTAATATTTTAGATAATCTTTGCTAATTATATTGATACTAATTACCTAGGAAGTGCTTATTTTATCCACCAAATCAGCACAATAATATCACTTTTAAGTGTTTAGGATTAACATGTCCATCTACTCTACTAGTATATCATTTTCAAATTGTTTAATATCAAATGCTGATTTCTATAGATCAACAGTTTTACCTATGTATGTTAGCAAGATGTCAGTGCAATTAATGCCAGGCATAACATTGTGATAAATTCATAATACAGAAATGAGGTTCAAGTAATCAGCCGAATTTGTTTTCTTCATTTTTGGACACCCTGTATAATAAAATTTGAATGAATTGTACCGTTCTACCAGAAAGGTATGTTCATAAACTTCATTTAAGTGTTTCTTTTGAACAAACAACATTTATATACATTTTTGTTATACTGTTCACACAGAATATATAGTTTTTTTATGTGAAAATTGACACATTTTGATCACCCTGTATTTTCGTTTGACAATTAATTAACCCCTACAAATAATATATGACCGGAAGGGCCTTGCCTTTGGCTTCTCAAATCTGGGGTTCGATATTTATTGCAATGCACTATGTTTAGATTAGGAAGCATACAGTAAATTACATTTCATAGTAATATTTCTTTTGTTACACCCCATATATTTCCTAAGTCACCCTGTATACTGGAACAAACACTAGATATTCACAATCCTAGATATCTCAGCTTTCTAACAATGTATAATTTGCACACTTTGGATTTATACTTTTTGAGTTATTAGGTTTAGAGCATTATCACATGTAATTTTTGTCAAATGTATGCATGTGACGCAATAGGGTCCCAACTTAATAAATGTGACCATATATCATTAAATACAAGGACAATCGAAATGATCATTGACCCTAACCTGTACTATTGGTTCAATCAGGTTACATTTTGTTCTTCATTGTTCTTTCGTTTGCTATTAGATTATGATTGAAAATGCACAACACACGTGTACCGACGAGAGACATTGCAATACGGATACATGTCCCTGAAAAATAACCAATCATCCCTCTAAGTATTGTGCTGGCAGTTTATAAATAAGTCATGAAAGAACGGGAGCCACATTAACACCTTGTTGATGGAAGTATTTTATAACTGGGTCACTATCAGATCTGATGATACATGGATAAAAAGGTGTCGTATTATATTGAGCGACGTGTTGATTTCTTCAATATTGGTACATTGTTGAGTGACGATTTCGCGATAGGAAATCTTTCGCTTTATCATGTTTCTTACGGGTCACAATGGGATTGAATCAGGGGACACAGACCATATTTGTCATTAATTATTATTATTATTATTATTATAATAGGCACTTATATAGCGCTCTATAAAAAGCACAGCGCTTAAACAACGCCCCCGAAAACAATATACGGCAGACATAATACACAAAACATCTATAATATAATATGGAGTTGCCAATTCCTGTCCTGAGATGTTTTCCCCTTTCCGCACCTTCGATTGACTTCAAATTAAGCGACTTTCGATCATGGAGTCGGTACTGATATTAGCTTCGCTGCGTTTACAGACATAACTGCGCCCTAAATAGTTAAATCTTTCTCACCCCTCCTTCCACTGTCACTATCACCGCGCTCTCCCTCTCTCTTTCTCCCTATAGTTCAGACGTCACCGTAAACGGACCATCTGTTCCTTACACGCCTCCAGCGGCGTTTTCTCCATTATCCACGTTTCACTTAAAACATTTAAACCGTCACACGTTACTATAACCGATCTCTCTCTGTTCTACGGACGTACACTCTGTAAGCGAAAGTCTACTTTGACTGTTGACACTCTGTACTAATGGCATGATTATGTCTAGTATTGTAAATAGCCATCACAATGGTTCCATAAAGAGCTATATAAAGGGAAGGGAACCCAAGCGTGTTATTAACAGATTAATAGGCAGACCTGTGATTAATAATGCAGCATAATATATAAAGTAGATTAAATATTTAAAAATCAATTTATGGAAAATATAATACCCCTAAATTAAAAATCAATTGATCGAAAATATAATGCCCCTAATGTAACATGTTATAATTGAAATTCACGCATTGCTAGTGATCAGCCGGCCGATGCATAATTATACTTGCCATTAGGCGACGAAAAAAAACACACCCTGTTTTACGTGCGGACGGACCTGTCAAGTGTCAAGTAGCGTCGGTCGGTCGGGCGATTTTTAATTTTTTTTAAATTTTAATTTAATTTTTTTAAACTTAAAGGTGTATGTTCCAATCCCTTTTTTTGGCTATGGTAATTTTACCGTACAGACAAATACAACGGGATTTTGAGGTCGTGTTTAGTGACGTCATGCGTGTGATGTTTGTACTTGTTTTGGTATGTATGGAAAGAGGAGACCTCTAGCTATACCATATGTACCATGGTACTATACGTGTCCCAATTACTTCAAAATCAAATTGTGTAAATATGTTGTCGGATAACTCGACAGTTTATTTTGTTGTTTTGTCTTTCGTAAATAATTAGTTTACAGTGTTTACTGCTACGATCACAACTGAATACAAGTATAATACAAAAAGTAGGGACTGCGTTATTATGAAAATCGTCAACGGTTTTTACAAAATACGGTCAAGATAGATTTATGAGTCCAGGAAAGCCTTTCATGATATTAAGTCAAACTTCATTACAAGGGATAAACAAATAAGTGTAAACTTAGAAAAAAAAGTTCACATAATTTTGCTTCAAACTTTCTTATATTAATGTAATATCAAACAATATTAAAACGATTCATTATTCATTCACACTGGTAACTGCTGCTGGTAACTAGTATCTTAAATTGAAATATTAAATTCCTCTGCAGCTGCATGTAAACTTAACCCAACCCCAATCATTATACTGGCATGTTAGTGTAATATATATTATACTGGCATGTTAGTGTTTTATATATTTGATCGGATCAGATTTAAAGTCAGTAATTCTCAATCAAAATAAATATGGCTGACTGAACGAAATAAATACAACTGCATAGGGTTATATTTCTAAATTGTATTCAAAATTATCATTACTTAAGTTCACGTTGGAGTATGCGAATTACACAATCTTAAAACTATTCTGCTCTTCATACTATTTCATGTATACTATTACTGAATCGGAATTGGTTAGATTGATGAGTTGAGAGGAACCACCTAGCCGAAGCACATCTAATCTCCCCTGAGACAGAACACGAGAATGTCACGATCACGACGGGAATGGTAAACATATCGATTTAGCGCAAGACGGCTGCAACTAAAAAGTAATAACAAAACACTTATGACTTTCTCGTGATTAAATGGCGATACATGTTGCACATCTTGATTTATATATTACTACCTCAGATATAAAGGATATACTCCTGCAATGACAGGGATTCTATTTGCCTTAAAACACTTTCCACGCGGCTATTAGTTTACCATATACAAAACAGATTATTCAGAAACCTTTCCCAATTTTCAAAGTCTATCTCATGGATTACTGAACCAATACTGGGCATGTTTGTACTTATGTCAATGCATCTCTCATGGTGATTCCAAATATGGCAATGAAATTCAATAATATGGTAATGAAATTCAATAATTTTGACATTTTTGAAACATTTTGTGAAATTTTGGAATATCGTCTGCAGCCGCCTGCCGCATGGAAAGTGGTTTAAACCTACACCTTGATGAGGTTGCTGTTTAATGAGCAATTTTGAAATTTTTGAAACATTTGTGAAATATAGCAATGTCGTCTGCAGACACATGTCCCATGGAAAGTATAAGAGTTAATACTATGTTCTACGAAATAGCCCGTGCTTATAATGATCCGATGTCAATTTAATGGTGGTATCCTACACAAGTTTTTGAATTGGGATGCAAATTGCATTAGAATCACTAAATTATGTGAATATTTTGCCGTTTTTTAAAACACCATTTTCTGAATATCATTAATTGTTCGTATTTTTTATCAGCATTGATTTATACATGAGTTTGGTTCGGAAAATAATACTTTACTTCCAAGATACTGTTATACTTGGAGGTTAAATACTGCGTACCGGTTGTTTTGAGGTAATTGTGAAAAATCAAATCACAGACGATCAAAAGATGGTTTAACCGTCTTCGACCACGACATGGGCTTTTTTAAATCGTGTTGTATTACTAGTACTAGTATGAAGGCTTTGCTTATTTAAAATCAAACACATTATTCAATCATGGAAATTGTAGGCCTAAGTTGTGAGAAGCCAATGCAAAATTACTAATGCTATCAAAAATCTATAATCCAGGGATGTATTGGAAGAATATAAATTGGAATATTATATTATCTTCCGCCAGTTCTTTGTTGACATGCCATTTCTTCACCAGGAAAGTTAAAATGCATGTTTTTAAAGTTTTGTGTGTGATAGCTAGGCCTATTTCTAATATAGTAAAACTTAACGGGTTTCGTTAAACCGTAAACTAATATCGGCCTGATTCGGTAATGATAGGGATCGCATACAAAACGTAGTCATACAAAACGTAGTCAGTAAGTAAATTCATGTCAGTGCAGATGCAGTGCATTCATCAACACAACTCTTTTAATTAAATCCCCTGCTCTCTGAGCGGCAAATCGTGGTGTGCTCAATAAACAAATGTTAACATTGTAGTCGGGCTTTTTCTCCTGCTTCATGTTCGCTATTTTTAAAATTACTTTTGTACATATCATCCACCATGGTGATGACTCTGCAACTCTTCTGCACTCCAAACAATTGAAAGCTATATGTATTCTTTATTATTATTATGTCTGGACTGATTGAATTGATCGTTGTGACTACAGTACAAAATATAAGCTTATTACTTGCGATTGAAAGCTTATCTCGGAGCGCCGTATACATGTAGTACACATGTTATTGTATCAGGATATGAATAGGCCTAGGTTAAGTGATTGCACGGGCAATATATCAGCGTACAATCAGCACCAACCGACGATAGGCTACATAATTTAAATATTAAAGGTAGATGTTCCGATTTTCAACTTGAAGTTTTCTATTCTACATGAAAGGTCATCCTTAAAAACGTCGTGTCCCAAAATTTGAGATGCATAGCTATTATGGTTCTTATTTTAGACGCACAAGATGCTGTGAACTGTACCCATTGAGTAGTACACAAACTATATCGGTGGTAACCACCATTCGCGGTAATTCAACGCTATTTCGTCGATTTCTCTGTCATTATACCGAATTAGGCCGTCAAATTTCAGTATGATGATGCGAAAAATAATACGAGCTTTCATATGATATGAAAATCTTCGTATGTTTGAAATAATTCTGTGTTACGAAAATGTGATCGGGTCATCTACCTTTAAGCTTTTAATCGGACAAAACCTAGAACATGGGAAATCTTGAGTACACATTTATTCATTTTGACACCACGACACCATAAGTACACGGTACACCAAATATGCGGTTTCAGTAATTGATGATTTTTATCCGGTGAAATAATGCAACCGGATTTTATCGCCATTTTAAAATCTGCCACGGAAAAAATAGAAATTGTAGTTCCTAAATAAACAGGCCAGGCTCAACAGATTAATGATGTGCGCGATGTTTGCGGCGCGGGTTTCGATGTACGCTGTCGCTTGTGCCACATAAAGTTTGCGCCGTGGTCAACTTTTGTCTTTGAAATACCTGCATCCGCATACTATATTTACGAGACTAAGATATTTCATGGGGGTGCATCTGACTTACACATTCATAAGGTAATGAATGGTTCATAAAATTTGCAAGTATCGCTCGATATTTAATTTCTGTAACAGGCACTTACATCGTACATAAATTAATGTTTAGCTATATTTTTAAAATTATTCTTCTATCCATCATAATCATGTTTTGAGTCAAGTTTGTCATTTCTATCTTTAGTTGCATTGATATTTTCGGAACAATGTTTTTAGTTTTTACATTTTGATCAATGAAAGTTGATCACGCAAAGTATTGTTGCTACAATGGTGTTGATTTGCACCACTCTTTTGGAGTCTATTATGGATGATAGAAGAATCATTTTAAAACATAGCTAAACATTAATTTATGTACGATGAGAGTGCCTGTTACATTTCGAACGATTCTTGGTATATCTCAGTATGAGGCGATACTGGTTCAATAGTATTTCGTCTTATTGCGTATTGCGATTGGGCCCGGGACATGGGAAACTGGCGTTATGTTGTCTTTTAATTCATTACAATACACGAGGTTGTAAATTGCCAATAACCGTACGGTTCTGCTATTTAGGTTTACCTTACGGTAAGGAAATAGACTAAATGAAGATATTCCATTGGATCAATAATCAACGTGTAATAACCAGAAGTAATACGGTAAAGGACTTGTTTTAAGAAACAACTTGTACATAGTAGACAATTATGGAATTGGTTGTTTTATGTGAAGATATCTCAAACGTCGGTGCCCAACTCTTTTCAAAGTAATGTACACGTTATGTATTTATGCTAAAAGACAATCAAAAGAGGTTAAATGAAGTTACACATACTAAAGGATTGGTTTATATAATATATTGTGTCCTCCTAGCTGAGGACTAGCGATAGTAAGGAATTAAGTGCAAATTTATGTTTTATTATATACAATCCGGTACGTTTTAGGTAAAAATGTACCGGAAACCTTAAATATCTATGTTAAGTACACCCATTTCCTACTAGCGTCAGATTTCTATTCAAAAGCTGTAAAGAGTTTATCTAGAGCAAATAGTTACATTGAAATTTGTCCTTGCGCTTGATGTATTTCGCTTCGGTGAGAAATTAAGTATGTTTGATTAAAACCCGGTAAAATGATTTGCTTAATGTTCCGGAAATCCTTAATAGCCCAGAGCGAATGTCAAGCGTATGTGGAGTGAGAGACAACCATTTCCTATTGGCGATATAATTCTATTCAGCAACCGTAAAGAGCTTATATAAATTACATGATCACATTGTACTTCGTCCTTGCCCCTGTATTTCGTTTTTTAATACAACATTATGGACACGATTCCACAAATACTTATATTAATGAAAACTAAACCACAATAGCCTTAAATGCATCGTGAGTGCGATGTTAACGTCCCTATTTCCAGGAAACAATATCTTGTTAATGTCAAACGATATATCAAACAAATGTCAACAATAAACTATCAAAGACTATTATCCTCCGCTTCCACGATACAAAATGTTATGTACTAACATGTTTTCCGTATGTCGTTCACATGGTATAGTTTAACATGACTTCTATTACTCGCCCGATAATGATCGCGCCATAAAATGTCATTTAAAGGACGCTCACTACTAACTATCTTAGTTCTCACGCATCATATTAGTTTGTTGGCGTGTCCCCGCGTAGAATGTCAATTACCTGGATAAACATTTCTACGACAGAGAGATATTTTGGCCTTTACAACTGTTTATTACTATTAAAGAAATACACAGTTTTAACAGTCGGATGAAACTATTAGGGTTGGATATAAACTCTTCAGTTAATCCAAAAAAAAGGAAACAAAAGGTTTATTTGAAAATCTGGTTTCTAAACAGCCTAGCCATTTTTAGCCACGTGTTACTCGAAATTCAATGTCACAAAAGAGAACAAACACACAACGGAACTTTTGAAAAAGAAAGCTGATATTTGAAAATTACTAACCCATGGAGCAGTTGTTTTCTTCGTTGCCTTAGCAGAGGTAATCGTTGGTTCAATCGCTTGATGAAATGTCGTTCGACTTCTTCATTGGTATATTGAGTGATTATGATTTAACATACACAAAACTCTCGTCTACTGATGAGAGACATTGCAATGCGTACATGCTTCCCATAATAATAAGCACTTAGCTGATTTATCTATTAAACGAAGTAAGAAAGAACTTGAGTCAAATTAGCACCTTTGTTGAGTGAAGTTATTTATAACTGGGTCACTTGTAGATCCGATGATGTTTTGATAAATGATACGTGAACATCGTGGTGTCACATCATAGGTTATACCCATAGAGACAGTCTTCCCTGCTGGTTTGGTACATTGTTATATGGTTAACTCTCATGAAAACAGTGCAAAATGAACTTTTTGATGTCTTTGGTCCATTTCTGTGTTATGCATTGTTTTCTTGCTTGAAAAACTTCTTTTCTAGATAGATATTGATGTTTTCTACTTGGATCTATATACTTTGATATACTTCTGAACGTGTTTTCACTCAAAAAAATGCCCTCATATACCCCAAATTAGCGAAATTTCCATGTCCGCAGCATAAATGTATATTTTGCCTTTATTAATTACAATACAAATAGGGCACCATTTTCTACAAGATATGTCATAATTTGTAGGGAACATATAGCGATATTCCATGGATAGAAAGAAAATGCACATCTTTTACGATGTTTACCTGTTTCAGTTTCATATATGTTGTCCGAGATGTTGATGTTTATTACGTTACCTGCGACATATTGAGGATCAACATTGTTCAAAATTAACATTTAAACATTTAAATGTACATATTCTGAATCTAAAAGAACATGGGTGTTGGAAAATAATATTATCAAAAATCTATAGCAGCATGTCTGACCTTGAGAAGAAATCAAAATGCTGCAAAGCATGCGACCTTGTTAAGGATGTTTATTACGTTGTTGAGATTTCTCCCGAACTATGTATCAAAACACACTTTTTGGTTAAAAACCAATTTGATACATATACATAGACTATGTGGTTACTTGGAACACTCGCTAGCTCTTTCCAGATCGTCTACATGGTACTTTGAGTACGAAAAACGTTTACTACGTTATCGTTTATTACGTTGTCGAATAAATCGACAGAGAGACAGCTGCTCTCTACGACTGTATTAAACAAAGATACGTGGCAGGCCCTTTTCGCAGGCATGCATGGGGGATACTCGATGAAAGTACAATGCAAAAAAACCACGACGAATGGTAAGAATTCCTCATTTTTTCTTGTAAGTAATATGAACATTAAGCTGAATGACAGTTGAAGTCATTATAGATCTCTTAAGCACATTGAAAATGGACCTATGATATCAGAATGGGGTTAATAATGTGAAGAAATGCAGTAGGTATAGTTAACATCTTCATTGATTGCTTTGTATATACGTTATAAGCCAGCATTAGGCACTGTTGCAGTTGCCAATAACGTAATAAACGGGATAACGTAACCAACCTCATTGTCTAGTCTCATGTCAATGTTGGCGTCAATTCAGTAACTTTCATGATTGATGTACTTGAGTATCATACATTGTATCCAATGTTATAATTGTAATATGTGGACTATTCTATGTGAGGACTGAAACCACCTTATAATGGACAACGTAATAAACTTTCCATCATTTGATAAATATAATTGCACCCTGTTCATAGTGATTCAACATTTATTATGTGTTTATGAATGTTAACTTAGTGAACATACATATTGTCTCACATACTGACACAATCTCATTTGTTTGCATGCTTCAATGATGCATAGTTCTATGGCTATTGGATAACGTAATAAACCAATTCGTATAATTGTGTGAATAAATACGGTATACCTAGCTGAAACAGCTGCAATATATGTCATTCACTTTGTGTTTTTTTTTGTTATCTTTATTATACAGAAATATATGCCACACAGTGCAAAAAACCAATGGCGATACCGGCAGAACCAAATGCAACAGTGGAGACAAAAGGTCATCAGAGTACAATCTTATTAACAATTCTACTACCATCATTTTAAATAAAACAAATCAATATCTTACTAATTTTAAGAGATAAAAGGCTATTCAATATTTAGTGCTATTAAAATGTACATAAAGGTAATAATGTCATGGTCTAACAACATATCTGTAAAGTGCCATGTTACATCTGTCGATTTAGTGACCATGTTTATTACGTTATTCACCATATTTACCCTACATCAAAAGAGCAAGTCGACAATATATAGAACTGTCTTTTAGTGGACTTTAGGCAACCTAACTTTTACTAAAATACCATTTACAAGATATGTCTCTCTACAAAATAAACTGACTTGGTCGATGTTGAATATATTTGTTTACATGTGTTTGTATATGTTTATTACGTTACCCACCCCATAAAGTCCGAATACCAATGCCAGCGTTTTTGGTAAAGCATAATATTTATTGTTTCTGAGCTAACTTTTAAAAACACATTATAACGCTTGGAAAAAGATACGATTAAAGATATATTTTATACTTTGCACAAAGATATTCATTTTGGAAAACCGTGCATTTTTTTAGTTTTAAAGCTGAGGTTCAAACAGTGATGTGAAGACCAAAAACAATTCATAATACTTGCAATTTACAAAATTACATTGCATTTTGTTCGCTGTAATTGGTAGAAGTATGCTTTCGTAACTATAATTTTGTGTTTTTGGCATCACAGTTTGTAAACTCGTTCTGATTTAGAGCTGATAGGAAGTATATAACGTAATAAACATGGAGCAAAAGCTACAAACAAGTGATATTATAATATAAATTCAACGTTATATTGTACAAAAATGCAATGAGTGTTGTTCACAAAATTTTAAATCTAGTATCCAGTACATGTCTACTATTAAAAAATAGTGTAATAAATAAAATTGGAGACAATTTTTTTCTTCAACTTCTGAAATCTCATTTGCACTATTTTCATGAGAGTTAACCATATGAGGATTTTTTCATCTGTCAGTAAGGCGACGAAAAATGACCTAGTTAGAATTTTCAAAAAAATAAAATAGAAAAATTGATAATAGAAATGGGTTTTTTTTGGGAAATCATCCGAGAAAAACAATCACTCTAAGAACTTAGCTGTTAGTTAGGCTATATATTAAAAGTAAGTAAGGAATAATTGGAGTCAAATAAGCCCCTTTGTTGATTGAAGGTATTTATAACTGGGTCACTTGTTAGATCTGATGACGTTTTGATAAATGATACGTGAACAAAGTGGTGTCATATTACACCCAAAGAGGAATTTTGGTATATTGTTCTATGGCGATTTTTGTTGCAGATAAGTTTATGAACCCCCGTAAGTGAGGCGACGAAACAAAGAAATCGATTTTGTTGTTGTTGAAAATCATCAAAATGTTCACGAAAATTTAGAAGACAATTTGCCCGTACATGTAGAACACGGTGTTTTTTCGTCGCCTAAGCACATTGTTAAGTTATGACGAACCAAAATGGGATTGAGTCAGAGATAATGACCCGGCATGTCTATTGACGAAATTTGAAAGAATAAATATGGGGCGTAATAAGTAAATTATATATTTGAAAATCAATTTATAGAAAATGTAGTGTAGTGTAGGGTTAATGTAACCGGTTAAATGAAGTTCATGCATCGGTAGTAACTATCCGATGCATACTTATACTTTTTATCAGGTAAAATTAATAATTTAAAAATCAGATCTTGTTGAGTTTCACCGAGGGCCGATCATTACTGCAAGCACGCCAATGAAGCATTTCATTAGTTACGTCAGCACCTGATTCCTCAAACTATTGCGGTATTTATGTCAGATTACGTATTGTTGGAAATTCCTCCTTTTCGGGTGCACATCAGATACCCTGATATATTATTGATTTTTTTAACTGCTTCTAACTCATCTTGGAACATATTATTAATGGTTAGGTTCATATTTCAAACATTAAAGAAGTATCGAATAACTATTTAAACAATTAACTGATTTACAAATCTATTACCATCCAAAATTATCTAATCTAGCATGTTAGTATAATTTCAAATTTGCCAAGATATGTATATGACAGACTAAGCAAATTAAATACGAGTGCATAGAACTGCATGTATTACCGAATTATATTCACATTGATTACTTAGCTCACGTTTGAGTATACCAATTATACACTCTTAAAACTATAACGCTCTTCATGTGTACTATTTCACGCCACTATTACTGAATCGGTATTTTCTAGATTGATGAGTTGACAGAAAACATCTAGCTCAAGCACACTTAATCTGCCCTAATAGATAGAACACGGGCATTTCACGATTAATGGGAAGAGGTAACACATCGATTTTACGCAAAAGATTGCAAATGAAAAATAATAAAAACAATCACTTGCGGCTTTCTTGGAATTAAGTGGCGATACCTTTTGCACATCTAGATTGATATATTACACGACTTTTCAATCCTATTTTGAATGACTAAATTTATAGTTCTATCTCCCTGTTGATATAAATTATGTACCCTTTCAATGACACGGATTTCATCTCTTTAAACCTGACACTCCTTGCAGATGATAGGTTGCCAATCTACACTCTCTTAGATATGGCACTGGGCTTACAGGAAAAACTAAACATGAGGCGTGTTATTAGAGTAAAGCACACCCGTACGGATTTCAAGTAAGCACCTCTAAGTAAATTGAATGACGATATCCTTACAAAAAATGTTTACGTTTACGTGTTCGGGATGAAAATTACGCTAGAAATCACACATAATATAAATGTGCCATACCGGGCAATACATCATTTAATTTGTGTCCTCCTGAGGTTTATGCTTGATAAATATCCCATTTCATAGCACTCCCGTGAATCTCCATTGTATACATGTATACGGAGAAACGTATTGGCGTCATATTTTATCTAGAGCAAAAAATGTCATTATAATTTATCATAGTCGACTTATTATGGTACATATTTGCACCCTTTTCTCCAGAGCTCGATATTAACTTCACAGTGTATATTATATTATATATTAATGACACTACATTTAATAATAAGCCATTGGGATGAAAGACATCACATGCGTGCCGTTATCACGCCCCACTTCCTGGAATCAAAATCTTATTAATGACACAACGAAAGGTATTATAGCACCAAAGGATACAAATATACCATACAATCAAAAGGTTAATACAAGCTCGATGTTTTCGTACTTTATTTGAGATATTTAGTTACTAATCAACTGCATGTAGATTGATTAATTATGTTTCGGTTTGAGTATACCAATTAATTATAAAAATCTCAAAGCTACTGCAAAACTACTGCATGTATACTTTTCTGAATCGGATTTGTTTTGATTGATGTGGAGATACATGTCAGTAGAAACCAGCCAGTTTCAAACATAGTAAGTTAATCTGCCCTGTTTGACCATTCATCACGATTCACGGGAAGAGTTAACACATCGAATTTACACAAGAAGGTTGCAAATTAAACAAAATAATCACTTACCATGCTTACGGCTTTCTTGGATTTAAAATGGCGATACTTTTTGCAAATCTTGATTGATATATTATACGCCTTTTCAATTCAATTTGGAATAATTGTATTCATGATTTTATCCATTGGTAAATGATGGGAATAAAAGCTACATATTCATGCTGCATGTATACTATTTCTAATTCGGATTTGTTTTGATTGATGTTGAGATAGAAACTAACACGTTCCAAGCACAGTTAATCGGCCCTGTTTGACCAATCATCACGATTCGCGGGAAGAGTTAACATATTGATTGTACACAAGAAGGTAGCGAATTAAAAGGAAATCACTTACCTTCCTTACGGCTTTCTTGGAATTAAAATGGCGATACTTATTGCAAATCTTGATTGATTTTTATTCGCCTTTTCAATCCAATTTGGAATAATTGTATTCGTGATTTCTTCCACTGGCAAATGTGTCTATAATGGGAATAAAGGTTAAATATTCTCACAAACAGTGTTTTATTTCGTGTTATATACCTGAACTATTTAAAGAGGTTGCTAAAAAGAGATTGTAATTTCTACGTGTTTTATGAATTGAAATTAGGCTTATAGCAACAACTGAAGCTCAGGATGTTATTACACTAAATCAAATTCATTGTCCTGTAAAGTGAATAAGCATTCTTGTGATGTAAATTTAATGATGATATCCTTACAAATGTTAAAACTTTTTTTCTTGATCGGAGTACAAGGAAACTATATCATCCAAAACGGTTAATATTTCGCCACTTTTGAAAACAATGTTTCTAATTTGGGTCAGTACTGATTTGCGTATTATTAATATTATCCGGAAAATATGTGTTTAAACTCCTCAGATACTAGTATTCTGTTACGTAAAATTTTTCCGTATCGCTTGATATTTTATTTTTCCAGTTTCACCCTTTCCAGTATAAGATGATACTCGAAATCAATTATTGAGTGATACTGAAACAGTGACTTTGAACCAGTATTGAACGATAAGTATACTCTGTATGTATCTTCCGTCTTTCAACGCTCGCGTGTATAGGCCAGCGCCTCGAATAGGCACGCGCGTTATGTGCTGCAATATAGTAGAATACATAGTTACGTCACTGTCTCGTGATGGCCAAATAGGTGTTTGAGTATCGGACGATTATGGCGTTTGAGTGTTTGACGATATTGAATGTCTGAGTAACTGACGATACTGAATACCAAGTATCTGACGATACTGGGTATTTCAGTATCTGACGAAACTGGGTGTTTCAGTATCGCCCATTGTTGAATGTTAGAGTATTGAACGATTCTTGGTATTGCATTGCTCGATCTAAGAATCATTGCTTGTTCATTGTCCATAGTACTATATCTTATTGCGTATAGGGAGTGGGCCAAGCGCATGGGAAACTTACGTTATACTGTCTTTCATTACAACATGTTGCTGTAAATTGCTATTTAGCGTGTTTTCTTATTTGATTTACCTTTCTTTTAAAAAATGGACTCAATGAATAAATTCAACTAAAATCCATAATCAGCGAGCAATAGCAAGAAATAACACATTCAGCTATTGTAAAAAGATCCCGTACTTAGTTTGGTCTAAGAAACAATTTGCACAGAGTGGACATTTGTTTTTAAATGTATACATTATATTCCAGTACATTACTTACTGTTTAAATAGTAGCTATAATATTTCTTCTTATCTCAGATGTAGGTGCTCAACTCTTTTTCAAAGTAATGTTATGTAAAAGATAACCAAATAACATTGCAATGCGCACATGCTTCCCAAAATAATAACGACACCATATATGCACTCTTAAGCTGTTAGTTATATTATATTAAAGAGGGTGAAAAAGAACTGGAGTCAAATGAGCACCTTTGTTGAGTGAAGCTACTTATAACTGGGTCACTTGTAGATCTGATATGAACAAAGTGGTGTCATATTATACCCAGAGAGACAATATGGTGGTTTCATCTATGTTGGTACTTTGTTATATGGCGATTATTGGCAGTTTATTAGCTCATCTTGCAGTATAGGTATATTTTGCTTTATGACGACCACAAAAGGATTGAGTCAGAAGATATTTGTCCAGGCATGTCCATTGACGAAATTCTAAAGCGTTATCTACGATGTCGGTGTTGGTATTGGTGATACTGGGTCACAGGCATAATTGCGCCCTGAATTATTTTGAAGCTCTGCTCCTTCAAAAGTCACATTAAAACTTCAAATGTCTCCGTAAACGCTTACCTTTAGTATCTTTTTGTCCTTAGCCATCACTTTAACCGGCGTTTGCGCTATTGTTCAAGTTTCACTTTAACCAATTGATAGTCACACGGACAAACGGTACCGAAAATAAGTGACCTCCGACAAGAAGGGACCGGTCGGACTTCACTTATTTTCAGGCCTCGGCCGACTCTTTACTGCTGATAAGATAGTTGCCGTTTGCAGCTTAAGAAGATGATTCACATGTAGCAGTGGAATTACAGCGCTTGGTAATCTTGTAAAATTGTTTTTCTACATTATCAGCTTTACTGGACGCACTTGATAGATAAACCTGAGATTACGCGAAAAATTATTTGCCGAAATATCCTAGTCCCTTTTTACATTAAAGTATTTATACGATTACTTTTTCAAATTTATTTATCGGAAAAAGAGTACTTTAGGTCTATACCAGTGTCGTCCAATACTGAAACACCAAATTGTGTTCCAGTACCGAGCGATACTGGAACATTTTTATGCTGCAGTATTGTGAGATTTGAACAATACTGGTACATAATAATGTTCCAGTACCACCAAATACTGAAACATTTTATACATGTGCCAGTATCGTCCGATATTGGAACACTGAGTTTGTGTTCCAGTATCGGAAGATACTATACAGTCCAGAATCTGGGATCTCAAGTACACTTTTCCCTAAAAATCTATTAGTATCTGAAACTGAAAACTTAAGTTTACCTACAGCTGCATGTATACTCAACGCCAATCCCAATCAATATACCTGCATGTTGGTGTAATTCTTATTCAATCAGATCAACCTTCTGTCAGGAATTATGTATCATAACAAGCATGGTTGACGTAAGCAAAATAATACGTCAGCATTTTAATGAATTACCGGATTATATACATGTACAAACGAATTACTAACGTTACTGTTTGAATATACTAATTATACAATCTCGTCTCGTGTACTATTACTGAATCGGATCTCTTTAGATTGATGAGTTGAAAGGAAGGCTATTCAGCTCAAACACACTTATTATCTGCACTTTTTGACAGATCACGAGAATATCACGATTCGCGGGAAGAATTAACACATCGAGTTTTCGCAAGTTGTAAATGAACAATATTAACAAATCACTTGCGGCTTTTTTGCAGTTAAGTGGCGATACCTGTTGCACATCTTGATTGATATATTAATCGATTTTCAATCCTATTTGAACGATTATATTCTTTTAACCTTCTTTTTTCACACAGTTATCAATACAGAAATGTAATATATATAAATGCTTGCGATACATGTTGCCAATCTTGATTGATATATTACTCGCCGTAAACACGACACTCCTTGACGAGGTTACCGATAAGAGATTACACATGTTTTTAGACATGGCACTGAGCTTATAGCAAAAACTAAACCTGAGGCGTGTTATTGGAGTAAGCAAACCCGTACGGTCCTTACGACTTCTACAATCAAATTTTAAATAAGCACCCCATCCCTTAAGTCAATTAAATGACTATATTCTTACAAAAAATGTTTAAGTTTTACGTGGTCGGGATGCAAATCACACAAAAATCGGTATCATTCATAATTTGTTAAAGGTAGTATTGACTAACCGATATTGTGTTCTCTGTACAGGTCACATAACTTTATTTTTATAATTGGAGAAAACCTGCCATGAAATCAGTGACGAAAATCATGTGCGCACTTGAGTGCGTTGTACTTGTGAATGTTTCTGATGAGATGCGTATTTGTTGATCGAGAATTAGTTGTTTTGATTTACCTTACTATGAAATAGAACAAATTCCATGCGGATCAATAATCAGCGTGTAATAGTCAGAGGCAATACGGTTGCCATGGGACTCAGTTTGTTCTATGGAACAGTTTGGAAAGAGCAGAAAGTTTTAAATTGGGTGTTAAATGTGTTATTCTTAGAGGACACGAAAACAGCCGAATTACATATCATTGGAAAGCTTAGAGTTCACAGAAAGCAACAAAAAAATGGTTTCCGTGTCCAAAACTTCCACTGGAAATAATAATAATTAGCATAAGAAAGTACCCGGTTGACGCGGCGGCAAACCCGGAAGTGAAATGGTTAACATTGAGATTAGTCGTGTGACGTCAGCAAAGTGGCTCGAGTATGTAAACAAACTCATTTATTCCAATTAATACTAACTTACTGTCTAATAGCAGTTTTGCTTAATCTCGGATACAGAAACTCCTTTCGGAGGTAATGTGTACGTACTGTTTTTACGCTAAAAGAGGTTACACGAGGTTAAATATACTGGTTTACATAATTGCCAATTTATATTGTGTCCTCCTGAGAGCTCACGATGGTTAGGAATTATGTACAGATTATGGTTTTATTAAAGTCCAGTAATTAATTTGTTTAATGTCCTAGAAACTTCTAATAGCGCTGTTGGAATTCTTAATTGCATTATACAGAAACGTCCACTGACGTAAGCTTTCGAGTTATAAGAACATACGAACATAAAAACCTTCTGAGGTGTAAGTTTTATAAAAATAAAAGGTCAATTAGTGATAAGGAGAGACGAACGCTTCTTGTTGGCGTCAGACTTCCAGCCCGATCGATTTATCTAGAGCAAATAATGTAATTATCTTTTTGTTCCTATCAACTGTATTGTTATAATAGTAAAAAAACTGGTTCCGACTGAAGGAGCGAAATAAACACACAACAAGCCGCGCCGCTTAATGTCACAACTCGATAAAAGCAAGGACATTCAACGATCCACGTATCCACGATCTCCCGTTCATTAAAACAGGCGCATAACCATTTGGCTATAGGTACTTGTTGATGTACAGCACTTTGAATACGGACCAAGTGACTAAGGCATTCGGAGTTCCCACACAAACACAATAAAGGTACTGTAACTGGTCAGGAGTCCTGGTTGCAGGTGGACTAGTAAATAATAAAATAAGTTGATACATTATTATGGTACATAATTGCATCATTTTCTCTACTAGAGCTTGGTTTTAACGTCATAGTTTCTGTTATTTATTGGCACTGAATTTGAGATAATAAACCATTCGATGTGTTCTATCTAAGAATTATTGCTTGTTCATCTACCATGATAGTTATTTGTCTTATAGCGTGTTGCGAGTTAGCCCAGCGCATGGGAAACTTACGTTATGATGTCTCTCATTTTATTACAAAGTTGCAGTACATTGCTAATAAGCGTTCTTAATCGCATGAACTTACTTTTGAATCAATAATTAGCATAGCAAAAGGCAATACGTTATGCTATTGGACGCAGCGCCTGCACTCAGTTTGCCTTAAAATTGTACTGAGCAGAAACTTATACATTTGTTGTCTAATGTAAACATACATATTATGATATATTACTTTTTAATTGTTTAAATAACTAATAAACTGCAATTCTGCTCTTATCCCAGATGTAGGTGCTTAACTCTTTTGAAAGTAATGTACACGTTTTATACTTACGCTAAAAGATGACCGAATGAGGTTATACGAGGTTACATATACTTCGGTATTTGGTTTGCATAATTATCTATTTATATTTTGTTCTCCTGATAGTGAAACAATTAAGTACATATTTTATGTTTGATCATAACCCGGTATTCAATTCAAATTAAAAGTCCCGAAAACGTTTGATAGCGCTACTGTGAATGTTAATTGATTACACGGAGAGACTACCACTTCTTGTTGACGTCAGATTTCAAGCCAGAAGCCATAATGAGTTTAATATTTACATTGTAATTCGTCCCTGCAGTTGTATTTCGCTTGTCGATATAATATTATGGATATACTCTTACGTCCTTCTCCTTTGTATCGGTTTGCTCGGTTTTCAATTTCAGAACGACTTATAGTAATGACAACTTAACCATAAAAAGCCTACAAGGCATCCTCAGCGCAATGTTAACGCCCCCATTTCCAGGAAACAAAGTGTCAAAGGAAACAATGTGTCAAACGATATGTATTAATATCATCAACATATCAAAAACAAACCACCTGAAAGCGCAATGTTATTGTCCTCCACTTCCATAGCAAACACAATGTATAGTTCACATGGGATGGCTTTATCATTTGCTCGATAATAATCCCGCTATAAAATGTCATTTCCCAGTGCGGAAAAAATCGCACGAGTCACACTCATTGCTAACCTTTCGGTTTTCACACTTTACATTTATATTTTTTTTGTCGCGTGCCATTAGAAAATGTCAGTAACACCTGTATACGAATCCTTTCTATGATTCGTCTGAAAATAAGGTTACCAAATTATAAATATTCGTTTCGCTCAAATGATCGATCAATTTATGTATTATTCGATATTGAATGCCACAAAAGGAAAAAGAAACTGGCATTTCTGAAGAATGAAAACAAAAATCTCATATTTGGAATTTAAAAGTCAGTCAAGCCCATAGTGTAGGTCTTTTTGGCCCTAGCGGACAAAATCGCAGGTTTAATTAATTGACATGTTTTTCTGCTTGATAGTCAGTTTGTTGATTGACAATAATTGAAAATACACTAAACACTCGTGTACTGATGAGAGACTTTGCAATGCTTTACATACAAATTACTCCCTCTAAACAATTAGCCCTAAGTTGTATATTACACAGAAAGAACTGGAGTCAAATTACACCTTTGTTGATGGAGGTATTTTGCTGGCACTTGTAGATCTGATGATGTTAGACACTTGATATGAACATACTTGTATTATATTATATTATATCTAGAGTTGAAGTATAGATTTATGTTTGATTAAAATCCGGTAAAATAATTTGTTTATTGATCCGGAAATCTTTAATAGCCCCGGTGCGAATGTCAAGCGTATGTAGAGAGAGATGCCCATTTCCTATTGGCGTCACAACAGCCCAAAATGCAATGTTAACGTCCGTCCCTATTAACAGGAAACAAAATCTTGTTAATGTCAAACGATAAGGTATTATTATCAAACAAATGTCAAACCATCAGAGTCTTATTAATCGCTGAAAGCGCAATGCTATTATCCTCCGCTTCCACGATACAAAATGTGATGTACTAACATGTATGCCTTCCGTATGTCGTTTACATTGTATAGTTTTACATGACTTCTACATTCGCCCGATAATAATCGCGTCATAAAATGTCATTTCCCCAGTACGCAAAATATCGCTTAAGGGATGCTTATTACTAACTAGTTTAGTTCTCACACATCATGGGATTCATGTTAAGTTATTGGCGTGTTCCCGCGAAAAATGTCAACTGTTTCTTACGATCAAATAAATACACCAAGTTTTAACAGTCGGATGCTACTATTAGGGGTTAGATATAAATTTCTTCAGTTAATCCGAAAAGGAAACAAAAGGTTCATCTGAAAATCTGGTTCCTAAACAGCCAAGCCTTTTAGTCACGCGTTACTCGAAATTCAATGTCACAAAAGAGAACAAACACACAACGGAACATAAATAACCTATGGCGCAGTTTTTTCCGTTGCCTTAGCAGAGGTTCTCGTTGGTTCAATCGCTTGACATGTCGTTCGAGTTCTTCATTGGTATATTGAGTGATTATGATTTAACATACACAAAACTCTCGTCTACTGACTGGGACATTGCAATGCGTACATGCTTCCAATAATAATAAGCACTTAGCTGATTTATATATTCAACTAAGTAGGAAAGAACAGGAGTCAAATTAGCACCTTTGTTGAGTGAACTTATTTATAACTGGGTCACTTAGATCCGATAATGTTGTGATAAATGATACGTGCACAAAGTGGTGTCGTATACCCATAGAGACAGTCTTCAATGTTGGTTGGTACATTGTTATATGGGGATTTTTCTGGCTGTTCATATGCTCATCTGTCAGTAAGGCGACGAAAAAAGACCCTGTTAGAATTTCCAACAAATATAATAGAAAAATAGAAAATAGAAATGTGTTTTTTTTTTTTTTGGGGGGGGGGGGGGGGGATCCGAGAAAAAACACTCACTCTAAGCACTTAGCTGTTAGTTAGGCTATATATTAAAGTAAGTAAGGAATAATTGGAGTCAAATAAGCCCCTTTGTTGATTGAAGGTATTTATAACTGGGTCACTTGTTAGATCTGATGACGTTTTGATAAAGATACGTGAACAAAATGGTGTCATAATTACACCCAAAGAGGAATTTTGGTATATTGTTCTATGGGGATTTTTGTGGCAGATGAGTCTATGAACTCCCGTAAGTAAGTCAACGAAACAAAGAAATCAATTTTGTTGTTGTTAAAAATCATCAAAATGTTCACGAAAATTTAGAAGACAATTTGCTCGTACATGTAGAACACGGTGTGTTTTTGTCGTCGCCTAAGCACATTGTTGAGTTATGACAGACCACAATGGGATTGAGTCAAAGATAATGACCAGGCATGTCCATTAAAGAAATTTGAATGAATAATTGTGGGGCGTAATAAGTAAATTATATATTTGAAAATCAATTTATAGAAAATGTAGTGCTCTAATGTAACCGGTTAGTTGAAGTTCATGCATCGGTAGTAACCATCCGATGCATACTTATACTTTTATCAGGTAAAACTAATAATTTAAAAGTCAGATCTGGTTGAGTTTTACCGAGGGCCTTTCATTACTGCAAGCACGCCAATGAAGCATTTCATTAATTACGTCAGCACCAGATTCCTCAAACTATTGCGGTATTTATGTCAGATTACGTATTGTTGGAAATTCCTCCTATTCGGGTGCATATCAGATACCCTGATATATTATTGATTTTTTGAACTGCTTCTAACTCGTCCTGGAACATATTATTAATGGTTAGGTTCATATTTCAAACATTAAAGAAGTATCGAATACTATTTAAACAATTAACTGATTTACAAATCTATTACCATCTAAAATTATCTAATCTGGCATGTTAGTATAATTTCAACTTTACCAGGATATGTATATGACTGAATAAGCAAATTAATACGACTGCATAAAGATATATTACCGAATTATATTCACATTGATTACTTAGCTCACGTTTGAGTATACCAATTATACACTCTTAAAACTATAACGTTCTTCATGTGTACTATTTCACGTATACTATTACTGAATCGGTATTTTCTAGATTGATGAGTTGACAGAAAACATCTAGCTCAAGTATATGGTTGGCCGAGTCCGCCATAACGTATATCAATACACGTATTGATATACGTACTCGATTTTCGAATACATTCCAATCGAGTTTCGAGTACGTTGGATAGAGAATTGAATTCGCGGGAAAAATACACGCATTCGAAAAGTATCCTCGTATATGAACATGAAATATCACAACTACAATTATCTTTTTAATGGAAATTAAAGCATTATAACATGTGAAATTTTCTTTCCTGAATTTATGTGTATATATTTAGGTCCCTATTATGCAAACTTTATTCATGTTTTTGTGCTATAGCGCTGCATGACCGCTGCGTGTGATGCATTCACTATACTGGCATTGTCGTACACAACACATGGTATAGCCTCGGTATACCGTGGCAGTTCCTATTACCTGCCATGGGTATACATACAATGACCTGGCCTTGGTAAATAAATGCCTTTGCCCTGTAGTAAATTTCAATGCACATTGCACAATGTATGTTTAGGTTGAACTGTACAAACACAGAATTGATTGATGTTAATAATTAGAGGAGAAAATACTGTGACTATTTCTTAATCTGTTTGAAGAAGAGAAGATGGTATGATATGACCTCTTTTAAATTGCCTATCTTAACAAGCTCACAGGCATGAGCATAGATAGGATCTTCAATTGGGCACGAGGGGGGGGGGGGGGGGGGGGGGGGGGGGGGGAGGGAGGTCTGTGATCTGGGGCATAGCCGGCTATTTTGTTGGTATATGAAATAAATCGAGTTTGTCATTTCATCTGGGGTGGGCATCCGGGGGATGAAACCTACCCACCTCTAAGTTACGCCCCTGGTCACAGGTCCAACATTTACAATTGTCGTGGGGAAAAGGTTCCTGACTGGGGAAAAGTGCACCCCACACCCATTCCAAAGATTCCTGACTGGGAAAGTGCATCCCACCCCACCCCACCCCACCCTACACTTAAACCTAAATATTCCAGTGACCCGGATAAATGTAAGGCACAAGTGAATCAATAATTGTATCAGTCAGAGATCGGAGATTCACCCCTCCCCCCGATATACGATATAGTCACCATTCCATTTTTTTAAAATAACACTAACACATGGTTAGTAGCTACCTCTTCTTACAAAATATCAATCTGATCTAATCAAATAAAAATAAAAATAAACTAAATTTGTAATTTAAAGTTTATAGGACGCTGCACTTAAATATTCAAAATAAAATCATAGTTATTATATTCACTCCATAAATAATTGTATTTGGCTCACCCACATTAATTTTACACAACTCGCTCCTCAAATCGCTCCACAACTCTCACCCAGTGTGGTGGTGGGGGGGGGGGGGGGGGGGGGGGGGGGTGGGGCACGCCCATAGTTGTATAGTTGTACCGACGAAAGGCATGATTTACCGACAACAATTTGTGTACAGACTCCCAAGAAATCGTAAAACATGCACAGAAAAACTGCCCCCCCCCCCCTGGGTACGCCACTGCTCGCCCCACAACTCTCCATACACCTCACTGTACAACTCTCTACACATCAACTATCCCATCCCATTCACAACTCGCCATTTAGCCATCCACTACTAAACATGTTTAATATGTTGATAGTTGGCCTATAACCTAAATGTCCCTGAACGAGGCTGTTTACTATTACATGACTGTATTACGCGGGCTCGA
Organism: Ophiura sarsii; assembly: GCA_035610835.1. Classification (NCBI taxonomy): domain Eukaryota; kingdom Metazoa; phylum Echinodermata; class Ophiuroidea; order Amphilepidida; family Ophiuridae; genus Ophiura; species Ophiura sarsii. The sequence continues at coordinate 31,369,532 of CM069445.1, forward strand.
AATGTTTGTACCACGTGATTGGAAAATATTATCCCACGGCATCGATTCTCTATCCCACGTGCTCGAAACTCGATTGGAATTGGTCAATATCAACCACGTGGTTTGAAATTCGACCACGCGTGTTCGAAAATCGAGTACGTATATTAATACGTGTATTGATATACGTTATGGCGGACTCGGCCAACCATACAAGTACACTTAATCTGCCCTATTAGATAGAACACGGGCATTATACGATTAATGGGAAGAGGTAACACATCGATTTTACGCAAGAAGATTGCAAATGAAAAATAATTTAAAAAAATCACTTGCGGCTTTCTTGTAATTAAGTGGCGATACCTTTTGCACATCTAGATTGATATATTACACGACTTTTCAATCCTATTTTGAATGAATATATTTATTGTTCTATCTCCCTGTTGATATAAATTATGTACTCTTACAATGACACGGATTTTATCTCTTTAAACCTGACACTCCTTGCAGATGATAGGTTGCAGATCTACAATCTCTTAGATATGGCACTGGGCTTACAGGAAAAACTAAGCTTGGGGCGTGTTTTTAGAGTAAAGCACACCCGTACGGATTTCAAGTAAGCACCTCTAAGTAAATTGAATGACGATATCCTTACAAAAAATGTTTACGTTTACGTGATCGGGATGCAAATTTCACTAGAAATCACACAATTATTAAACATAATATATATGTGCCAGTTTACCGGGCAATACACCATTTACTTTGTGTCCTCCTGAGGGTTATGCTTGATAAATGTTCAGTGATTAATTTGTTGAAATGTTCCGTAACCATTTGATAGCTCTACTGTGAATCACAATTGTATACATGTATACGGAGAAACATATTGGCGTCATATTTTATCTATAGCAAATTATGCCATTTTCCTATAAGCTATATCATAGTACCGTAATATTTGCACCCTTTTCTCCAGAGCCCGGTTTTAACTTCACAGTGGATATATATTAATGCCACTATATTTCAGATAATAGCCCATTGGGATGAAAGACATCGCATGCGTGCTGTTATCACGCCCCCACTTCCTGGAATCAAAATGTTATTAATGACACTATGAAAGGTATTTTTAGCACCAAAGGATACAAATATACCATACAATCAAAAGGGTAATACAAGCTCGATGCTTTCGTACTTTATTTGAGATATTTAGTTACTAATCAACTGCATGTAGATTGATTAATTATGTTTCGGTTCGAGTATACCAATTAATTATAAAATCTCAAAACTACTGCATGCTGCATGTTTACTTTTTCTGAATCGGATTTGTTTTGATTGATGTGGAGATAGAAACCAGCCAGTTTCAAACAACGTTAATCTGCCATGTTTGACCAATCATCACGGTTCGCGGGAAGAGTTAACACATCGAATGTACACGAGAAGTTTGCAAATTAAACAAAATAATCACTTATCATGCTTACGGCTTTCTTGGAATTAAAATGGCGATACTTTTTGCAAATCTTGATTGATATATTATTCGCCTTTTCAATTCAATTTGGAATAATTGTATTCATGATTTAATCCATTGGTAAATGTGTCTATAATGGGAATAAAGGTTACATATTCATGCTGCATGTATACTATTTCTAATTCGGATTTGTTTTGATTGATGTGGAGATAGAAACCAACACGTTCCAAGCACAGTTAATCTGCCATGTTTGACCAATCATCACGATTCGCGGGAATGTACACAAGAAGGTTGCAAATTAAAAGAAAATCACGCTTACGGCTTTCTTGGAATTAAAATGGCGATACTTATTGCAAATCTTGATTGATATATTATTCGCCTTTTCAATCCAATTTGGAATAATTGTATTCATGATTACTTCCATTGGCAAATGGGTCTATAATGGTAAAGAAGGTTAAATATTCTCACAGTGACAGTGTTTTATTTCGTGTTATATACCTGAATTATTTGAAAAGGTTGCTAAAAAGAGATTGTGATTTATACGTGTTTTTATGAATTGATACTGGGTTTATAGCAACAACTGAAGCTCAGGATGTTATTACAGTAAATCAAATTCATTGTCCTGTAATATTTTTAGCGATGTAAATTAATAAATGATGATATCCTTATAAATGTTAAAGCTTTTTTGTCTTGGTCGGAGTACAACTATATATCATTTTAAACGGTAATATTTCGCCACTTTTGAAAACAATGTGTTCCTAAACTCTCAGATACTGGTATTCGGTTACGTAAAATTTGTCTGTATCGCTTGATATTTATTTTTCCAGTTTCACCCTTTCCATTTTAAGATGATACTCGAAAACAATTATTGAGCGATACTGAAACAGTATTGAACGATCTATATGGCTTCCTCCGGACAGTGACCTAACTTAACAGACGCAGCTTTTACGCACGCGTATGTATCTTCCTTCACTCAACGCTCGTGTGTATAGGCCAGTGCCTCGACTAGGCACGCGCGTTATGTGCTGCAATTAGTAGAATACATAGTTACGTCACTGTCTCGTGATGGCCAAATAGACTATAGGTGTTTGAGTATCGAACGATTATGGTGTTTGAGTATCTGACGATACTGAATGTTTGAGTATCTGACGATACTGGGTATTTCAGTATCTTACGAAACTGGGTGTTTCAGTATCGCCCAATGTTGAATGTTAGAGTATTGAACGATTCTTAGTATTGCATTGCTCGATTTAGGGGTTCAATAAGGTTTCGGAGTTGTTTATCTTGAATCGACAACGGTAAGACGGGTTTATTTTGCGAGGGCAGCTTTAGCTGCCCGAGCAAAATAAACCCGTCTTACCGTTGTCGATTCAAGATAAACAACGACGAAGACCTTGTTGAACCCCGTTCAACAACGACCAAACATATTTACATCATTCAAATGTGAATATCGTTTTGGATAATTAATGAAAACAAGTACAAAACTTGTTTTAATAGCCTTAATTTGACATTAAAAAAATAGCTGCTCTTTAAAAATCGAGAAAAAAAAGTTTACGTTTATTATAAGTAGGCCCTTATTTGGACATCGTCCGTTCCCCGTAAATGGGCGATCGAACTTCAGAATAGGCTGGGTTACAAAAGGTAAACATGAGAGAAGACAAATTATTTTGCAAGTAATTGTGAAATTAAAAATATTTTGTAAATAGCATTTTATTCACACACCACCTTTAACATTCGGAGAAAAATTAAATCAAGAATGCGTTTAATTTACACAACACATTTTGATACATGTTTGTAGAATATTTGTATAAAATCAAAACACACCCCTCCGTTTCAATAGTGGTACGGTCCTGGAGATCAAAGCGAACACGTTTCGCCGCGATGATGCAAAAATTGCGATTCTCTTGCGCTCAGGTAGCGACGGTTCGGCTAAAATTGTGGCTTTAGAAGTGAACCTTTACATATGGCCCTCGCCAAGAATATTTTCCTCAGGGGTATAGCTACATTTCGGTATATAAAGCTATTTGCTAACTTTAAGGATTTCATGGCGAAATGCATTTATACGCCGAAAAAATGAACAAATTTGTGCGAACATTTTTGTTTGTTTACAATTTTGCGGTTTCCAAATAAGGTTCGCTATCCTAGTAATTTGCATTTGAACAGTGGGTTTATCTCAAATCAACAACGCTTTGTTACTGTACTTAAGGTATGGGGGAGTTGTTGAACTAAGAATCATTGCTTATTCATTGTCCATAGTACTATATCTTATTGCGTATAGTGAGTGGGCCAAGCGCATGGGAAACTTACGTTATACTGTCTTTCATTACAATACATGTTGCTGTAAATTGCTATTTAGCGTGTTTTCTTATTTGATTTACCTTTCTTTTAAACATGGACTCAATGAATAAATTCAACTAAAATCCATAATCAGCGAGCAATAGCAAGAAATAACACGGTAAGCTATTGTTAAAGATCCCGAACTTAGTTTGCTTTAAGGAACAATTTGCACAATTGATAGTAACACGGACACACGGTACCGGAAATAAGTGACGCTGACAAGAAGGGGACCGGCGGACGTCACTTATTTTCAGGCCTCGGCCGACTCTTTACTGCTGATAAGATAGTTGCCGTTTGCAGCTTTAGAAGATGATTCACATGTAGCAGTGGAATTACAGCGCTTGGTAATCTTGTAAAAAAACAAAATTCTACATTATCAACTTTTCTGGACGCACTTGATAGATAAACCTGAGAATATGCGAAATTGTATAAGTCGTAATATCCTAGTCCCTTTTTTACATTAAAGAATTTATACAATTACTTATTCAAATTTAATAATCGGAAAAAGTGTACTTTAGATCCCAGATACTGGTATACCAGTCTCGTTCAATACTGGAATACCAAATTGTGTTCCAGTACCGAGCGATACTGGAACATTTTTATGCTCAGTATCGTGAGATTTGAACAATACTGGTACATAATTATGTTCCAGTATAGCCCAATATTGGAACATTTTATATAATCTGCCAGTATTATTAGTTATCCACTGCATGTTCACACAATACGGACAAATACCTTTGGTTTGGCATGTCATATTACATGAAGCCGCAAGCCGAATGTGATATGGCACCAATCTATGAAAATGAATAATTCTAATTAGGGTCACTCGTGGTATTATTATTACGTATTGATTTCACACCTGAATTGATAGTTAAGATGTTAGCAATTACACTGGTTTCACCTCGCGGGATCTTCAAATCTTAGATTACTTGCATGCAATTCATCATTCAGTATTCAATATAACGTCGCGAAATCAGTACCCATGGACAGAGTGAAATGGGAGAGCATTACGGTTCCGTGCCCTGTATAAAATCCAACTTTCTTGACCACGTCTTTGATGACATATCCAGGGTAATAAATCATCCCCTCCTACACCATTTGTCTGATTTATTTTACACCAACTGTGTCTTGCCAGCATGCGTGCTACCATTTCCACCGCTATCCTAAGCATAGCTCAAGGCTCTTTCTTTAGTGTTGGTGTAACTAGAAGCCCTATATACTACTTTTGAAAAGGTTCTTGTGATAACAAATTCCAACTTTTAATTTCAATTTGTCATAAAAACTAGTGCTTATTTTATAAAAACAAATGTTCAAATTTCGAAGAAAAAAAATCACATTATATTATCCAAAGAGCAGATTTTAGTTTTAAAACTAGCCTAAATCAGGCGGAAAATCACCACATGTGGAAAGTCATATGGCAATACTGCAGCCCCTCAGGCTTGTTTCTAGTTCCACCGCTGCCACACTCAAGGTCCCCCAGCATGCGGTAAATGGTGTTGGATGGATCAAACTTGGCCTCAAACCTTACAGGCAACTGGAATGTAATGGACTTTGTTCAAATAGCAGTTATTTTGCAACCGTAAGATTATTTGTAACGATATTTTCAGCATAGATGGTCAAGATCATATAGTTGATGAATATTTAAAAAGATTTTTTAAATCTACAGAATTTAAACAACAAAAAAAGGCTTCAAAAACGGTTAACGTTTTATTGAACCACACTGTATATACAAACGGATTACTTACGTTACTGTTTGAATATACTGATTATACAATCTCGTCTCGTATACTATTACTGAATCGAATCTCTTTAGATTGATGAGTTGAGAGGAACTATTCAGCTCAAGCACACTTATTATCTGTACTTTTTGACAGATCACGAGAATGTCACGATTCGCCGGAAGAGTTAACACATCGAGTTCTCGCAAGTTGCCAATGAACAATAATAACAAATCACTTGCGGCTTTCTTGTAGTTAAAGTGGCGATATCTGTTGCACATCTTGATTGATATATTAATCGATTTTTCAATCCTATTTGAACGATTACATTCTTTTAACATTCTTTTTTTCTTTCTTTTTACAGATAATTCACACAGTTATCATATCAATACAGAAATGTACTATATAAATGTTTACAATAATAACAAATCACTTTCTTGAAAGTAAGTGGCGATACATATGATATTGCCCATATTGATTGATATTTTACTCGCCGTATACACGACACTCCTTGACGAGGTTACCTATAAGAGATTACAAATGTTTTTAGACATGGCACTGTGCTTATAGGAAAACTAAACCGGAGGCGTGTTATTGGACTGGTACAATCATATTTTAAATAAGCACCCCATAAGTCAATTAGATGACTACATCCTTACAAAAATGTTTAAGTTTTACGTGGTCGGGATGCAAATCACACACAAATCGGTATCACGCATAATTTTTAAAAATATTGTGTTCTCTGTACAGGTCACATAACTTTATTTTTATAATTGGAGAAAACCTGCCATGAACGCATTGAAGCAAATCATGTGCACACTTGAGTACGTTGTACTTGTACATGTTTCTGATGAGATGCGTATTAATTTTGTTGATCGAGAATTATTTGTTCTGATTTACCTTACGTTGAAGAAATAGAACAAATTCAATGCGGATCAATAATCAGCGCGTAATAGCCAGAGGCAATACATTTTACCAGGGGACTCAGTTTGTTCTAATGAACAACTTGTGCAGAGCAGAAAGTTTTAAATTGGATGTTAAATATAAACATTATATTCCAATTATTTACTTACTGTTTGTTTAGTACTGAACTGCAATTCTGCTTAATCTCGGATACAGTTACTCCTTTCGAGGTAATGCCCACGTCCTGTTTTTACGCTAAAAGAGGTTACACGAGGTTAAACATACTAGTTTACATAATTGCCAATTTATATTGTATCCTCCTGAGAGCTTACGATGGTGAGGAATTAAGTACAGATTATGGTTTGAGTAAGTCCAGTGATTAATTTGTTTAATGTCCTAGAAACTTCTAATAGCGCTCTTGAGATTCTTAATTGCGTTATACAGGAACGACCACTTCTTATTGACGTAATACTCCGAGTCGTAAGAACTTTATGAACGATAAATACATAATTTTACATTTAAATTGTGTCCTTCTGAGGTTTATGTTTTATAAAAACACGTAATTAATTTGTTAGATGTCCAGTAACCATTTGATAGCCCTCATGAAAGTTGTTGATAAAGAGAGACGATTACTTCTTGTTGGCGTCCGACTTCCAGCCCTAACGTATTTAACTAGAGCAAATAAATTCTTATTTGTTCCTATAAACTGTATTATTACACATTCGTACATCGTGGGTGTGGTTTTGGATGGCTTTGCATTCGAATAATAATACCTTCAATGCGTATGGTCATCGCGTTAGCGTGCCCTACACATATTTGCCGGCGTATGCGTTGTGCGTATAACGCAGCGTTGCAACGTGTGTTTGTGCTAAGAACGCGATTAATTCGAAGCAGGAAGTTGGTAAAAAGCTCGCTGGATTCGCCGATTTTATGAAGGGGGAAATACGTTGTTGCTTGATTAAAATCAATCTAACAAAAACGCAATAAACTAAATAAGAATGAAAATAAAATATAGTTCATAGCTGTTTTGCTATATACGATGGTCTTATAATTTATAGGCTATACCATATTTGTGTCGTCAACCATTCGCGTAACCATTTGGCTACCGGTACTCGCTGATACACAACACTTTGAATACGGACCAAGTGATTTAGGTATACTGGGATCTCACACACACACACACAGTAAAGGTACTGTAACAGGAGTTCTGGTTGCAGGGGTACTAGTAAATTATAATATTTGATACATTTTTATAGTACATAATTATATCCTTTTCTGGAGAGCTTGGTGTTAACGTCACAGCGTTTGTTATTTATTGACACTGATAATGAAGAGTAATGATGATAATGATGAGTTTCAGATAACAAACCATTCGACGTGTTCTATATAAGAATTCTTGCTTGTTCATTGATCATAGTTTTTTTGTGTTATTGCGTGTTGCGAGTTAGCCCAACGCATGGGAAACTTACGTTACGATTTTTTACGATGTCTCTCATTTCATTACAAAGTTACAGTACATTGCTAATAAACGTTCTTAATCGATTGAACTAACGGTAGAATACTGCATAGCAAGAGGCAATACGTTATGCTACTGGACACAGATCCTACACTCAGTTTGTCATAAAATTGTACTGAGCAGAAACTTATACATTTGTTGTTTAATGTATATAGACATACATATTATGATATATTATTATTTTGTTTGTTTAAATAACTACTAAACTGCAATTCTGCTTATATCCCAGATGTAGGTGCTTTTACTCTTTTGAAAGTAATGTACACGTTTTATACTTACGCTAAAAGATGACCGAACGAGGTTATACGAGGTTACATATACTTTGGTATTTGGTTTGCATGATTATCTATTTATATTGTGTCCTCCTGATAGTGAAAAAAATAACCTAACCCGGTATTTAATTTAAGTTAAATGTCCCGTAAACGTTTGATAGCGTTGCTGAGAATGTTAATTGATTATACGGAGAGACTACCACTTCTTGTTGACGTCAGATATCCAGCTGGAAGCCGTAATGAGTCGAATAATAACATTGAAATTCGTCCTTGCAGCTGTATTTCGGTTGTCGATATACTATTATGGATATACGAGGGGCATTCAATAAATACCTGCAACCATTGAAAATCTCTGAACCGTGACACGTGTCAATACAATTAACTTATGATACTTAAATTGTAAGTCTTACCCCTTTCTCACGAAAATCTCAAACATGTGGGTCATTTTTATCAGGTAATTTCAGAACTATAAACATCATGGTCTCTGGGCACTAACAATTGACAAGAATCAGCATTATAAATCAAGCGACAATATTTACACTGTTAATGCATGTATATTAATGCATACCATAAACTTGTCTTTCAAATTTCCCGCCATTCTAACATTTAATTCCCTAACCAGTGCCCTGAGATCACGGTATTCACAGTGCTGAAATGTAATGATAAAAATGACCAACGTGTTCGAAATTTTCTGTGAGAAATGTGTAAGACTTGCAGTTTAAGTATCATAAGTTTATTTTACTGACACGTGTCACGGTTCAGAGATTTTCAATGGTTGCAGGTATTTTTTGAATGCCCCTCGTACTCTTACGTCCTTCTCCTTTGTATCGGTTTGCTCGGTTTTTAATTTCAGAACGACTTATATTAATGACAACTAAACCATAAAAAGCCTACAAGGCATTCTCAGCGCAATGTTAACGCCCCCATTTCCAGGAAATAAAGTGTCAAAGGAAACAATGTGTCAAACGATAGGTATTCATATCAACAACATGTCAAAAACAACCCATTTGAAAGCGCAATGTTATTTTCCTCCACTTCCATAGCAAACAAAATGTATAGTTCATATTGGGATGGTTTTTATCATTTGCTCGATAATAATCCCGCTGTAAAATGTCATTTCCCAGTACTGAAAATATCGCACGAGTCACACTCATTGCTAACCTTTTCGGTTTTCACACTTTATATTTATATAGTTTTTGTCGCGTGCCATTAAAAAATGTCAGTAACACCTGTATACGAATCCTTTCTATGATTCGTCTGACAAATTATAAATATTCGTTTTGCTCCAATGATCGATCAATATATGTATTTTTCGACAGTGAATGCCACAAAAGAACAAAGAAACTGGCGTTTCTAAAGAATGAAAACTTGGACAAAAATCTCATATTTGAAATTTAAACGTCAGTCAAGCCAATAGTGTAGGTTATTTTGGCCCTAGCGGACACAATTGTTGGTTTAATCAATTGACACGTTTTTTCTACTTGATAGACAGTTTGTTATTTTGTTTGTTACACTTCTGTACTGATGAGAGACTTCGCAATGCGTTGACGCTTCACATAGAAATTAATCCGTCTAAACACTTAGCCGTAACTAAGTTGTATATTACACAGAAAGAACTGGAGTCAAATTAAGCCCTTTGTTGATGGAGGTTTTTTGCTGGCACTTGTAGATCTGATGATGTTAGACAACTGATACATAATTGTATTATATTATATGATATCTAGAGTTGAATTTGTGATAGTTTATAAGGTGAACTCGTCTAATCATTTGCTTTGATAGACATCACAATTGGTATTGAGTCAGCATGGTCAGGGGATATTGACCAGTTTTTTCAATTTTCAAAATTATTAATCACTGCTGACCGTATCGGTGGAGCCGCTCCATAATTACTGCAGACGCCCCCATAAACGCTTTTCAATACTTTAAACGTACACCCAATACATGTAGAAGTACATACCAATATACATGGGATCGTTGTATGACAGATTATAATCTGTTAATCTAAGGCATAATTAAAATTAATAACACCTCTGAAACGTCAAGTTTGTCAAAACACTCAGGGGGATGGTGATTGTGGAGGTAAACACAAGGATGGATCAAACTTAAACAATACATATTGGATATCCTACATTCTTAAACAGTAAATATAAACTATTTTGTCAGTGTTATTGTGCTTTATTCCGTTGAGGGCGCTATAACGGAATTAAGCTAATCAAGAGTAACAGATTATAATCTGTCATACAAATTAACACGGGATTGTGTATCTCAATCCCATGTATATTTGTATGTACTTCTACATGTATTGGGTGAAATGTCATCATAACCACTCCCTCTACACTTCAGACATCACCGTATCCGCTTAAAATATTTCGGACGTCATTGTAACCGCCTCCTCTTAACTTCAGACGATATCGTAATGTCTTTATTTTTTACATTACTTAAACGTAATCGCTCCAGACGTCATCTTAATTTTTGCACTATCCTCCAAGTTTGAATTTATCCTCTCATTCTGTCCTGTAGACTGCAAGTCATTTACTTACCAGGCAGCCAAGGATAAAAATAAGAGATTATATACCGGAAGCTACTTTTTCCTGTATCCCCCAAAATAGCTCCTGGTGCCTGGCAATTTTCAAAGACCCAAGAGCTATTTTAAGCCCACCATGAGCTGTTTTTTGGCATTTCAATACTTTTGGTATATTTAACTATATTATTTTGATGGTGTCTCTGTTTTAAATGTTTTGATGGTGAACCCTCCACCCAAGACCTAGAAGGCATTTGTTTTAGATTTATTTTTTATTACAATTTTTTGTTTGAAACATACTACATCAAAATACATTCTAAGCTAACTTAAATGATACCTGTAATGTTATATTACAAATTTATATTAACACAATGGTCAATGTACATTTAACCAGAGAAAATAAAACAAGTACAAGACAAGACAAGACAATACATGACATGGCATGATCTGACACGACACGACACGACACGACACGACACGACACGACACGACACGGCAAGGCACGGCATGGCACGGCATGGCATGACACTACATGACATTACATGACATGACATGACATGACTTGACACGACACGACACGACACGCCATAGCATGACATGACATGACATGACATGGCATGGTATGGCATGACATGATACATTCATTCATTCATTCATAAAAGTTTATTAAAAACTGTTCTTGCAGCAAATACAAAGTAGCTGAATTACAACTATTTTACACATAAAAATACAATGATTAAAGGAAACAATATAATCTACCAAAATTAATTACATGAACCAAATCTTCACACTCACCGAATACCACTAAAACAACCAACACTCAAAAACATCCACACACACACCCCCAACCCCACCCCCCCCCCCCCCCACTACCATTCAGACTCGGCTCATTCATTCATTCATTCATGACTGGTTAATTAACATTGATATAGCAATACATACAATAAAAATACATTATAGTTATAATATAAAAGACCATTAGATTATAAAATATTGCACATAGAATTTAAAACATCAAAAATTGAAAACCCCGAGCCCGCACATATCAAACAGTCATGCATACTCCAACTTCAAAACTCACTTAACGAAACACAACCCTCACAAATAATCATTACATTTACACCCTCTTTTAACTCATAAACACACACCGCAACCACCCCTCCGCCCTCCCCAACTTCAAAACCCACTTAACGAAACACAACCCTCACAAAAATTCAAAACATTTACACCAACTTTTAACTCAAAGACACACACCGCAACCCCCCCCCCCCCCCACCCCACGGAAAAATTGCACAATAAGACACATAATATGCATTTAATTCACATGAGATTTGAAACGACATGACATGCCATGCCATGACTTGACATGACATGACATGACATGACATGACATGACATGACACGACAAGACAAGGCATGACAAGACAAGACAAGGCATGACAAGACAAGACAAGTAAAATGGGTCAGAGATAGATTTTTATATCACTTGTTTAGAATGATATACACTTTAACATAAGTACATACACCCTACTATCTTATACATTTAGATTTAGAAGTACAGTTTCATCATTAAATAAATCATTTCCACTTGTTTCCAAAATTGCTCACATGATTTGTTTTGTAAAAATAGCTATTTTCATCTTTAATCTTTGAGTAAATGATACCTTTTAATATCTCAATATCAGGTTTGCTTTTAATAGACTTATTTTGCAACAAATAATATAATACATAATTTGTTACCACATATTTTGAGTGGTTCGAAAAACCTAAAAAGACATCATTACAATCAACTTTTATGATGATTTTCAGCGTATCATTTATCCATAATGCAATATTTCCCCAAAAAACTATTCATTATAGGGATAGCCAAAACATAGTTTTTTTCTCTAGGCATAAATGGCAATTCTCATCATCAATAATTTTTACAGTTTTTAAAAAAGAATTACTCGGAATAATACGATGTAGCAGCTCAATTTTCCTCACATTCAGTCCTAATGCTATGATTATTTCTATCAATGTGAATAACCATCGTAATGGTAAAGCGAAATGGTGTTCCCCTTAAGAGCCATGTCGAGGGAACCCAAGCGTACTAGCAGATTAAGTGGCAGATCTTATATTAATAACAGAGCGTTAAAAGTAGATTAAATATTTAAAAATCAATTAATATAAATACTGTAATGGCAGTCTTAAAAGCAATTCATGCGTTACTATAGTTTGATCAGTTCGAAATTGGCGAAGCCTCCTTACAGCAGCGAATGAATACAGAAGCATGAAGGCAACAAGGACAACTGTGCGTCATATGCTTAACGCTTAACTGCGTGGGTGTGACCACAATCTTGCGCGTACGCTTGGATTACTTTTTCGTGCAAAGAGATAAGAACCGAATATTTCTCGTCAATATGGAACTGATTAAACTATAGTAACCGACCGATGCATACTGTAATTGTTAGGGTGTACAATAATAATATGGTGCTACCTTAGCAAGCTTTACAGGTCCCTAATGCGGAGAGTGTGTTCTCTAGTTGATGATCAATCTACCAGTATCTGCAAATATTTTCTTCATTAGCTCCTAACTCCGTGGGCTATTGTGGTGGTTATTGTCGGGATGCGACGGCAACACACTGTTCTATTGCAGGAACATAATTGGTTTGTATATCGCGTGGTTGTACCTCACTTCTAAATCAGAGTACATCAGACGCTAATTACAAAAAGTGGTTAAAAGGTGGTTATTAATGTAAATTTAAATTTGAACAGGTTATACTTGGAAATGTTTTAAAAAGTACAGATGCAAAAAGTCCAGATGCATGAAATGTGTGAACAATTATGCAATACATGCGTGTAACGATTTCGCGATTGACCAATCAGGACGCGCGGTCATTTTTGAAAGCAACCGGTACGCACTTCCGGATATACGCACGTACGCATGTACGCACGCACGCACATACGAAACGAACGCATTGTTGGAATTATGTCTATAGCATTTTGACGCTGACTATATGAAATAACAAATCTATCGACCACACATCCAAAGTCCATCAATAGCATGAATAGAATACTGCTGGTAAATCCCGATCGTCAATACTCTTGGATGACTGACAGCATGCATTCATGACGTAATGTATTCAGCGCTAAATATGATCGCCTCCACTTAGTCACGAGTCCAGCAAACTTATTCGATTACATTTTCTCCGTATAACCTGACTGTTGGTGTAAGTTCAATTTTTATTACTAGCTGCACGATCGGTGATAGAAAATGTCATTTAGGTGTCATCATAAGAGTGTGGAACCTGAAGTCTTGCTATCGCAGCTTCACCATATCACTCAAAGCTGACTCTAGGTATACGAGACTTTTATTGACCGGAGACTAGTGTTGCAAACATTTACTCTGGCGTCATTGTTAAATTTTTCTCTTGAGTCCACTGGAAAATGAAGTTGACCTTTTCGCACATTGACAATATATGGAACGTAAATGAAAATCTGTGATTGTTTATACTTACAACAGCAGCTTAACTAGATTAAAAATATTTGGTTCCTTCGTCAGCTTTACTTCAGTCAAGATTTTATTATATACATGATTAGGATTTTAACCATACACAATTATCCTATGTGATATAATTTATATCAAAATGCATTTTATTGTATCGATACATTATGTATTTTCAATCCAAGAAACAAACTGATCTTATATGAATGTATAGCCGAACCTTGTTTTAATTACGTTCCTCTCTGGGTATACCCATACAATCTTAACACTTTCCACGCGGCGATCATCTGCAGATGACATTCCAACATTTCACCAAATGTTTCAAAAATGTCAAAATAATTCAAGTTCATTACCATATTTGGAATCACCATGACAAATGCATTAAAATAAGTACAAACATTCCTAGTATTGGTACAGTAATTCTTAAGATTTTAAGGCTTTAACAGTTTGGAAAGTATTTTTGAAAAATCTGTTTGAAATAGTAACATTAATACTCGCATGGAAAATGTTAATACTATCCTGTACTGCACGGACACTGTTACTGAATCGAATTTCATTAGAATGATGATTGACAAAGAATCAAGCCAGCCGAAGCACAGTTAATCTGTCCGATCGATATAACAGAACACGAGAATGTCATGATTTGGGAAGCTTTTAATACATTTTGGTTAAGAGGGCTGCAAATGTAAAGCAATTATAATTCTCTGATGAATAAATTTCTAGCAATCAAGAAGTGAGGACACCTATTGCAAATGCCTGATTGAATAACTCGACGAAATTAAAAACTTCATTTTGAATCATTATACTCATGATGTTATATGCCTCAATGGATGGCTATAGGAGATACCGTATACTCTTACGAGTTCATTATGTGTTAAACATGTCACTCCTTGATGAAGTTCCCGATAACATATTTACTTTCTACAATCTTTAATAAATAGCACAGGGCTTAATCCAACTTACCCGTGGGTATTATTTCAGTAAAGTAATTCCATACTCTTATTGAAATGAATACAATAAGGATTTCGAGATAATCACTCCTATTTTATAGTTATGTCACGTAAATGATGGCATCCTTAAATTACAAATTCTTAGCTTGCTTTACAGCTTGCTTTATTTCAGTGGATCTAAAATAAACTTTTAGAATGATTACGCCCATCATAAAATCAACTGTTAACCCCAAGACCTAGAGGTTCAATGACAAACAACAGCGCAAAGAAAATAAGGCAACATAATGGACGAGTTTCAGCTTAGAGCAAACAGTATTCGACCACCTTTAGTCAAATTAGTTCTATTATAGGAGACCCTGGTAAGATGAACTGAGAAGATTTAGTGGGAAAGTAAACTAGTAATCGTTGTATAATAAATGAATTAAAAAATAAGCTTTTGTACCATAATCTTTAAGTATTATGGACAGACATTATTGTAAAAGGTAAGTATAGGTAGGTAGGTAGCGTACCATAATCGTTCTATCATGAACTATATAAGAAGACACTTGTAGAAGGCATGATTTTGTACCATAATCTTTTTAGTATTATGGACAGACATCACGGGGACGGACAAATGCTTATAAAACACCCTTTTAAATTGCCACGGGATGTTTTACTTAGTATTTTGCAGATACGGTATTTGCTCGAGGGAGACAGTATCAAAATCATGAAAAAGAATTGGAAAGCTACGTTGTCGAGTGCAGAGCAGTTTAATCGAGGCTATTATTAAATGAGTATGATGACGACGACGATGAAGAGAGAATGAACAAAAAAACGAAAATGACTTAATATTACCAATAACAAGGTGATACCACCATGAATTTGTTTGGGTCAATAATCGATGATTTCTTTCTTTCTAGTGCATTATATCAAAAAAATATTCTACGTAAAAATGTCAAAAGTAATATTAAAAGTAGGCCTACAGGGTGTCGCAAAGGTTTCGAAACCATTTCAAAGCTTTATATCTCCGGTAAAATAATTATATAGATAAAGAAATAATAATACAGCTACTATCCGTATTGCCATAGCACAGAAGAAAGGTTCCCGCACTGTAAAACTATATTTTCATAACTCGTACTTATAACGTGTACTTATTAACTTTAGTACACATGAACAATTTACATCAGTTCAAAAATGGTTAAAATCAGGGCTGGATCTCACAAAAATACCTTCCCGACAAAAAATCCATCAGCCAGTGTAATTCACTTTCACTGTAAGTGTAACAGATTTTACCTGCCAATCGGTCGGGTGCTTTGGCATCTTCACCCCCGCCCGACGCAAAAGTTACCTGCTATGGGCTGGCAGACGGGCGGGTGCTATTTCCAGGGCTGGTTAAAACAGACTTAATAAAACATGCTTAATCTGTGTCTTGAACGGGAACTTCAAGACTCTTCGCAAAACAGTTGACCTCGGGACTCGTTTCTCTACTTGCAAATCGCGTTGGACTTTTAACTACTGCACGTCTAATGACGTCAATGATGTGATATTGATCTTCCAGTCTTTTTACGGCCATCGCGAACTGCTTCATGTATAGATCCTGTCTTTGAGTATTTGCCCACCAAGTTCCAAATAGTCGACTTTGCCGGTGCGCCTTTAACATTGAAATGTTCTCTGAATCTTTTTGAGTAAGCTTGATTGATTAGGTTTCAGCGTAAGACCAAACAATCAAATACGTTTATTTATCCTGTAATGCATCCTCAAAATTAGTTTTAAGCCTATTAATGTCGGGGACCTAATGATGAGTGAATATATTTTGTGAAAGCCACGTCATTGAATCAGGGATACTATTAACTTTGGGATAGGAAAGTCGTATACTAACGTACGTAGCGAAAACGGTCCTTTTGAATAAATTATGATAATCGTCTGGAATGCGTCAGTGACCGGCGTTTAACGCGTTTAACAATGTTTAACCAGGTTTAACTGCATTAAACGGCATGTTAGTCAGCATAGGTTTGGGGGCGCTGTAGATTTAAACAGACGACGGTGGCCACGCGAAACTTAAATTTTGAATTCGTAGTGAATATTACACGTAGCCTAATCGCGAATTTTAAACCGATCATTTTGACAAATACATCATAATTAGAAGGATTTTTATCGTTAACCGGGCGATGACTGTTAAAAATAATTCAAAATGGTGCACTCCCGTTGCCAAATTGGGTCGTCTGAGAGACGCGTGGCCAGCGTTGCGTCGTCTGCTACAATCACGTCTGCAATCACGCCTGATCGGTATAGCGCCACCAATTCTATGCTGACTAAGTTCAATTTAAAAGTGGACCCGATCGGCAAGCTCAGTGGCATACCCCTGATTGAATGGAGTATGAGGATAAGAATGTGCACTTTCAGTTTCCAGCACATGTTTAAACTACGCACAGCTGACGTCGTGAAAGTCTAACAATGTATGATATTGCGCGTTATGTTTGTTTGTTTGTTTGTCCATACGGACACACGCTTGGGTCCTGAAGGGACCATGCTCAAGCAAATTGCTCGGGCCAGGCTTAAAAAGCCTATATAAGCATGCTGGCTGAATGAAATGAAAGTTAGAAAAGTAAACAAACATTTCCGCTCGTGTAAAATATTAAGGGGCTTCAAAAAGGTTTCAAATTTGGTATTAAAAAAGCGTTTTCTGTCTAAATATATTTTCAGATTTATAGTTCGTATTATTTTAGCGTAGATATAAAGCTTTGGAATGGTTTCGACACTTTTGGGACACCCTGTGTATTTTGCTACGTACGGCAATTTGGATCACAACAGATTTAGATAGCTCTTTCAAATCTTGTCGTTACCACTTGTTTAGACCAAAATACTAGAGAATTTTTAAGGAATAATTAAGGCATATTAGGAAAGGACTTTTGCGAACAAAACATGTATAGGATAGATAACTTTTAAAAACAACAACTGATGATATGAAGCGAGCTATTAATTAACACTCGATCATATACCAAGACCAGTGGCGTAACAGCCGGGGGGGGGGGGGGGCAGGGGGGTGGGGGCACAGTGCCCCCCTGAAGGTGCTCAGCAGGAAATTCAAACCTACCCACCAGGAAAAATAGGGGGAAGGGAAAAGAGGAAAAGAAGGGGGAAAGGGAAAGAAAAGAGAGAGAGAAAGGAAAAAGGGAGGAAAAAGAAAAAGGAAAAGGAGAAAAAAGGGGAAAGAAGGAAAAGAAGAAAGGGAAAGAAAGAAAGAAAATTTCGCAGTACAAAAAGCACAACAGTCAAAATTGTTGACTGTTGTGCTTTTTATACTGCGACATTTTGTTACCGTGCGAAATTTTGTTACCGTGCGAAATTTTGTGACCGTGCGAATTTTGTTGACCCTACCCCCGTAAAGAACGATTATCACACCCTAAAAATTCATTAACATGGTGTCAACTCGCCTAGAAAATTGTAGTGTCATCGCGGATAAATAGGCTCAATAGGTGTAATTTTGACCTGTATTGCGAGATGTCGGGGTCAAAGGTGAGATAAAATTATCGGACTAGCTGCCGCGAGGAATTATGGTACTTAGGCTGTTCTTAACTTGTTAAAATATTAATTTATAGGGTTGAAAAGTGAACATGTATTGATTGAACAAATTGACGGGTACACGTTACCACGGTGTCGCACACCTGTTAAGTTTTAGCGCCCTCAAGTGCAACGAACTCTCGTTCCGGAGCTGACTGGTTACACCAACCAATGGCCACCGATCTATGCATATCTTGCAGTGGTGTGTATCAGTTTGTCAAAACCGTTCATGTTTGATTTGTACCATAGCACCCCCAAAAAATACGAAACTACCAGAAGTGTTCATTTATGAAGGATACAATAAATGGGCACTTACATTATATTTTTCGCAAATCAACATCTATTTATACATTGGAGAGAAATCGCTGACACAAAATTGGTTATTTTTGTTTGGAACGTTTTTGTTTTGTTTTACATCTGTCTTTTTACAACCCAGAATCTCAAATCTAAATTGATAAAATGGGTACGTTGGGTCCTC
Source organism: Ophiura sarsii (assembly GCA_035610835.1). Taxonomy (NCBI): domain Eukaryota; kingdom Metazoa; phylum Echinodermata; class Ophiuroidea; order Amphilepidida; family Ophiuridae; genus Ophiura; species Ophiura sarsii. The sequence continues at coordinate 31,388,686 of CM069445.1, forward strand.
ATGATACGCGCCCGCCTTCGCTGGATGTATTAGTATCGCACCAACATCTTCTACAGGTTGTGGAAATATCATCGTCACCTCGTCGCTAGGGTTGGTATTGGCATCAAATACCTATACAAGAAATCAAACAAAACTAAAATCATTGAATATGTTGAAAATAAATATAAATATTGAGGGTGTTGCTAATTGCTTTATAAGTTGGACTTCTTTTTAAAAACCGTGAAAATGGTGGTTTGGTAGTATGCCTAGTTCTATTTTTAAACATCTGCACTGACGTTTCAAGTAAGCCGATACAAGATAATCAGTACAGTAATGATGCCTGTTGATGCACCTGTAGATTCTAAAGACACTACCACATTGAAGATCTTAACGTCGGATACTTTGATCTCACAACCATGTAATTCTGCATTTTTACAATTTAAAAAAAAACACATTTGGGGACAGGACTGAGTTAAAAGTATGCCGGTATCTATTGAAATGTTTTAGAAGAAGACATCTGAACCTAGTATTTACGAGTATTTTACGAAGCTCACAAACCACTATCTTATCACAAACTATTTATCTACCAATGTGCAATGACGTTACAGGCTAATTAAGTCTTTGCAGTAACTTATTGAGCACCCTGCGTTTTTACCCACGCAACGAAAGACAAATCACGGAATTCGGTCATAGTATGTAGCCTCACACGCTGACAACACGGTATGCTTGCTATATTTTAAAGAAAACGTGAATACACAGTGGTATACACACCTTCGGTTGGCCACTTTCATCCACAATGAAGCTCACGTCGTTCGATGGCCTACAACTGCTACAGTTTGTCGCCGTTGCAACCGTTAATGCTCCTACCCAATACTCATTACCACCTTGAGTTATCAATCCAGTTATTGTTGTGAGATAACCAAATTCTACATGTACAAACGAGTTGTCGTCAAAGGCATACGGTTCCCACCAATCAGGTTTTCCGTCTTCATCTATATAATTAAGTCTTGCCTCTCTTTCCTCGTGGAAGTTTTGCCATGAGGTACCAGCAATTTGATTATCCGGGATAGAAAAATCTTCCATCCCCATTTTATCCAAACACGCTGTAAACAAAATCATTCATTTTATTAATGTGTTGCTGTATTAAAGGTGTTGACATGTTGACTGTCAGTTTGTGCTTGAAAAAAAACCACAATTATGCAATGACCAAAAATATAAAGCGTTATTATAATAATATGTGTAAGGTGATATAAACGTTTAAGACATAGCCTTAAGACTGTTTAATCAAGGGCCGGGGAGAAGGATGGGGAAGGGGGGGGGGGGGGGGGGGGAGGAGTTAGAGCAGTGGCGAAGCCAGAGAGAGGCAGGAGGCAAAGTCCCCCCCCACCCCGACAAAAAATTGAGCGAAAATCGTTAAGGCAAAGAAAAGGAAAAGAGGAAAGAAAATGAAAATGAAAATGCACAAAAAGAAGAAGAAAAAGGGTAAATTAAGGTGGGTCGTTTTTTCATGAGACATCCTTAGCCATGGGTAGGCTTTTCAACTGAAAAATCCTTAGACATGGGTTTATTTTCGCGGAAACTTGCAAAAATTAGGTCTTTTTTTGCAAAAATTTGGTCTAAAATGAAGCAAAACCCCTAAAAATGGGTACCCATTTTTCCAAAATCACCCTTGGAAATGGGTAGGGGTTTTGAATCTCCAGCGGCACACCCCCGACCAAACCAAATCTGAGTAACCCCACCCCCCGGGCACTGGCCTCGCAGGCGCACAGTGGGCAAGTCCAAGTCCAACCCCAATTGCTATAGTATGATAGTGAGGTAGGAATAAAGTCATTGAAATGATCAAAACAATAAAAATATTTCCCGGTAGAAAAATTGTTAGGCGTTTTCGCCTGCTTGGCGCTTCTACCGCTCCCGTGTTCATGGTGTTACGACAGGTTTATTTAACCCCTAAATTAAGGCGATACGTTACATTTTACCGGGCTATTTTAGCCCAATTATCATGTTTACCGGGCAGAAAGAAAACAGTTTCACAGGGCAATTCGGTCGATTTCTGCCCGGGAAATAGAGCTTGCAATCACTGATTTCCTCTACCTAGTGCAACTTTGCTGTTGTTATGGGCGGTCATTTAAATCGCCATAACTTTAAGAGTATCCATTCGATTTTGTTGAATGAGGTATCAAACTGCGGAGAAGAAATTTGCTCATTTAATGTATATCTCAGATTTCTGGTACCGATTATCTTTTTTTAATTAGCCAACCTCAAAGCACCTGGTCCGGGACTTTTGGTGCTAGGTGTACATTTCAACCAGATAATGGCAGTCAGAAATTCTGAATTTAATCACATTCAATGCATGCAATGGTGTACAAAAATGTATAAACATGATTGTATTCTATTATGTACAATTGAAACAAGATCACCGTCAAAATTAGTTGCAAGTATTCTGGGACACGATTTTGGATGCAATGTTAAAAACATTTTGTGATTACCTGGCGGAGGTGGTGTCGTTGTAGTTGGTGGCGGTGGTGGTGTCGTTGGTGGCGGTGTCGTTGTCGTTGGTGTCGGTGTCGTTGTCGTTGGATCTACCTTGGTTATTTCACATGCAGCCGCATTGAAGGATGTTACCAGCTCGCACGGCACATCACTTAATTTCCCGTCAAAATTTAGTATCAAACAGTTTTCGTTGGTCCCTCCATTGGGTTCATTTGTCGCCCAATCTGTATTTTTGACAATAATTCGATTAAAATATAAGTAGAAATGTGGCTATATTGAGTAACATTTTGGAAACACTAAGTTATATTTCCTGAAGTAATTTGAAGATACAGGATTATAAAAAATGCCCCTCGTTAAGGTTGGATTATAGATACCGTGTAATTTGCTTCGTTTTGTCATTATAGTTAAGAAGTAAATCTTGTGTTTTCATATTATTAACTCTTGACAGCGTCGTTTAAATAGTTGCTGTGATTTCAAATAGCATTTTATTTCTGTTATTTATGTCTAGAGGGCGACACAGTTAGTTTAAATAAAACACACAGACGATGTTGTTCACGATTTGCTTAAATTTGCAAAATTCGTATTCACTATCGGAAACTCGAACATTATGAGAGGACTCTAGCGGAAAAATGCCAAGTAATCCATAGGCTATAATACAGTTTGAGAAAAATAAAGATCGAACTCTTTTACCCAACGGAGCGGAAATGGTTATTGTCAGAAAGTGTGTTGGGCACCCCCATGGTTACCAGTTGACCACTCTCGTTCCACTTCCGGGTACTCGCGAATGTTTCCATTGTTTGCATTCTTGCTCGTTCCAATTCAGTGTCTACCAGGTGATTGAATCAGGGGTTGCCAGTGAGCTTGCCGATCGGGTCCACTTTTAAATTAAAATTTGGTCAGCATAGAACTGGTGGCGCTATACTGATTAGGCGTGATTGTAGCAGACGACACGACGCTGGCCACGCGTCTCTCAGACGACCCAATATGTCAACGGGAGTGCACTATTTTGAATTATTTTTGACAGTCATCGCCCGGTTAACGATGACAATTCTTCTAATTATGATGAATTTGTCAAAATGATAAGATTAACAATTAACATTCGCGATTACGTGTTATTCACCTTACGTATTCAACATTTATGTTTCGCGTGGCCAAATATTACGTTAAACCTGGTTAAACACTGTTAAACGCGTTCAACGCCGGTCACCGACACATTCCGATGATTACCATAATTTATGTAATTTATGCAAACGGCACCGTTTTCGCTACGTGTGTTAGTATAGGACTTTCCTATCCCAAAATTAATAGTATCCCTGATTGAATCTCACAATCTGTGCATTGTTTAGATTTGGCTCAAAACATAGCGCATTCTATAACAGTTGCGACACGCGATTAAGCAATCATAGTTGGGGCTGTTAGGGCATCACAGGTTTGGTTCACATTCTTCTAAACTCACCAAATTTGGCCCATATGTTGCTCGTACCATACTCTTTTGATTTTTGATGAATGCCAACATTGGAGACTTCTGGGACGGCCATATTGGCGAATTCCAATATGGCCGCCATACTGGGGGATCAATAATTCAAATTGCTTCGATTAAGCTGGAAGCATACCAAATTGTTTTTCTGAGCACAAGTATTCTAAAAAATGTATAGTTTGCCCCACTTCTGATCTATGGTTACTGAGATATTGAGCAAAAACGTGAAAAGGTCGTTGACCTTTGCTTTTGGGCGTATATAGGCGTATAGGGATTGTGACCTTTTGACCCTGTATAAGCACCGGTATAAGGCAAAAATCCCGAATCAAGGTGGTAACAACTACCACTTCTTGAACCCTTGTGATCTGACGAACAATTTGAGATATCGTTTGTCAAAATCGGAGCCTGTTCAAATGTTGACCCCCAAGCAAAGGTCAACAACCTTTTCACGTTTTGCTCAATATCTCAGTAACCACACATCGGAAGTGAGGCAAACTATACATTTTTAGAATCTTTTAGCTCAGACAAACAATTTGGTATGCTTGTCAGCTTAATTGAAGTCATTTGAATTTTTGATCCCCAGTATGGCGGCCATATGGCTACATCGCATTTGACAAGTTGACTCCCTGTTAATGGCACTTACCCCAGAAGCCTAAATTATCATCAGCTGATTTCCAGTAGTTTGGAGAATCCCCACACTGCCATTGTCCTTCTGCGACATCGTCTTTGCATCTCAGCCAATAACCGCCATAAGAAGCTGAATCATAATCGGAATTCTTTGAAGCTAAGTAATCGATGTCATCTTGATCGTCTACTACAAGCTGAAATAACAAACAAAATATGATGATTATGCCAGAAACACCTGATAAGTTGAACAAATCGGCTAACGATCCTCGTAACTTTGAACCTGGCCTGTCGGACCAGTAGTGTGCAGTTGTCGGTAAAATACATATTTTGAGTTATTTATGGAACTAGGCATCGAAATAACAAAGGAACTAAGCTATCCTTGGTGAAAACATTCATAAGTTATACTATTGAAAAGACCTCATTACTTAATAAAGCTGTAGGATTTGTGTTAGGTTAATTTTGTGCTTACACGAAGGATAAACAAATCGGCTAAACCATCCTCGTCAGATTAATTGACAAAAAATGTCTGTTATATGCCGTTTTGTCATGGGAGGGCAGTATAGATGGGGTGACATGTGACGTCATGCCGGGCATTTGGTCGGTAGTTGCCATTGTTCTTTGCCCGGCGGTGTGCGCGCGCATCCTGTTCTGTTTAGGACCCGTGCCTTTAAAACTCGCGCCAAAGCATTATAATGGGCAATAAGGCATAGTGGACAGTGTTGTGGTCATATGATGTTTCCTGTAGATGGATGTAAGACTGTAATGTATGCTGATGATACTTCATTAATGTATAAAGCTAACAATGTGTGTGATCAAATTCAATTAGAATCATGCCTAAATAAAGTAGCTGACTGGTTCAAAGCTAATAAACTTACTCTGAATGTTGACAAGACTAAGTTCATGATATTTGGTACTAACAAAATGCTTGAGAGGTTCCAAGATATTAAACTAACTTACAATAATTTAAATATTGAAAGAGTAGATGAATTTAAGTATCTGGGTGTAAAGTTAGACAGCAACCTGTCTTGGTCTGCTCATGTTGATTATTTATGTAAAAATGTCAGTAAAAGAACTGGTATCATCAAACGTATGAAACATTTTCTTCCATATCAGACTATTGTAATGCTATCAAATGCTCTTGTTATTCCTCACTTTGATTATGGAAGCACTGTTTGGTCAAACTTTTCTGCTGAGTCTCATAACAAATTACAGGTACTTCATAATAACTTAGCTAGGATAATTCTATCAGCTGATATTAGAACACCAACAAATGATATGATGGATATACTTAAATGGGTAAAACTTGATAAAAGATGGCATAATCACCTAACTCTTATTGTGTATAAATGTTTGAGAAATTTAAGTCCATCATACATATCTGCCCAATTTGAATTTGTTCATAACAGCCATTCACATCTTACAAGAAATCACACCAGTAATACATTGGCTGTGCCAAAATTTAAATCCAATTCAGGCTTGCGCACATTTCATGTTAGGGCAGCATATGCCTGGAATAGCCTACCAGCAGCAGTCAGAATTGAACTGGAGAACATGACCGTGCACCAATTTAAGTCTAAGATTAACGGACTCTAATTGTGTGCAAAGTACTTCTTAATTATATTATTTTGCTATTTCTGTTTGATTCATGTATTATGTGTAAATAGTTGAACATATCTTTGTAAATATTGTATTATTTTCTGTATGATGAGGGCCTGCTTGGAAAGCAGTGCTTGACACTGAAGCTGTTTACCCTCAATAAAGAAAGATTAAACAACTCAAGCATGTATCGACAGTCCAGTCCCTTCGGCCGTTGTGTAACCGTCATTTTCCGCCAAATCGAATTTCGAAATACGTTCCTTTACATGCGCATAATTTATAAACGGATAAATCATATACATTTTAATTATAATTTCACCACATAAATGTGGAGATCCTATAAAGGTTTCCAGAAAGTATACAAATTATTGAAATCCATGGCTTATCCGTTAGACTAGAGCCCTGTCAAAATATGTTGCAGGTTTTCTGGGACACCCTGTAAAACTCCTGGTAGCTTTTTATTATTCCTCAAAGGACGCCCGGGAGTTATGGTTAATAATATCTTCCTGTGCCGTTCCCACCACCATTGAAGACTTGTTATACTCACCTGTTCGCCTTTCATTGTATTACATCTATACTCTGCATTACTCCATGTTGTATGACCCCCTTCAACATAATAACACTTACGTTCCCATGCTTCCCATTCCGCAGGACACGTGAACTCTAAATATCAAATAAATAAATTGGTCGTACAGTGCAACAGACCATAAATACTCCAATATGCACATTTTCATATTTTAGGGCACCATTAAAATTTGGATAATGCAATCAAAGTGGAACTCTCACATAGGTTATAAACATATATTGCCTTTTAACAATTTTTTATTTTATTTATGAATTTCTGATTTGCGTATCATTTCGTCGCTGTTCTGACATACCGGCACATCTCTTTACTTATTTCTGTTGTGATGTGCCGGTATGTCAGAACAGCGACGATGCTAGTTTTAAGTTGAAATATTCAAAACGTTATTTCCTCCTATCATTTCAATGCTTTTGAATGTTTTTAATTATTTCTTCAGACAATGTAGTTAAACATGTTACCTACAATTTGTATAAGAATTTTCAATTTGACTTTATTTTTCAAATCCATTTTATGTGTATGCGGCGTATGTGGAGGCTGTTCTTGACCGTGGTGGCTTTGATACCAGTATCGCTGACAAGATGAAGGGTGTGTTTCAGTATGGTGTGCATCCGAGAGCATTTTAGGTAAATAATAAAATACGGGAGCCGATCACGGCCACAGTGAATGAGTCAACAACGCATGTAGGTCATTCCTGACTTTTACTCTATCCACCGGCGAGTCCGAACAGAAAAACACATCAATTCTAGTAAAGTCTACATCTTTTCACCGCCGTGAAAACTGTTCTGAAAAATGCTCTTGGATGTGCACTGGGCTGAAGCATGCCTTTTGGTGTGTCAGTGGTGCTGGCATCGTGTCGTTTTTGGTCAGGAGTTTCTCCACGTTTTCCCGACAGACGTGCACCGCACACAGTCGCAAAAGAAAGATGGCGTCGTAGCAACATCGTAAAAAGAATCAGATTGGATCAGGTGTACGCATCATGATAATCTGATTGGTTTTAATGTTCGTTAAATTACTAATTTTAAATTCTGATTGAGATTTAAAATTTAAATCCCTTTCATTTAGAGTGTGCCTGAGGACTAATGTAGCCTTGAGAAATTTAAAATAGGGCAGTCCCAGATTGTCCGTAACCATCTGCCGTTAGGGAGTGTTCATAAATATTTTGGTGGGCGGGGGTGTCGAACAAAATTGAACCGTGGATATTTTGTTACCCCCCCCCCCCCCCCCAAAAAAAGGGTGTTTTTCTTGATCCCCCTTTTAAGATCCTTTTATGTTGATCCCCCAAAATAGTGGGGCATTTTTTTGATCCCCCTTTTAAGGACCATTTTAATCCACCTCATTTTTTTCCAACCACCCTAAAGTATTTATGAACACTCCCTTACTAACACGGAAATCCCACCCTTCCACAATAAAGCTGAATACAGCGTTCCAAGACAACTGACATAGGATTTACGAGTTAAGAGCTGTGGAACATTTAAGAACAACCTTCAGCATATAGTCGAAGGTCGCTGAATCCCTCTCCATTTAGTCCTGTTAATTAAAAGATCTCTCAGTTCATATGAAAAACAATTAATGAAGACATTCGACTTGTGCAGTATTCCCTACGAGATCGAGTAGGAGATAGAGAGGGTTACACTAATTATGGTTGCCCTGATCTGGATCTGGGATATGTTGTTAATAAAAAATCAGTCATTTGAATAATGTATAGCATGTTAAAGAGATATTTCGCTGGAATAACTGGACATACGGTTTTCACTGCATCTCCAGAGATCTACAATCAATACTCCGATTAATTTGCAATGAAACGTGTAGCCGAAATACAAATGACCTTCGTAAATCCTGTAAAATATTGATCCAAAATCTTGGGGACGTTTAAAAGTTAATGGAATTTTATAAATTATGCTCGACTTGATTGTTTCAAATCTAAGTCATGAAGGATGTCTTAATATGATTACGAATCTTGGAAAGAGTGACAAGTCTAGCAGACAAGATATAAAAGCCGATGGATGGTCAATATTTGACCGATCTATTATAGAGAATCCACACGACAAATATGATTGAAATGACCATTCTTGGTCATTTGTACAATGCTATGGCAGCTGCTTCTATGTCCCACTCATTAGACCTGTTTATAGAAACAGAATAATAGTTACAGGAGATTTTGAAGAGCTTCAGTTGTGTCATCGTTTAACTTGATATGGACCTTGTATTAAAAATACCTTAGTTTTACATGTGTTGGTATTTGCTTGAGTTTGATGTAGTTTCCTTTGGCTTTTGGTTTAAATAAGGTTTTGCTCATTAAGTAATTTCTAGTTATTTTTGTTTACTCAGTCCATTGAATATGTATAGCGAATACTCTTTAGGTATACCAAACGTGTTCTTCAGCATTTTATAACATGCGCAAGTTACGTTTAAAACGTTAGTACTTACCAGTATTGGCCTGTACGATTTTATTATGTTTATCGGATTGTTGTTTCTGTTTTCTATTTTTCTGTTTCCTAGTTTCAAGAATTTCGGTCATGAAGTCTCCTCTTTTCTGAAAAAGCTGTAAGGAGGATGAAACCAAAAACGTTTGGGTCAAAATGCAACTCTGAAATTGATAGTCACTCCACAAGTGCGCCAAGTCTGACGATTTTGATGGATTTGATCTAACTATGAATTAGTATCATTATGTTCCCACTCCCTTAACACTTTTGGACCTGTGATTTTGATATTTCATCGGTAATAAATCATCTAAGATTTTGTCAACCACTGACAATGTGGTCTACTTTCAGTGATATGAAGGTTAGTTTATGACCTTGGGGCATAATTTTGTCCTTTGCAGTCTTTTAATTTGACCACATAGTGGCAAATAGACATATCCTTAGATGATTTATTACTAGCGAAATGTCAAATCACAGGTCCAAAAGTGTTAAGGGAGTGGGAAAATGGCTAAATGATACGCAGAGCGATATTGAAATTAAATGGTTGAAACTTGAAATTAAATTATTTTCCAGTCAAAGAAATGTTTACTCATTATAAACCGGTCGTTTCATACGTTTGTGGTATATGATGTAACAGGAACCAAGCAAAATGCACGAGACACGCTCAAATTAGCCCACATCTAACACGAATTGTTCCTGATCAGCTTATGTTAGCTTATTCAAAATCAACAAGCAAATATCTTCCTCGTAGTTTGACACCTGTTTTAAGTTATGACAAAAATGTAATAACACGTTTAAGCAAATTGCATGGTAATTTGTTTCTATTCTTTCTCATTAGCCGACGAAATTAAAAAACGCTATTACGGACCAGTCAAGTAGGGTCAAGAAGAAGAAAAAAATCGCCCGAGCGACCGGCCGGGCGAATTTTTTATTTAAAAAAAAAATGGCACCAAAATCCGCAAAAATGTTTCGACATATTTGTGGCCAAAAAACGGCTGATTTTACATGATTTGAAAAAAAATCTTGAAAAAAAGAAGAACAAGAGTGAGTCGATCGGGCCCGTAAAACATTTTTAAAAAAAATCCTCGCCTTATTTGTGGTTAATCAAAACTTCATAGCATTAACACTTTTCACTCATGAATGACGTGTGAAATTGTTAGAAAGAATTGTTCTCGATTACGTATATCTAAGATTTTTGGTACCGATTATTAATTTGAATTAGCTAACATAAACGCATCTGGTCAGAAACTTGTTCTGTTAGGTGTATGCAGGGCAAGTAAAAAAAGAGACCTGTACTCCAAGTAAAATAGGTAATGTAAATATCTTACCATAATATTAATTATTTTTCTGATATCTCATAGCATTTTAGGCGTTAACTTCTTTTTTGGAAAAAATAGGGCGGAAAGACTCAAATGTATGCACTTTTGTAAAGAAACAGAAGAAACCATACTACACCTGTTTTGTGAATGCCCGACCATATTAAAACTATGGGAAAATGTTATGAAATGGATAAAGGAAAAAACAAATATCACCATCATTATGGATAGACAGATTCAACTATTTGGGCTAGCCAACCATAACATGAGTGCTTTAAATGTAATTGTTCTACTATGTCGATTTTATATACACAAAGAATTAAGTTAAGCACCCCCTAATATATGTATACATTGGCATATATTCTAAGGTATGTGAGATCAAATAATAATGATTGGTATGACATTAGCAATTATCCATTGATGAAATGCAGATGAGTGCACTCATCTGTGACGCCCATCGCTCGTGTTATCATCCACGTGGTCGTAGGTCGTAGGGTTGAGTCAGTGATCCGATCACGTGGGTCCTACACACGTTATTGACGCAAAGATCGCTAGAGGTCTTCTCAGAACAATGACTGTACGTTAGAAAACATAAACGTCATCCACACTGTCCGTGATGGACCTATAGCTCCATACTTAAATTGAGGTGAAAATATGCCTAAAATTCCCAAAAAATGTCACCTTAAATTATTCAGAATAAAATATTGAAAACGGCATGATTGTTATGTTTTTATGTGACCATAATATCACTTCTCCAGAAAATATAGCAATATCATGGGTATACTACACTGTTTTGACGACAACAAACTTGTAATGTGCGAGGTTGTAAAAAAACGGGGGGGGTGCTTAACTTAATTCTTTGTGTATATATACAAGATCAAAATAAAAGAGGGGCTACCATTTATCGCTTTGTTCCAGGAGGAGGCAAAGCGGTCCTTTTCACTTGAAAAATATATCGCCATAAAAAACGGGAACATTGCGAGTTTTAACAAAAAAATGGAATTCCCTCTTACCATTATGGGAAGAGTAGTATATACATCAACAAAGGACCGTGTAATAATAATATTTATGTAATGCTCATCGTCGTCTGTATTGTACTAATAATATTATTAAGAAATGTGATCTATATTATACTTTGAACATATGAGGACACTGTGAAAAAAGAATTAAAACAAATAAAATATATCGAAGGAAATATCTATTATGATACTCAATGATGCGTGATATTCATGAACAATTGAATACATGTACGGGACTCAAATTAACACAATAGCTAAATAATAAGGCAAACCAAACAACGATATTATGACAAAACAATGTTATTATTACGTGAATTCAGCAGAGCAAAGATACAATCGAGGTTTTGTCATGATCATACTAGATTGTGGTAGGTAAAGGCAAGTAAAGGCGGTCGTCTTTTAATACCAGGAGCCCATCTCCCTTTCAAAGCGATAGGGCCAGACTCACTCCTTTTCATAATGTTGCTGTCAGGGGCTCGCTACACCTCCTCCACAGTGAATCTGTTACCTTCCCAGTACTGAGAATGCCGGTGCCCATTTAAATACACCTGAGTAGAGAAGAGTAATTGCGGTAAAGTGCCTTACTCAAGAGCACAACGTGTTGACCAGGGCGGGACTCGAACCCACAACCTTTAGATCATGAGTCTAGTGCTCTACCCACTGCGCCACACATGCCCACAGATTGTGGACCGTTATTCAATTGTAAAATTCAGTAAAGCTTATTAGAAAAATATCGTATTTCTTGTTCGGTTTCTAAAATGTCCACTTTTATCTTAATGAGCATAAAACACGTTTTCCTCAACCAATTTTAACCAACTAAAATTCTAGCTCTGCGACGATAAATACTCTAGCCGCTAGTAACAAATAAGGTTATTGTCAGGCCGGTAGGACATGAGAGAAGAAATTGTTACGCATATATATATCCTCCACAGAGAGTCTGTTACCTTCCCAGTACTGAAGAATGCCGGTACCCATTTAAATACACCTGAGTAGAGAAGAGTAATTGCGGTAAAGTGCCTTACTCAAGAGCACAGCGTGTTGACCAGGGCGGGACTCGAACCCACAACCTTTAGATCATGAGTCTAGTGCTCTACCCACTGCGCCACACATGCCCACAGATTGTGGACCGTTATTCAATTGTAAAATTCAGTAATGCTTATTAGAAAAATATCGTATTTCTTGTTCGGTTTCTAAAATGTCCACTTTTATCTTAATGAGCATAAAACACGTTTTCCTCAACCAATTTTAACCAACTAAAATTCTAGCTCTGCGACGATAAATACTCTAGCCGCTAGTAACAATTAAGGTTATTGTCAGGCCGGTAAGACATGAGAGAAGAAATTGTTACGCATATATTTTATTATTTGTTAATGTCAGTCTATCTCTAGATTGAATGAGAATAATATTATTCTTAATTTATGCTTTGATATTGTTACTTAGGATTTTTGAGTTATGAGCAAATGTATTAACTGGAAAGTTACTTTTTAGCATTTTGAACGTTTCTCACCTGTAATTCTTCATCCTCGACCTCAATTTTGCCATCGTCAATAACAGATGCCTGGACCAAACCAACATTGTTGATAAAAACTACAACAAGAAGTGATAATAACACTATGTACTTCATCGTCATTCTCGTGTGACTGCACACAAAGGTATGTGTAATTTTAAAGCTAGTGTTCAGAAGTAACCCTGGATGAAAAACCTAGCATTATATACACTCAAGTTCACGCACCCACATGGTGAATAGGCGCAATATGATCGTTAAGTAAGCAGATGGTCCGATAATCGGGGAGGGGCTTGCAATGGTTGACTATACTAGTTATCAAAAACTTCCTTAACCCAATGGTATTTGGGGAGCTGCATTAAAAAATGGTGGATGTTACAATCTAAGTGCGGATAGGTTTGCGCCAGAAATTGGCAGCACCCTAGTTGATGCGACCTGATTCTGATGATTCACCAGCAGCGAAATTACAGCGCTTTGATTACTTTGGAAAGGCGCTATATAAATACTAATTATTATTATTATTATTATTATTATTATTATTATTATTGTAACGCTAGTTCAGACTTGTGCAGATTATTGTAAATTGGGAATGCATTTACTCAGTAGGCTTCAAGGTCTTTTGTAGATTGAAAATCATCATCAGTTGTAGATTCTATTTTAGATTTTAATAGTTAATTAACTAATTTGCATATTTAATTAGATATCGAACTTATTGTTAGTTTAATAGATACCTCTACAGGTAAACACCATACTAAATTCTATCAATTTACTACATGCATAACTTGAGATATTTATAGTTACGCATATTCAATTAGATGGGATTAGTCTGTTTTTGCTTAGGATTTCCAAATTTGCGGATTGAATGTTTGCGCAAACTTGCATTTTCAGGAAACCTGATGTGCAAAATATAGAATAAGATACACCTCCAATTTTCATCAACTGAAAAACATTAAACAAATTCAATTTTCAGCTAAAAGATGACATTTCGTGGCAGGTTTTTGACTACTTTTAGAGAATTTCAAACGACGATAGCACCAGAACGCACCGATTCTTACACCAGCTTAAATCTTTTGCCAAGATCTTTAAAATGACACATGTTTTGTTGAATTCCCGTGTTATTGAATATTTTAGTTGCAACAGGGTGAGATAAAAATGTACTCAACTTTCGGATTTTATTGATAAAAAACTGTGCAAACATTTCTCGCATTATTGTTTTTTGGGCAGAGAGGCTGTCTCATCAGCTTTCAACAGTTCAAAAGAATTTTTAGTTGGTTAATTATTTAAAATGGTATGTTCCAAATAGACACTTAAGATCTTCCGAGGATCATCTACGTCTTGAGTATCCTATAACAAGAGCCAAAGCTGGGGACTGAACTTTTAGTGTTTCTGTATCTAGATTAAGGAATGATCTTCCTATATAATATGAAGAGCTCTATTCCAAAAGGGATCAACTCCACTTTTTGTCGAAATTGTGTTAGGTGCAGAACATGAAAAAGAGTTACAAAATGCATCTTTTAAACTTTGTTCTACATCTTAGGCATGTTCGGGTCAAAAGTTATGGCCCTCGGTAATTTCCGGAAATGTCCGATAATTTCTAGAAATTTGAATATAATTCACTATTTTGAAAGCCAAAATGGTAAAAATATGGTTCTTTTATCATGGTAAAACATTGATAGGAATGTCCTTAATGAAATGCAATGAAGAAAACGTAAAATTTATGGGATATATTACAATGTTCATATTTTATTAATCTTATGCTATCCTTTATCTTTGTATTAAGCGCTTTGAGACTCCGGGTAATGGCGCATCACAACTACTTGTTGTATTTATGTAGGGAGTGTAAGGGTGTAGGTATGTATGTATTTAAATAGGTTGAGGAAAACATGTTTTATGCCCAATTGGATAAAAGTGTACATTTTAGAAACCGAACATAAGAATAGAATTTAACTATTGAATAACGGCGCACGCTCTAATCGATTTTATCTTTACTCTGCTGAATATGTAAAATAGTAATATTGTTTTTTCATTATTTAGCGTTTCATGTGCAGGGTGAGAAAAAAAGTGTACTCAAACTAAAATAATGATGAAAAATATTTGTTATCAGAATATGAAGGCAACCAATGTATGCGGCGATAGATGTATTTATTCACTATCATCAGCAAAAACAATAATGATATTTCAAGGCACCGTTTAACAGATTTTGGTAAAGTTACTGCATTTTGAAACCGAACACAATATTGAATATTTTACTCAATAATGCTTGAATAATGAACAAGTAGATTAATGTATGGTACACAATAGCTAATAAAGACAAATCAAACTTTCTCAGTTATTTTTTCAAATATTAAATGCGATATAATGACAAAACAATGTCATTATTACACGAATTTAGCAACAACAACAACACAATTGTATTTTGTGATAGTCGACTCAGTTCGAACTAGAGTGTGGACCGCTAATCAATAGTGGAATTCAATAGACCTTATAAGAGTAAATGTCGCAAATCTTGTTCGGTTTATAAAATGTTCACTTTTACGCAAATGAGTATTTGTTTACCACAACTAATTTCAACCAACTAAAATTCTTTAGAAAACTAATGTGATGACCCGTCTACCTCAATACAAAATCTGTGAAATTTTTGTACAGATTTTAAGATAGAAAATCTCAAAGTTGAGTACACCTTTTTTTTACTCACCCTGCATACAAATAATATCAGAGCAAGTTTGTTTTGTCTTATTAATTAGCTATTGCGTCTTATGCATGAATCCACTTATTCAATACTCAATATTTTGTTTGGTTTAATACTATGCAGTAACTTTTCCAAAATATTCATAACTTGATAACGGTACCATGACATATTGGGATTCATTTGGCTGATGACAGTAATTGTATGCAGCTATTGATTAAAGCATTGGTTGCCTTCATATTCTGGTAAGAAATAATTAAGACATTTATTTTACTTTGAGTACAGTTTTTTGACTAACATTGTATTACGGGTAGCTGCTTCTAACAAACCTAGAATGTATGGAATGACAACAAATCCTTTCAGGTTTCTTGGATTTGATGGCCATGTTCATCTTCACTTTTGATATTGACTGGAGATGACACAACTATAAAATTACAATACAATACCACAAAGCCACCTGGACTTATATCTAACCCTTTTATTAGCATCAAATATTCTTTATTCACCACAGGAGTAAGTATTTGTACTACCCATTACTATTAGGCATATACCATCAAACAGTTTCCTAACACCACCTGGACTTATATCTAACCATTTTATTAGCATCACATATTCTTTATTCGTCACAGCAGTACGTATTTGTACTACCCATTACTATTAGGCATATACCATCAAACATTTTTATAACACCGTTTATTGATCATCACATAAAAATATCGTATCACTTTTACTTAGTTGCATTATAAGCCTGTCCCTAAATCGTGTCGTATCTAGTACAGCTTTATGAATTTGGACGCAGCCCCGGGAACAAAAACAAATTACGCTAGATTAAAGCAGCTTGAACTTCGTACATAGCATGATGACAGTGACTAAGTATGAATAATATTTGATTCTCTGGGTCGGATACTGAATGTGCAGAAAATGGTCTACAAATATATTGGAAGTATCGGTATTGCGCAATAATAAAAGATTGAATAGATTATAACGAATCATACCCTGAAAAGCATAGCAGCCACGCGATTGGCTGAGAACAAATCCACACATTTGGCCTTCCTGGATTTCAGTAAAGCCTTTGATACGGTCTGGTGGGACGGTTTGTTATCACTTGCATGGAAGTTGGGTATTCGGGGCAGTACATGTATATGGAAAATTATCAGTAGTCTATATATGAATGTTCAATCTAATGTTAAGTTTGGTGATCTTGTTACAGATTTTTTCGAGGTGGAAGAAGGTGTGAAACAGGGATGTGTACTTTCACCAATTTTATTCTGCATTTACATACATGAATTAGGTAGGCTCATTAGGAAAGAAGGGGTTGGGGTTCGTACATGTAACGTGCAAACAGGATGTCTTTTTTGGGCTGATGATGTAGTTCTCATAGCTGATAACGCAGCCGAATTGCAAAGGATGCTAGACATTGCATCAACTTTCTCACGAACCTGGAAATTAGACTTTAATATTGATAAATCTAAGGTATTGGTGATAGGCAAACGTACAGATAAAACTAAACTTTGGAAACTATCGATTTCCGAGTGCGATCACTATAAATACTTAGGGGTCCACATATCAAGAAATTTGTCAGATCACACTCATGTCAATGAAGTTGTTAAGAAAGGCAACAGGTTGATCGCGTATATTAAATCGATTGTTGATAGTCATGATAATTTCAATAGGATTCACTATGGTAACACTCTTTGGAAATCCTTAGCGCTTCCCTCTATTAACTATGCATGCTCAGTATGGACCTGTGGTAGCAAGGCTGATAGCAATAAAGTAGAGAACTTGCAGCTACAAATGGCAAGATATATCTTGAAGGCACCCCGTAACACTCCGGGCGTAGCCCTCTATGGCGACTTGGGGTGGAACCCCATCGCCTCCCTGCAAGATGTTCATAGAATTAAGTATCTTGCACGACTCTCTAATCTAGAGATGCACCGTTGGCCAAAACTTATGTTAAACGCTCTAATGAATCTAAACTGCGACATGGACCATATCAGGTACAAATGGTTGTCGTCGATTAGAGATACGCTTAAAAGGGGCGATATGGAATACATTATATATGACGCCCCCACAAGTCCACGCTGGGTTAACACATTTAAGCGCATTAATAAGATTGTCTGTCATATTGTATGGAGTAACACTGTTAGGGAAAAATCTTCACTTAACGACTATTTGCAGTTTAAAAAACCCATTCAATTGGAAGATTATCTTTTAGACAAAACTGATTTCTTTGGTTGTAGTCTAAAATTCAAATCGCGATCAAACACGCTTCCATTGGAACATAGAATTCGCAAATGGTCTTCAAATGATAAGGATGGTAAATGTATATGCTTTGTAATGATAATGATGATTCAGTGGAAGACCTGAGACATTTACTATTTACATGTAGATCACTGAATGAGATAAGGGTCGAGGAATATCTCAAACTAGAAAATAACCTATGCAACAATGGTTTTAGTGATGTTTGGCTGGAATTCATTATCAGTAATCTGGACTCAAAATTGTATATAATGCTCGGTTCTCCAATAAATATCACCACGCCTTACAGACACACTAAAGATGCCTGTAATGCATATGCTATCGTTGACCAATTCTGCAAATCATACCTTAAACGTGCGTGGGCAGTTAGATGTAATATCATGAACTCAGAGTGAGTCTATTGAGACTATTGTATACAAGACTATTTAATAATTATTCGTGCCTCTTGTTTTTCCTTCTATTGTATGTATATATTATGAACGCACCGTCGGGTAGACGAGTGCCACTGTTGTAAAAGTGTATGTTCAAATAAATAAATAAATAAATAAAGTTAGTATTTTTTCATCTGAATTCAAGTTATTGCATAGGAAAGCATTTACTTAAAGCCCAAAGTCCCAATTTATAAGAACAATTGAGGGCGCTTCCGTATATCAAATGACTGAGTTTGCCTTTAACACTTTTCATGCGGCAGGCGTCTGCGGACGACATTCCAAAATATCACAAAAATGTTCAAAAATGTCAAAATTATTGAATTTCATTACCATTATTAGGAATCGCCATAAGAAAGTATTTGTTCAGTAATCCTCGAGATAGACTTTGAACATTGGGTAAGGTTCCTGAAAAAAATATATTTTGTTAAACTAGTAACCGTGTGGAAAGGGTTAAGTTCTGGATTAACTTTAAGGCCATGTCTGATTCATATCATGCTATTTCATAATTTGAAGGTCCTCAACCGTTTTCATTTCTTAACATTCTCGTGTTATTGCACAAATAATAAACCAAATGTAAAATGACTACGTCAACGTCTGAAGGTTAGATTGAGTGAACTCGCAATTAAAAATCATATTCGGCATGCGGAATCCCATTGTACATCGGGCATCTTAATGATTGCATTACCATGATGGATGAATTTTCGCCATGACCATTGTGAATGAGCGAGTTCATCCGTGACCGAGCGACGTCCCACTAGTAATAGACATTTGTCAATCGACCGCTATTTATTTAGAATCGATTAATGGTCTAGTTAAGTGGCAGAGGTACACATGAAAAGTGCAAAGATGAAACCATGGTTCTGGCTTGGTTCCGTGACCGAGCGTCGTCTCACTTGTAATGGATATTTGACAATCGTTCGCTATTTATTTAGAATCGATTCATGGTCTTGTGAATGAAGTACACGTTTATAAAAAGTTCATGTTTTGTCTCATTCCCTATCAATTTCCGAGTCTCCAAACGGGATGAGAAACGCTCTTAAAGATGCAAAGATGAAACTGTGGATCTGGATTTGTTCCGTGACCCAGTTTCGTCTCATTAATTGATCAATTGACCACTATTTCTTCTCTCCGCGCGCAAAAGTAATCCAAGCGTACGAGCGTGATTATTGCCATATGCACGCGGTTTTGTCATGTATATGATGCACAGTGCGCCTGTTGCCTTCATGTGTGCCCGCATCCTTCTGTATTCATTCGCTGCTGTAAGGATGCGGCGCCAATTTGGAGCTGATAAAACTATAGTGACCCATTTATAAATTACTTTCATCAGGAAAGGTGCTTTTAAGCAAAATGTAGGAGGGGTGGATGTCCGCGGTGCATTGTTTGTGATCAACATTTTGGTCATCTTTTGGCGCCACAATTGTTAGCGTAATTTACCTTAACAGGCTGAGCACCCGCACATGAGATAAGATCAACATCGCTGGTGAATGTTAAATGTTGGAACAGTACAAATGTTTCGACCACTTTAAAACTTCTCGTCTTGGCGTGTTCGAGTTGTTTAGGGTAACTCATTTAACAATCTGATACATATATTATTGTCTTTGTAGTTGTAAGTTATATATATATATATATATATATATATATACCGATGGACTTTCTCCATTGAGTCAATCGTTTAGATCAGGTTAGACCAAGTGAACAGAAACAAGATTATCTACAATTTACAGGCACATCTTTATGTTGTAATTAATGAGATACATATTTTAACGTACGTTTCCCATGTGCCGAACCCATATGTAATACATAATGAGAATGGTTATGGAGATTGAATTACCACTTTAATAATAATATATCGATGATGTATCTGAGAAAGTAATTCAAACCATGTCCAAGTTGTCTTTGTATTCGTGCCCTAAAGTATATTTTATACAATTGGAGAGTACAAAAACATCATGTTAGGCCTACAAACAGCGAGAACAAAACAATAATTAAGTAAACAATATACAAAAACACATACACGTTCTTAAAATAATTTCAATGAATATATTGAATGTCTTGTATCAATATGAATATGATAACGTATTATAAACAATGACTTGCCCATTACTGTCAATAGTAACTGTTACGGTGTTAACCAATTATAAGTTAAAAAAGACGTCACTAGACCGATTTTGGGCCACTGGAATACCAACGCAACCTCTTAATCACGATGCTCTAATTATTACTAAAATATCCCTGTTTCTTGGTCTTAACAACCTGGCCCGCCAAAACTGGGCCAGCTCTTACAATCCGGTCGCGTACCATGTCATGTACTTCGTTGAATCCATGACAACATCCGAATGCTATTAGCTTGGCATTTTATCTATGCAGTTAAAATAAATTCTCTGTATTGGAGCGTTCGTTAATTCAACAAAATGTGTGCTTTCATAACCCTGGAATATTATAAGTGGGATAAACAAATCGTGCCTTCTGTTTTAATTCTAATCGAATTATTTGTGATAGCCTCTCCCTATGGCAAATATCTGCGAAGGAGTAAGCAAAACATTCTGTGAACTTTATAGAGCGGTGATGTGTGCCCACATACATTCTGGCATCATTACACTTATAATGTAATAAATTAGTACAAAAGCGTAGCATCCCATTAGCGCCTTCTTAGTTGATTAAATACAGGTGTCCCAACAGTTTCGATACCTTTTAAAGAGTTATATCTCAGGTAAAATAATTCACAGTATAAAACTAAAATTTTATCTGGATAGAGGAAACTTGTAATCAATTACAGCTTAACTTGTGCCATTACATTGTTTCTCTATTTGATTTCACCGGTATTTGATTGAAATGTACCGACAAAAGATTGATCCCATCCAATATATTGAACTAAAGACAACCAGCATCGCCCTTAATGTTGTTCTATTGCGCTTTAACGTCTACCCCCCCCCCTCCCCCATGACTGGGTTTATTAGCGATTGTGTTCATTTGAGCTATTGTTCTCACTTTTTCCCCGCCGTTACATAGGGGTTAGGTGACAAGTCAACGGTTTGGTATGTAGTTCACCCTAAATACAAGCAAATGTTATTATTTAAATTCATATAGGCTTAATTATCTGGTCAAATGAGGACGTTATAGTTAAGTCATCATGTAGCCTCATCCTTTTGATTAATTGGTAATGTTATAAACTCACGCGAAGGTCTAGTGCATTACTAACTCATATTTCAACTTGCCCGGAGCAAAGACATTTTGCCCGGAGCTTGCATTTGAGTAAAATACGATTTTAAATGACGATCTATGAACGAAATTTCACACATTATTCATATCTCAGGATATGCTTTCTCCAATTCTACCCAAGTTGTTTAATAATAATTAAGAGGGTCTGTCAAGGTTTCTATAATTCGTCGGTATGATTAGTCAATACCATTAAATAATATTAATCTGAATCCGGTTAAAACTACAGGCTTTGCTGATACCGCGACGCCTGTTTCAGTCTCTCTGTGTGACATAAACACAATGCAAAACGGTGAAAATATTCATCAGGTTTGTTGAATTTCATAGAAGTAAACAATATGTTTGTCGATATTTCATCCTCATACATCGACAGATTTCATCAAAATGGCAATTATCTACTTTGGCGGGAAGAAAGATCATCTTCAAAAATTGCTGTATGGTTTTAGTAGTGGATCATAAAACGTCCCCTCCTCTCGGTTTAGTGTCTGGTCCCCTCTCCTTCTGATTTCCATCGCCTCGCGAATGGACTTCCAGTTGTGCCCTCGACCTTATATTGCTGATTCGGTCTGTTCTTGCTCTGGCACCTTTCTTTGTGATCTAGTGTATTTCTTGTTAAAAACAAGATTATTTGACTCAGTTTATAATTGATTTCTTTGTATATGCAAATCATCCTTGTTTATGTATTTTTCATGTTAATTTGTATTTTTGTTTTATATGTTTGCGCCTCGGAATAGTTCACATAGATTGACGGCGCATTATAAATGCCAATATTATTATTATTATTATTATTATTGGTGTCTACTTTTTTGTTGTTTCAGCTTAAAATTCCGCTAAGTGGACTCTGAAAAGTCGAGAGTCCTTTTGTCCTTATGGTGTACTAGAAGACGTCTCAGAATATTTTGAGGCTTTATTGCAGTGTTGATGTTGTACTTTTTATAAATCCTCTGGATTCTATCAGTGATACCTTATATAATATAAGCATGATAAAAGACCACCATGCCTATCGTTTTGACTCCCTCGTACTTCTTCCTCTCCTTATTGGGCTTGTTACTGTTATTGTTATTTGGCGTTTGACTTTTATTTATGGCCCATTTAAAGTATCCACATTCATGTACCGAGGTCTTGGTGGATCCCGGTTTCTTCCTGCTGTTTGTCCGCGTTTTCGGTGACAAATGGCACTCATTCTATATCTAGGGTTCTTATAACACCTAGATTTTAATGGATTGGATGTTGAGACTTAAAGTTGAGGTATCGGAATTTGTGTGTAGGTTTGTGGTACATTAGAGGATTAATGCCCGTCAGCTTTTCGTACAATGAAAGTATCCAAGAAGGGGATCTGCACGTCTTTCTCTTCGTCGTGGGTGAATTTGATACTACCTAGCAACTCTGAAAATTATGTTTCTTCCCGTCAAAGTGGATAATTGCCATTCTGATGAAATCCTCCAATGTATGAGGATGAAATATCAATACGTGAGTATTCATTTTCCCCATATACTCGATCACAGCTTTTTCCAGCTTTTCTGGGGAAAGCTCAGTATTCCCCGGAAATACTGGGAAAGCTGGGGAATATCTCTGTATATGGAAACGACCCCTAATATTGGTTTCGACAAGTATTTTGTTTACTTCTATATACATCATTGCAACGCCAAATCGTGTACATTCGCTGTGTCTTCCGTTTGATACGCTGCGTTACTCCCGTCGCAGTGGAGCGCAATTTATCTCAAGCTACGCGGAGACGTCATCAGTGAGGCCAGTGTCATGTGACGAAAAAACGGAGAACGACAGGTCCTGCAAAGCATCGCATGCACCACAATGGCGGTTTAATGCTGACTAAAAACGCCCATGGCGCATCGTAACAACGAGATAAAGCAAACTGTCCTGGTCAGTATTTTTGTCCATTAGTTGACCTTATTATAGGAGACACAATGTGGTCAATGACTGTGGATGTGCAAATGGACCAAGACGTCATAAGTAACTAGTCAACTAGTAATCGAGGTATTATGAACTAAGAAGGCAACACGACTAAGAAGGCTATAGCTTTGTCCATATTCGTTATTAAGTATTATGGACAGACAATATTGTGAAAAGAAATGCTAGTGTAACATAATAGTTATATCCTATTAAATGGAATTAGAAGGCACAAGCGTGAGGGAACGGTGGTGTGCCATAATCATTTAAGTATTTTGGAAAGACATTATTAATGCACATAAGCACTTGTATAACACCTCGGTAAATGTCGCGGGATATTTTGCTTACTCCTTCGTATATATATTTGCCAGGGGGAGAAGCTTACTTTCACAAACCATAAAATAGGAAAGGGAAATCTGGTCGACTGCTGAGCAGTTTAATCTAGGGTATTAATTGACGATGACGGCAATGATGATGAACGAATGAAAAAAATCGGTAACGATTTATCTATCCTTCATATACAATTATACAAGCATCCATCCCGCTCAGTCAAAAGACAACGGTAACTTTGAGAAGTAAAATCAAACAAAAGACTATCATATTGACGCGTTACAATATAGTGCAGAACTTGTAGGCCTATTAATCAAGTTAAAGATAAAAATAAAAATAACTCCAAATGGTCCGACCAATATACAAGGAACTTAAAACTAACGTAATTTTCATCTTCGCTGCCATATTATTGGGAGTAAAAAAGGTCCTTGGCTCAGGATGTTTAACTACATTTGTACTGGCGAGGTATGCGTGCGCCTTGTAATATCCTTTTCACCATCTGCACTGAAATGTCAGAAATATGATATAAAATATAAATCTCTTCAAATCATCTTGAAAATAAGGAAACATATCAGATTGTAGTATTATGAAGTAGGTGTAGACATTTCAGTTTGGCCAAATTTGAACATTCTTTTTCAAATTTGAATTATCATGCAAAATTACATGATTGTCCGGTTCCTGGTTGCCATGGCAACGATATCAAAAATCCGGATCCATAATGTTGTTCGGAATGTCATTGTTAACCTTCAACCCAAATACCAGTATACTAATAGTTAGCGTTTTTGAGTTGCACTTGTTACTGTGTTTAGCCAATCAGAGGCCCTGTGTGATTACCATGGCAACCAGAGCAAAATTTAAAATCAAGTTTGCGGTTAGTGCTATATTATGGTTTATAACACTTGTGGTTCAAGTTTTGGGAAAGTTGTTAAAATTGACAGTACAGCTCGAAATAGAATAGACAATATCAACGCACTTCATTGCAATGTCATTGCAATGTCAGTGTAATGACATTGCAATGACTGCTCTAATCGGATTACATCTCAAGGCGTCATTGCAATGTCATTGCAATGTCAGTGCAATATGCAATATCATTGCAATGTCAGTGCAATGTCATTACAATGTCAGTGTCCATTCTATTTCGAGCTGTACTGATATACCGTCTTTTGACCCCAGACCCCCCCTTAAAGTATGTGTCTGAGAATTGGGTTTCACCCTGGCATTATTGATTCGTGTATCCCTTTTAAATGCAAAATAGTAATGGTAATGGTAAGGTCGAACCTTTGATTACATTGATAACATTCTAAGATATCTTGTAAACCAGGGGTGGGCAATCTTTTTGAATGAATGGGCCAGATATAAGGAGTGAAAAATTAACTAGACCTTTGATTCCGTAGACGTTCAAGAATGCAATAGGTGTGTGTGCTTAATAATCTATCTTCACAAAATCGTAATCTCCATACAATACAGATGACAGTGGCGTTATTCATATTGGGGGGGGGGGGGGGGAATAATGAAAGTCAACCGACACGATTTTTGTCAGTTAAGCAATGCGCGCGTAGCGAGCGAACATTATCGACTTTACACTTATTTTTGGCACGATTGAGGTATATTTGGTATATTTTGGCTCTAAACAAGCCGTTACTAAAGAATATTGCAATTTGGGGGCACATATTACGCGAAAATTGTTCATCAGTGTACTTTTGACCATCATAATAATAATAATAATAATAATAAGTGAGATTTATATAGCGCCTAATAGCAGAGGCCTCAAAGCGCTGTACATTTTAAAAACCAATAAACAAGATATTATACATTAATTATTTAAAAGCAAGAAATACTGGCATAATATAAACATGATAAAACATACACAAGCGGAAAATATGGCAAGTCCGGTAAAATTCCACACACACATATTTACAGAGTGGGAAGATAACACATTAAAATCAAACACTATACGAGTCTTTAAAAAGATGAGTCTTGACACGAGACTTGAATTGAGTTGTCGTAGTCGAACTGCGGATGGCAAGAGGGAGCTGATTCCAGAGTTTTGGTGCTGACATCGAGAAACTTCTTCCATAAGTGACAGATTTCGCGGAAACGGGTTGCAATAAGTGTTGAGACGCTGATCTGAGTAAGTGTGGCGGTTTGTAAGTCCTCACCAGGTCTGTTAAATAGATTGGTGCGAGGCCATTGAGTGCTTTAAATGTGAGTAAGAGCACCTTATACACAATCCTTTGACGAACACGGAGCCAGTGAAGTTCAAACAATACCGGTGTTATGTGATCGTGTTTTTTGCGGCGAGAAACGACTCTAGCAGCCATGTTTTGGATGCGCTGAAGTTTGTCAAGTTGTTTCTCAGGTAGGCCGTAAAGAATGCTGTTGCAATTGTCAATCCTAGATGTGACAAATGCATGAACTAATTTCTCGGTGTTCTCCTTATCGAGGTAACGTCTGAGTTTACCAATACGTCGGATGGCATACGATGCATTTCTGCAGACAGCGTTGACATGAGAATTCATTGTAAGATCCTTGTCCAGTATAACACCGAGATTGCGGACTTTCTCAGACGAGGTAATGGTACTATTACCAATGATTATATCAACATCAGGAATGTTTTTGGCGAACTTAGAGCGTACATGAAGCAACTCAGTTTTTGAGTCATTTAGGAGGAGCTTGTTCTCCGTCATCCAGGTGCGAATATCCTCGATACACTTAGAAAGTCGATCAATGGCATCGGAGCGATCAGATGGTTTAATCAGCACATACAGCTGTGTATCATCCGCATAAGATACACTAGACAAAGCGTGTTGTTTGACGATGTCCTCAATGGGAGACGAGTAGATGTTAAACATCTCGGGACCAACGACAGATCCCTGGGGAACACCCCAGTCTACAAATATAGGGTCTGATGCTATACCATCGATGACAACTGACTGTTTGCGGTCCGTAAGGTACGATTCAAACCATTTGTATGCAGTGCCACCGACACCATAACGGACTCTGAGTCTATTTAGCAGTATTGAATGGTCGACGGTGTCAAACGCTGCCGACAAATCCAAAAGGATCAGGATAGCTTCACCATGGTCGTCAACGGCATTGAGCAAATCATTTGTTACGCGAACAATGGCGGTTTCGACACTGTGAAACTTGCGGTAAGCCGATTGAGTCTGATTGTGCAGATTGTTATCATTAATGTAACCTTGCAGTTGTTTAGTTGCCGCCCTCTCGATGACCTTTCCCAGAAACAGTAAATTGGAAACTGGGCGGAAATTCTTCAGATCTTCCACATCTAGACTGGACTTTTTCAACAATGGTGTGATTAAGGCTTTTTTCAGCGAAGATGGAAACACACCAGACTGTAGAGAAGCATTAACGATGGATGTAATTGATGGCAACAAGTCCTGTATGTGATCTTTCATTAATCTACCTGGAAGAGGATCGAGAGGACACGTTTTGACTCGAGACTTGTTGACGATGCCGAATATCTCATTGCCAGAAAGCAAAGAGAAGTTTGCAAAACCGCATTCACACCCCCTTTCAGCACGAACTGATGCAGTGGCAGCATTCACAGATAAATCCAGCGCAAGACGAATATTCCGTATTTTCTGGTCAAAGAACTTACTGAAGCGGGTCGCTAACTCTTGCTTGGAAGTGTGCGTAGGAAAAGCATGCGATGGCTTGTGAACCGACAGTTTATTTACAAGTTGGAACATTCCACGCGTATCACATTGAGATATTTGAGCACAGTGGTGTTCAGTCTTAGCAGAATCCAATACTGTCTTATACACGCGCACACGATCACGAAAGATCTCTTTATCAACGGTGAGATTTGTTTTCTGCCACTTCCGTTCAGCCTGTCTCTTAGCCCTTTTTGATGCACGAACAGCATCTGTGTACCAAGGAGCTTGTGGTCTCAAAGACACCTCGCGAGTTTTACTTGGTGCATGTTTGTCAAGGAGGTCGCTTAAAGTAGACTGGAAAGATAGCGCCATCTCATTAACATCACAGAGTTCGTCAACATCCAGATGATTCGAGATATCCTTGCGAAAAGCTATTCCATCGATGCTATGAAGTGGTCGTGATTGATTTACACGTTTCGAAGCAAACGGACGAGAAATCGAAACATCGCACATGATACCTGAATGATCTGATGGAAGGTCCTTGACCAAAGAGATGTTGGACACACAGTCTTCATGGTGACGCGTGATGAGTAAGTCAAGCGTATGCCCCTTTTCATGAGTAGGTTCATGAATATGTTGTGTCAGACCAGCAGACGATAAGATATCTGACATTGTCTGAGTAGCATGGTCATTCGCGTCATCCATGTGTATATTGAAATCACCCGTTATAAGCAACTGTCCAGCGGCGAGTGAGGCTGATTCAAGCAGGCAGGAGAACTCATTAAAAAACTGCTTTGGAACATGAGTTGAACTTGGTCTGTAAACAACAATCAGCTGTAAGACATCTTTGTCACCACTCGAAATGGAGAGTTCTAAACACTCAAAGGATTTAAAACTATGCGGGGTATATATCACATCAAAACCTTTCTTTAGGATAACACAGATGCCACCACCATCTTTGCAAAGTCTTGGAAGCTGATGAATGGCAAAGTCTGGTAGAGTATTACTAATGTCAGCGAGAACGGTATCATCGCGTATATCGCCCTTTAACCATGCTTCAGTAATTGCAAGGATTGATAAATCATGATTAATTATTAAATCACAAACATACGTGGATTTATTCATCATGGAGCGTGAGTTCCAGTGGGCAATATGACTACTAAAAACAACGTTTTGTGCCGAGGAGCTCTTTTGAAGATTAATGTGTTTCAAGTAGCTGGGAGGCAATGACCTTACAGTTAATTCGTCAGTTTTTGTGCGATCAGAAATGCAAACATGAATAGTCCGGCGTTTGTTTCTACCAGCTCTACATCCTCTGCGTGTCTTTTTAGCAATGTTTAGTTCTTTCAATAGATGATGTGTTGATTCCATGATTCCTCTTTTTTAATGAACCGACAGTGCCAATTTCAACCGACACGACGTCAATATTGGGGGGGGGGGGGGGGGGGGGGGGGTTATGCCACTGACAGATGACAATTAATGGGGATAATAGACCTACGCACGTTGAGGAACAACAGTTGTGCCGATAACTGCTAAGCAGCTAGCTCGTTTTTCTGTGATGATGGGGATGATATTTTTTTCTTTTTTCTTGATACATCTCGCAGGCCGCAAAAAAATACTGGCGGGCCGCATGCGGCCCGCGGGCCATAGGTTGCCCAACCCTGCTGTAAATAATCAAAGCTTTCAAAACAGCCACATATTTATACAGTGTCACATACAAAAGTTACCTCCCTACACCAGATTTCGGACCACAAAAATCATTCTATAATACATAGAGCGAGTCCACATCAGAATGTCAGTGTATAGAACAATCATATAAACAGACATAAAGTATTCATAGCCTATGAAGAAAATCGATCGGTGCATTTTAAAATGTGCTTAGTTACAAGGAGAGAATTCGAGTTTTATTGCAAATAGCGCATTCGCAAATGTATGAGATTGGGTTTAGCGCCCGGTTCGTGCACACGATTTCGACCAAAAATAAGGCGGAATTCTATCTTCTAACTTAGCACACTTTCAAACGCTTTGATTGATAATTTTCATATTCTGGGATAAGTTGTGGTATGTTATGGTCTTTCAATACATTCAAATTCAGATGTGGAATCGACCTCTAAATTTATTTTCGAGCAATTTTACTGATAAAAATGCACACTTTTTTATCGTATTTTGGACATATATTTTAAGCAAAACTATAGCAAATAATTTAGGGGGTCACAATACTAATTAAAGCTCCATAGGAATATGTACAAAAATATTGATATAAATCTCTGTTTGAGACCACTAAATTGCAAAATTGGACCTAGTAGAGTGATTTTTTCTTAAAGATGATCACTCGTTCTCACCAAAAAGTGCAGAAAATAGGTAGGTTAGCCTGCTCGATTTTCCAATAAATTGTCATGGAGCAGACTACATCTCTGACGAGCTTGGAAATGTCACCGTAATCGCCCATGTTTCCAGTAAAAAGCACACATTGGAAATATCTCTCAAAATTTACCTAGATGATATTCACATTTTATAGTCAGGGTAAATGTAGGTGATGTCCCATCATAATCCTAGGCATTTAGGCAATTGTATTACCGTCAAGTTTTTTTAAATTGAGGATTTTGCCACGCATACTTTCTGATTCTAGTTGAACACCATCCTTAAGGGTAGAGGATACCCCATTTATAGTGAAATTGCACCCTTTACGATTTCTCCGTGAAAATTCCCTTAAAAATCACCGACCAAACTTCATACAGAAGAGTATAGGCATTATCTACCGAATGAATATACTGTGTTGTGTTGTAATTTTGGTTGTTATTTTCATATTTATAGTTTAAAGTATGCAGCCGAGCGAATTTGACATAAACTAGTTTGAAATGAACTGCGTATAGTGATTGTGCGTAGCTGCACGCATTTAAAAGAATCTACTGTTGAGCATTTATTTACATGTTGTCCAATGTGCAATTATAGTTAGCGTGGTGATCTTGAACATAATAACTCGCGTACGTGCGTAAACTCGAAAGAGCGAATAGGACGCTTTCAAAAAATGACCGCGCGTCCTAATAGGGCCTATGTCAATTGTGAAGTCGTCACACGCATGCATGTATAGTTGTTCGCGCATTTCAAGCATTTGGACGCAGCTCCGCGAGCAACAAAACACGATCGCGTGAAATAGCCTGAATTTCATCCATAGCACTTTTATAACAGTAACTATAACTGAAAGAATGTTTACAGGAAGTAAAAGCGACATTTAACGTGATCCTCAATAAATTACTTCATCAAATAAGACCCATCAACTTCATCATCCTCTTTCTTTGACATGTTATGCTCAATAGACAGACAGTTACTTCCCCGACTGAGAATCACCCACACACATTCGCTGCACTTACTGTCCTGCGGATATCCGCAATACGATACGAATCGAGGGAACGTGTTGGTTCCTGCCTTGAAAAAAATGCCTGATGTTATCATATAACAAAGCCAAATAATCTCGTAGTTGCTGAATATCGTCCTTCGACCTTCTTCATTTCCATCTTTATTCTTAATACCAACGACTGTGCTACCTTGCATACTTCCATCTGCCATTGTGGTGATAATACCAACAGCTGTGCCACCTTGCATACTTCCACCTGCCATTGTGGTGATAATACCAACAGCTGTGCCACCTTGCATACTTCCATCTGCCATTGTGGTGATAATACCAACAGCTGTGCCACCTTGCATACTTCCATCTGCCATTGTGGTGATAATACCAACAGCTGTGCCACCTTGCATACTTCCACCTGCCATTGTGGTGATAATACCAACAGCTGTGCCACCTTGCATACTTCCATCTGCCATTGTGGTGATAATGCCAACAGTTGTGCCACCTTGCATACTTCCACCTGCCATTGTGGTGATAATACCAACAGCTGTGCCACCTTGCATACTTCCATCTGCCATTGTGGTGATAATACCAACAGCTGTGCCACCTTGCATACTTCCATCTGCCATTGTAGTGATACAAAAGGTTGTTTCCTCTAACAGAGGGCTGTTTCTAATATTATTTAGTTTCCGTTGTTTCCCATCTATCATATCTAGGGAATATGATATTTTGATACCTTTAGGGCCACATTGCTAAAGTTGTAAGTCTACTTCCTTAGGAGAGTGACGTAAATCATCCAGGTGCAACCGTACGCGGCGCATGTATCTTCTGTTTTTTTACGCGTGAATGGAATCCTCAGTGCCTCGGGTAGGCGAGCATTGATAAAGTGCAATCATTGAATGATGCAGTAAAAACGTCATTATCTCTTAGAAGTGAAACATATCATAGCAGTATTGTACCAGAAATTATCGTTATGTCATAAAAGTCACCCTTATTCTTGTTGGGCATTGATTTCCAATGTTTACATATTGTCAACTTTTATTTGTTAAAGCGATCTAGACTTATTGAGATTTGTACTTCATTGCCAGATATAAATGGTGGTCCGAATCGATGGTGTACCGATTAACTCGCTTTATAATCTATGCATCGATTCAAGTTCTCTTAACGTCACTACTATGGTATTCTGACGCAGTAGTTGTTGCGTTGGATACAGATGTGTAAAGACACTATGGTCGACAATAGCTGAAACTTTAATATCTATCTAAATTATTTGTAGCATCGCGATTTTGTTTGTAAGAGGATGGTGTTTGATTATTGAGGAATTAACCAAGAGGGTCTCGATATAATTTATTCACGTACATTTTAAAATAAGCATTAAACTACCCACCCCCCCCCCCCCCCCCCCCCGGGTTAAGACCTGCACGCCATGTATGATGGCCTATCGTCATGTGATCGTCCAAAATTGGCTCACATGACCAGGTTCTTTTTATAGCTTAGCTTAGTTATATCAAAACAGCCGGTACAGATTTCAAACAAATATGAGCCTTATGTTACAGTTACAGTTGCACCTGTATTTGAAGTACTACAACGGCCACTTGAATCGACTATGGTTGCAACTTAACTTGACAAATAGGCATTTCATACTTCTGTTTTAGGTGACAGTTTGTGGTGTACGCCACGATTTGTTACTTTTCTCCCTACCTGGAAATAGATAATGTGTCTCCTGCGTCTAAAGTTGAATCAGTTCCAAATTGGCGAGACATTTTGCTGTTTTTATATCTCTCCGCGAGCAAAAGTAATCCAAGTGCACGCCCGCTGTATGGCTACACGCACGCGGTATTTGTCGCACGCATGATGCACAGTGCTTTAGATGCCTTCATGCGCGCCCGCGTCCTTCTGTATTCATTCACTGCCGTATTGCGGCTCCGCCAATTTGGAACTGATCAGACTATAGAGTTCCTTGCGTCATTTGGCATCTTGGCGTGCGTACATCAGGCTGAAGTGGTATCTGGCTTTACTCATTGGATGTTATCATGGGGATCATTTCACGCAGGAAATGTCCGTGAAAATTTTGGTAACTATTGCGTAGGGCATTATCATAGATATTGGTTTCGTTTATCAAACTAGATAAAGACAATAATTATTTGATACATGTATAGGTCGCCTCGGTTATCCGGGTATTTTTGTCACTTGCCGTTGACAACAAAGGAAAACACATCAGTTTGTTCACTCTACTCAACTATACACAAACTCGTTTCTAGTGATCGCGCAAGGCTGTGTAAAATGTATATATCGATATTATCCAACACTCACCTACTTATACAAAGTAAAACATAAGTAAATTATCATTATGAAAATGCAAGAGAACTGCATTAAATATAAATTACGCATCAAGCGCGCAACGGGAACTATGTTTTCCTTAAAGGCCCTCGACGACCTGTTTGATAAGCCTCTCATGTTCAAGAGAATCTATAAACAATAGACAGAATATAACTGAAAATGTGATCTTTGTGAGGCATGCTGATGCTGCCTAATACTCT
The DNA here is from genome assembly GCA_035610835.1 of Ophiura sarsii. Lineage (NCBI taxonomy): Eukaryota > Metazoa > Echinodermata > Ophiuroidea > Amphilepidida > Ophiuridae > Ophiura > Ophiura sarsii. The sequence goes on from CM069445.1 coordinate 31,422,033, forward strand.
CTAAGCGGTAGGGGTACGTCTGCAGACGACATTCCAACATTTCATAAAATGTTTCAGAAATGTCAAAATTATCGAATTTCATTATAATTGGAATCACCATGAGAAATGCATTAAAGTAAGTACAAACATGCCTCGTATAATTTGGTTCAGTAATCCTTGAGATAGGCATTGAAAATTGCGAAAGGATTTTGGGATTTTGAAAAATCTGGTATGTATATGGTAAAACTAATAGCCACGTGGAATGTAGGACAAACCTCGTTTATTAGGAATACGGGATTTATTTAAAAAATAAATAAGCGAATACAATCTGTTCATCACATAGCTGTCGAGGTAGAAAAAAAAGAAAAAAAAAAGAAGAAAAAAAAGAAGATAAGAATGTGCTTTGCATTAAGAATAAAAATTGCATACATCAAGCAACCAATCGTATCAAATGTCATGTTCAAAGGGGCTATAGTCACGTTTCATAGATAATTTCTTTGTGGTAACGCAATCATAATGGTCCATGCTACCATATTTTATTTGTATTGTTCATACGCTAATGTTCGTGTATGACTCGACATTCATCAACCCTCATAATTATAGCGTGGAGTATTTCGTTTTGATTGATTCGTTTACCACACTTCACTGACAAACAAACAGCCAAAAAGACATACAAATGAGAATATTTTGACAGAAAAATATTGCATGCATTTGATTACCCACATATTAAGAAAAAATATAAATCGCTATCTACTCTTCAGTATACAAGCTAAATGATTGATATTCGCTGTTATTTCCATGACTTGATGCTGAAAAATAACGTTTATAGAGAATATAATTGTCATATTCGGGTACCTGCTGGATGAGCAAATTAGTGAGACCCATGAGTTGTAAGTTAATGAGTTGTCAATTGCTGGAAAACTTGAGTTCGGTGGAATATAATTATAAAACGCGGCGCCACAGGCGGTATGTGAAACTCGGCACCTGATAGGCGGTAGCATACTTCCTTGCCGACTAAAAACGCGCAAAAATGGGCAAACTGTAATATACTAAGCATAACTATAGGTAAAGTAATAATTGAACGGACACAACTAAGCAGCGTATCGCGTACATTGCGTGAAGCGCGCACACCCATTCGCGTGATAATTTCGGGTGCGTTCGTCTTTGTATTGCGTTCGTGATGTTCGTTCAATTATTAATTTACCTATAGGAAACCACATTGGGCCGTATTCTCGTACTAAACCGTCGCTTACTAAACTCGTGTTTAAGTTAAACGCAAGTCCATCTTTTAGAAACCCGACCAAATGCATGTTTATGGATGTCACCTTTGCGATGGATCCACCGATACTTACCCCCCTCCGTTTGTATGATCAAAACCTTCATTGCACTGACATGGTGAAGATTCTGGGCATAAAAATTGCTAAAGATCTGAAATGGAACACCCACATTGGTGACATTACGAAACGTGCAAGTGGACGGCTTTTTATGTTTAACATCCTAAAACGGCATGGGCTAAGTGTTAAAGACCTGGTAACAATCTATGTTGGTTTTGTTCGCCCCCTTCTTGAGTATGCTCTACCAGTATGGCATCCTGGTCTGACAGAAAATCTCCACTATGATTTGGAGCGTATTCAGAAGAGGGCGTGTAGAATCATCTTAGGTTTTAACTACATAGGCTATCAGGATGCCTTAATAACATGTGCTATTCCGGAACTCAGGAATTGTAGAGACCAAATTTGTTTAAACTTTGCTGAATCCCTTTTAAAATCTAATGAATTCCGTGGTTGGTTACCAAAATCTAGCGATGAACAAGTGCATAATATGAATCTCCGTAGTGCTCACAAAATAACTGTTCCTAAAACACGTACCCTGCGTTACGCTCGAAGCTCAATTCCATACATGGTCAAACTCTTAAATCATACATTATAGTTCTGTTTCCAATCGGGGGTGGGTTGTTGTGTTATGCATGCTTAGTTATTTCTATGAATATATATTGTTTCTATTGTTCTATACATATTGTAAATATTGTTGTAATTCAGCATTTTGCTGTGATAATGATATGTTTATTAAACCTTGAATTGAAAGGACGTTTAACGGGTAATTTCATGCAGGTATGATATATAGTAGCCCAGATAAGAAAGTGTAGGAGTGCGTATAGTTCCGCGGTAGTGAGCCCTTGCGCAAACATGCACGTGACGCGTTACCACGGTATGATTACTCGGTAGTACGCGCAACGCACAATACGCGCAATTCTAGCGCCAGCGTGTTTTTACTGTTTTTGGAGCCAATTGTTAAGGGTGCACACCACTATTACAGTCCAACGCCCAGCTTCCGTCGATCGCGATCACGAATGTAGTTCCTAAATAACGGAAAGAATGGTTAATATTGACATGATATGTCATTCAAAATGATTGAATTTGGTCTTTATTTGTTCACTGAAGTGTACCTGAGATAATTCGAATGAAAAGAGTATACATCTACTGTTTTATTTGAAAATATTGGCGGAGGGATACACATTGGTCACAACGGGCTACAAGGTCTAATTTCGTGTTAAAAAATACTACTCCGTATAAAGGGGGAAATATAGAAAAATGTAAACGGTCACCCCCATCTGAGTTTTTGACCCAGGTAAGATCTATGTGTGTTAATAAATATTCCAAGATTTCATTAAATGAGTCGCAAGGTAACTCAAGATATTGCCGTTTTCCCGAGGCATCTTTCCCATAGAAACACACGTTAGCGCGTAATAGTGGTATGCACCCTTAAAGGGCGCACAGATATAGTCTTTAAAACCAGGCGATACGGGCTTTGTGGTTGCAAAACTTGGTTTGTGTAGCATTTTATGTTAGTTTTATATTTTGAAAATACATTTGAAGTAATAATCGCAACACTTGACATTATTAAATTTGACTTTTTCATTCATTAAAGTGCGAAATTGTCACAATACGGGCCAAACGGGCAAAGTCAGTCGTGTGCGCGCCTGACCGTTGCAATTTCGGACAATTGCAATTTGTTATTGTCAGACCATCATATTTAAAGATACCAGTGAGCGAGATTGTGTGTGAAAACTCAGTATTTTTATTTAGTTTACAAACAAAACATATAACATCCATTGACGTCAAAACAATCCTATAAGCATAATGACTCAGAAAATCAGTTCCACGGGCGTGGGGGGGGGGGGGGGGGGGGGGGGGGGGGGGGGGGGGGGGATAGGGGATACTGGGGCAAAACGCACCAGAAATCAAAATATCGACCTGTAGGTCTTAGGCCTACTGACATATTTCGTGAGAGTTTTGATCAATACAACTTTGTGGAGTGGTTAGGCAAATGTAGGCAATCTTATGATACAAATAGTTTTGAAAATATACTTATGATATCTAAAATTTATATACATGTAGGACTATACGACGATTGAATTAAAAATCATGAATATTAACCAATAATGTGTGGCTTCGTGCATTTACATGAACGTGTACCTACTTCCTTTCCCCCGGTATATTGGTGACAATTATTGCAAGTATATCATGACTAAATGAATGAACATGCTTTGCTATGTTATAGTAAGAGTGGTGTATCAAAAAGATGAAGCATGCATCCTTTTAACATTCAATAAGATCAAGAAACGCGGGCCTTCGTTGTAAAAGTGAAAATTGATATCTGGGAATCCCAAAATATGACAAGAATTAAGGGTTTTTATGAATTTCAAGTGGGTATGTAGCTTTTTGTTCATGTTGTATTTACCAAACGGAGTATCCAAATCGAATACAAATTTACCATTTAATTTGAAATTTTCTGCTCTTTAATATGTAATAATGATTTCTGAAATTGGATGAAAATGGGTCTCTTTAAGGGTGCACACCACTATTACAGTCCAACGCCCAGCTTTCGTCGATCGCGATCACGAATGTAGTTCCTAAATAACGGAAAGAATGGTTAATATTGACATGATATGTCATTCAAAATGATTGAATTTGGTCTTTATTTGTTCACTGAAGTGTACCTGAGATAATTCGAATGAAAAGAGTATACATCTACTGTTTTATTTGAAAATATTGGCGGAGGGATACACATTGGTCACAACGGGCTACAAGGTCTAATTTCGTGTTAAAAAATACTACTCCGTATAAAGGGGGAAATATAGAAAAATGTAAACGGTCACCCCCATCTGAGTTTTTGACCCAGGTAAGATCTATGTGTGTTAATAAATATTCCAAGATTTCATTAAATGAGTCGCAAGGTAACTCAAGATATTGCCGTTTTCCCGAGGCATCTTTCCCATAGAAACACACGTTAGCGCGTAATAGTGGTATGCACCCTTAACCAATTTCACTGGAATATACTCTATCTCACTTCCCGTTATTTCCTCTATACTATTTCATGCAAAGTACACAGAAAACTTTTCTGGGTCAAAGATGGGTCAAGTGACTCATTTGCAGTGGGTCATCTCACATTACCCGTCTATCTGTGTCAAGTGACCGTGTCCCAGCGAAGCGATGAGTCGGTGCGTTCCGACCCATTTGAATTGACCCACGTAAGATGAGTCAATACATTTTAATGGGTCGATCGACACGTTGACTCACGTGAGATGGGTCTGTGTAGTCTGGACCCATTTGAATTGACCCACGTAAAACGTAAGACATGAGTCAATGGATTTTAATCGGTCGTTTGACACGTTTACTCATTTGCAAGTGTGTAAACATCGCTCAAAAAATCGTGATTGGTCGAAATATTATGGGATAGGCCAGGCACAACACGACAACATTCACACGCAAGTCGAGTCCGCCGCGGCCATCGATCGTTTGTTGTCATGTTATATTGTGTTGCAGTCCGGCCGGGTTTGCAGTCAAACAAGGTAAGTTTTTAAACGATATTTATGTATATTTCATGAAACATACTTGTGAGATATTCAACAAGTAGCCTTGCATGACAAGCTGCACATCAAATTCAAGTCCATTCCTAGCAGGTGTCCGAATTGTCCAGCCCTGGCATATTTGCCAGTGGACTGGCAAATATGCCCGCTAAGTGGGCATATTTGCCAGTATTTACTTTACAGTTTAATCCAAAAGTATCGCTTCCACACAAAAAATGGCATATTCTACCCTTCATATATCAAATGTTTAACTCAATACCTAAATATTTTGTGTCGCTTCAAAAAAATTCTTGGTTGCGTTTTGCCAGAAAAATGATGAAATTTCAGTCATTTTTTGCAAAAAATATTTTTGAAATTTCATTTTCAAGCTTTCATTGAAAGTACACTATTACATTAACAAACAGGGAATGCTCTACGCTTAGGAGAAGAAAAGAAAGTTGTGTTGCCGGTTGCCCTCAAGTACCAAAAATTTAAAATTGGGTCGGTCGGTAGGATTTTTTTTTTGTTGAAAATATTTTTCAATTATTTTATTTTATTATTTTATTTTATTTTGCTTCTGATTCAGAATTCGGAAGCTTTGCATTGGTTGATTCAGTGGCGTAGTTAGGATTTTTTTCAGGGGGGCAAGATTTCTAAAATTTTCGTAAAAGGTTGCCCCCCAAAAAATTCTAGTCACTTACATCGTGAATTTCACATAAGTGGAGGGGGGGGGGGGGGGTGGTAAGGAAAGGTAAGGAAGCCTCTTCCCCTTTCCCTTCTCTTTCTCCCTCTCCTCCCCCTTTCTCTTCTCTTTCTCCCTCTCCTTCCCCTTCTTTCGCTCTTTTCTCCCCTTCTCGTCCCCATTTTTCCGCTTCTCCGTCCCCATTTTAGGTGTCCGGGGGGGGGGGGGGGGGGCATCTTTTTATTTTAAACATGTTATGATCATGCCTATACTAGTACTACTGGACTACTAATATTATAGGCGGATTTATAATTGAACGAACATATTGAAGCAGTGTTTTGCATACATTGCGTGAAGCGCGGATAACCCATGAGCGTGACATTTTCGGGCGCGATCATCTATGTGCTGCATGCGTGGTGTTCGTTCAATTTTTAATCACACTATAGGTAGGGATTTCTGTGCAGAAATGAATGTCTCTCTGCTTCTGGAATAAAATGATACTAAGATCATCTCTGTAGGTCAAGCGGTTCCGGAGATTTTTTTCTCTTCTTCTTGCGTCAAATTTTGCCCAATTTTTGCCGAAATAATGTCAAAATGGCTTGGTCTTACCGTAACTCGCCAGCTTGGTCTTACCGTAACTCGCCGACTGGTCTTACCGTAACTCACGTGTGGTCTTACCGTAACTCACCGTCTGGTCTTACCGTAACTCGGCGGCTGGTCTTACCGTAACTCGCCGTCTGGTCTTACAGTGACTCGCCGGCTGGTCTTACCGTAACTCGCCGGCTGGTCTTACCGTAACTCGCCGGCTGGTCTTACCGTAACTCGCTGGCTGGTCTTACCGTAACTCGCCGGCTGGTCTTACCGTAACTCGCCGGCTTGGTCTTACCGTAACTCGCCGGCTGGTCTTACCGTAACTTGCCGGCTGGTCTTACCGTAACTCGCCAGATTGGTCTTACCGTAACTCACCGGGTGGTCTTACCGTAACTCGCCGGCTGGTCTTACCGTAACTCTCCCATAACTTACCGCCCCATAACTCGCCGTTTATCCATCCCCATTTATGTGCATGTATTTAGTATTGTTTATCCCTGTATTATTGTTTCAGAAAACACACAGCACAGTTGTTGAATAATAAAACTGACTACAGAAGAAAGACATTTAAATAGATAACTTTACTTCCTGGTCAATATTGCATAACGTGCAAACCGCATCCTCGGTTACAAACAGTACGATCTCATCACAAATAGACTATACAAATCTCCTAGTCCTAATCACATCAAGGCTCATCTTATTATTGTTAGCAACTATACTGAATGTGAACATCTGCATTCAGATCTAAAGCCTTTATTTTAATATTTTTTTTACTTCTTTATTCATTTTACAGTAAAAGCCTACTTGTACTGACGTACAAAATGTAGTGATGGTTTATAAGTGAACAAAATCCGAAGGTGTCAAGTGTAGTTTCCCCGTAGTTTCCAAATCTTCGCCAGTGCCAGGGTGTCTGAAGATGTCAATAAAGAAAGGTGGGTGTTTGAATTTTAAATAAATTTAGTTTAAATGAATTGCCATCCACATTGTAAATATTCTTCAGTGATGTCATTTTACATGAATGCCCTATGAGTGTGAACATTGTAACAAATCCTTTGCGCGAAAAAAGCCACTTTAACAAAAACATTTCATTCAGATCTATTAAGGGAGCGTTCATAAACACTTTGGTTGGTATGGCGTGCTGGAAAATTATAGGGGGTTCCAAAAATGTTGATACTCTGCAAAGGGGGGTCAAAAAAGTTTTGAAAACCCTTATAGGGGTCAAAAAAGTTTGAACACTCGTTAATGTCAACATTTTCTAGGGCCTTCGCCGCCTGACCTATGCACACTATTTGTTCATAGGTTTCAGTGAAATTTAAAACCCGGATTCACACTCACACAATGTTGTGATGGCATACAAATATAGAGAGGGATCCCCATCTGTACAGGTGGGTGACGGGCCAGGTGCGGCAGCCAGCAGCCATACCTTTCCATTATAGTGTGTGTGTGTGGGGGGGGGGGGGGGGGGGGGTGGCAAGTCAATATCTTTTCCAGGAGACGCCGTCAATCCTCAAAATCTTTTTTGGAAGCAGATTTACTTGCAGATTTACATTTCTGATCATAATCATAAATGTATTCCAAGATACAGAGCGATACGATTCTAGAAATTACTTCAACATTTAGAGTGAATTTAGAGTAAAAAAATAAACTGTTGGGTTAATTTAGCATGTCTTTCAAGAACAGATAATCGTGCAAAAGTTGTGTGTGAAGTCTTTGGGGAATGGAGACCCCACCCCTGATAACATGCCACTGGTAAAAATGTGCGAGTCCTGACTCGCTCCAGATTTTGTATCTTCTGCCCTCCAAGCTGTGCCTATGTACAGAATAGAATATTATGTACCGGCCTATGTTTCTAATAAAATTGAGAATATGCTCTAGTAAATCACAGCAATAAGGTCTTTATGTAAAATAGTATACAAAAGTTAAAAAGTAAAGACTCGTGCCGAGCAAAGCTCGCGCGCGGAGTGCCCATCTCTCTTTCATTAGCGTTTGGGCCAGACTCCCCATGTAATACTTGGCTGTGGGGGGTTCGCCACTCCTCCCGCACAGCGAGTCTGTTTTACTTCCCAACATGAATTAATGCCGGTACCCAATTATACACCTGGGTGAAGCGTGGCAAGTGCGGTAAAGTGCCTTGCCCAAGGACACAACACGTTGGCACCAGTGGCGTAGCCAGGTTTTTCTCAGTGGGGGGGGGGGGGGGGGCAAAGGGGGGGCCGGGAGTTTTGGTGGGGGGGCAACAACCAAATTGAGGATTGAATTTCCTTGTGTTGTGAATAGGTTAGTCCCAAATTATTTCAACTGACATTTCCCACAGGGGGGGCAACAGGGGGGGCAGAGAACCCCACAGGGGGGGCAGCTGCCCCCCCTTGCCCCCCCTTGGCTACGCCACTGGTTGGCACCAACGGGGCTCGAACCCACAATCTTTGCATTGTGGAGCAAGGTTGAATCCGCTGGACCACACGCGCCCGACAAAATAGTATAACTATATATTAACTATGTTTCTTGACCTTGACAAGAGGTCAGGGAAATGATAAGTTGAGGGGGGTCAACAAATTCGGGTTCAGTTATCAAGAAAAAGGGGGGGGGGGGGTAAAAAAAAATAGACATAGCGAGAAAAGGGGGGGGGGGGGGTCAAAAAGTGTTGATGTACCAAAAATAAAATTTGCCAGCCACTCCACCGCCCACCAAAGTATTTATGAACGCTCCCTAAGCCTATTTGAATAATTTTGTACTGATCCCTGCATTTATTTTACAGTAAAAGCCTACTACATGTGTTTGTACTCGTACTGACATACATGATGGTGAAGTGAACATAAACCGAAGCCGTCAAGTGTAGTTACCAAATCTTGACCATGATGTCTGAAGCCCGTCTAAAGACATCAATAAAGGTAGGTGTTGAATTTGAAATAAATTTTATATTTAATAAATTGCCATCCACATTGTAAAAACATTGATCTATGATGTAATTTACACTATGAATGCCCTATGAGTGTGAACATTGTAACAAATCCTTTGCTCGGAAAACGCCACTGACAAAACACATTCAGATCTAAGCCTATTTTATTAATGGTAAGACGGGAGTCCCAACAGATCACACACAAAAACCGCAACAGGATCCCAAAGGGATACAAGAGGGAAGTGATAAAATGTAAAAGTAGCATATGTAAAAGATCACTAACCCAACTGCAATGGTGGGGAACAATTTAAACAAGAAACACCAAAAGGGAAAGGAAAATACGAAGAAAAAGAGAATACACTACACTGTTTCCTTGTCTGGGGGAAGGGCGATCAAAACAACAGATTGATCGGTCTGTGTGCAGTCCCACCTAGATTGGGCTCGTTCTCGGGAGTGTTTGGTTGGTAGCCAGTGGTCCCATTTTGGTTAGGTTATATTTTCTTGGGGTTTTCAAACACTCCCTCCCTGTAATTTCTTGTTTTCTTGCTCAGCCTGCTATCTTGACCTGCACTTAGGTCATTCAAGGTCCTCCACCCCACTTTTCTCAGTCTGCCTGTGTTCTCCAGCTTCCTATATTACATCATCCACTGTATTGTGTTATTGGCCATTATCCCACTTCTCTACTTATCCTTTTGTTCGATAGCTTATCCAGCTTTACAAAGGGAAAAACAAACATTGATCAGTGATGTCATTTACACTATGAATGCCTTATGAGTGTGAACATTGTAACAAATACTTTGCGCAGAAAACGACACTGAAAAAACACATTACGTTCAGATCTAAGCCTATTTTAATATTTTTTTACTAACTGCATTTATTTTACAGTAAAAGCCTACTACATGTGTTTGTACTCGTACTGACATAGTGATGGTGAAGTGAACATAATCCGAAGGCATCAAGTGTAGTTACCAAATCTTCGCCAGGTGACCGAAGATGTCAATAAAGGTCGGTGTTGAATTTAAAATAAATATTAAATAAATTGCCATCCACATCATCGTCCAGGGTTGCACAAAGTGTGTGAGCAGGGAGCACCGCTCCCGGGAAATAATGAGCAGAATTGGGGAAATAATGCCAATTGGTAAAAGAATAACTATTGGGGAAAAGGGTGAAAAAAAAGATGAAGAGAACAAAATTGCAACTTTGGGTTATGAGTTGTGGTTGCACAGGTGTTTATTTTTTTTCTCCCCAGTAGCGGCGCTACAGGGGGGGGGGGGGGGGGGGGGGGGGCCGGGGGGCATTTTCCCCCCAAATAGCTTTGTGCCCCATCCCCCACTTTGCCCCCCCAAAAAACACCCAAAAAACAATTTAGGTTAAAATAAGAGCAAATAGAAAAGGCCATTTTTTCAAGCTTCGCGCACTTTTTTTTACTAAATTAGGTTAAATTAGTCAACATTTGACAATTTAGCGTAAAATGCCAAAAACAAAATATCCACGCTTCGCGCACATCATTTTTTTCTTCATGCCCCCTAAAATTATCCAAATGTCAAATTATTACTATGGTACTGGTATATATCTATATAAACAACACTATTAGGCCTAAAAAAAGAAGAAGTTTGTTTGCCCAAACACGACCGACCCATAAAATCTCAAAACCCCATGCCTTTTTTTTTTTTTTTTTTTTTGAGATTTAATTTTTTTTTAAATAATGTTTTATGTTGAAAAATATATGTATTAAATGATATTTTCATCTTAATTTGCCAAACTAATCAACTACACTGCCCTGTTATTTACTTATTCCCACATATCCACCCTTTAAAACACTAAGGAGATGCAAATCCAAGATCCTACCACTATCTGAAGGTTTGTACTCCAGGCTGCCAGCTGCCCTATTAAAAACAAAATACATGTATTAGCCCTAACCAGCCAGGCTATGTTCGTACGGTGTGGAAACTGGGGGAAGGGGACAAAGTATGATTTTAAACCAAATAATCGCTGTGAAACCCCTTGGAATTGACCCCCAGAACCTCTGATCATGGCGCCGCGTCCCTAATCACTCGGCTAACCTGGTAACGCTCACCTGGGCAGTGATTTTGTACACACATATCAGCTTGGTTGATGACGTCATCGAATCATATGCTATAGAATGCGTGTGGACATTTTTTTTTGCTTTAGTGAATCGGAGTGTAGGAAGGTTAGGGTTTTAAAGAACATTCAAGTGTATTAACATCAACTTGTATAATCTTTTTCTTCTCTAAAAGTGTCCATAGCCAAAAAAAAGGGAAAAAAAGGTAATCGACCTACCGACCCACTTTTTTCAACTCTTGTTTGGGCAAACAAACCTTTTTTTTTTTAGGCCTCATAGCTAACATTGTAATCTTTTTATCAAACCTGTAAGTGTAGGTGGGGAATTGTTAAGCTCAAAACCTTGCTCCTGGGGAAGAAACAACTTTGTGCAACATAGAATACTAAATACGTTAAATCTAAATAAAATTTGTTTATACATGAATGTGCGTGCCCCCTTAGTAAATATAATTTGTATCACCACAGGTATATTTGAATTGTTTTATGATGTATGTGATCTTTTCAGCAGAAGAAATGATAATAACAAATTATAAATAAGAAGAAAAAACCTTTGTGCAACCCTATTGTAACCATTTGATAATAATATTAGACGTGGCAAGTGACAATCATTTCTTGATACATCAGAAGTCTGTTCAACAGAGGAGAGGATGATATTATGCACAGCATCAAAGGCAGCCTATGATTATTTAATGGAAAAATACTTTGACTTTGGAAGTATCTACCAAGTATTTAATTATATCTTACTGTTTTGTATTTCCACTTCCAGAAATCTACCTCCAGGACAACTTGGCCTTCGAGACAACTCGGCCAACACAACTCGGCCTTCGATACAACTCGTCCACAAGACAACTCGGCCTCCAAGAAAAACAAACATCCAAAGTTATTGGAAAGAAGTTATCAACTGTACAAATAAATTTGAATTGAATTGAACTGAAATCAAAATTAGAGTTTTGATTTAGAATACATTTGAAATTGAAATAAGAAATATATTTCAGGCAACACAAGAATATAAAGCCACACATAACTTTGACCAGTTGGTATCAAAAAAATGTCAATAAATTGATGAGTCATGCCAAATGTTTGAAGTGTTGTGTATTTATATTATAATTAGCCTCTTCTTGCCATGACATTTATTGCAGGTATGGAAAATACCCAGCACCCATGTTTCCCTGGGTTTTTGCAGTTTGCCAAAGCTTTAACTGATGAGACATGTTAAGAGGAGTTGCTGATTGTGGCATCTTTTCATCACTACAGCCTTAATGACCAGAACTAGGAAAAATCTTATTTTACTTGGAGATCTGTGGTCAACTTGACTAAATTCTTGTCGAAAGGGGCTAGATATTTCTAGTCAAATTATAGCATGATTGATGTGACTAGATTTTTTTAATCAAAATGACTAGACCCTAGTAAATTCATATCTGATTCGGCAATATAGTCGAATTTGACATCAATTCTCCTTTGTTTTGCAATGGGTGTATCATTTGGAATTATCTATCCGAGTCATTTGACTCACTTTGAAGTGTGTCCAACTGTCCATTGACTCACTTGAATTGTTAAACAGATCCGAGTCATTTGACTTACTTTGAGTTTGAAGTGTGTCCATTGACTCAATGGAATTGTTAAACAGATGTGAGTCATTAGACTCACTTTGAGTTTGAAGTGTGTCCATTGACTCACTGGAATTGTTAAACAGATCTGAGTCATTTGACTTGCTTTGACTTTGAAGTGTGTCCATTGACTCACTGGAATTGTTTAACAGATCCGAGTCATTTGACTCACTTTGAGTTGGAAGTGTGTCCATTGACTCACTCGATTGTTGAACGGGTCGCCTCACGGACAAAAATGAATACCCACCTAAGTGAGTAATGTGACCCACGTAGGCAGGTCAATTGACCTATTTAAATAGGTCACTTGAGACATTTGTACTTTCAGTGAGTAATGTGACTCGCACAAGTGGGTCAATCAATTACCAATGACCCACTTTCATACCAATTATACCTACTTACATGGGTCATTTGACTCGCTTAAAGTATGTAATATGACTCGCATACATTCTGAAAGCGGGTCGCCTCACGGACAAAATGATTACTCACGTAAGCGAGTCGCTCGACTCAGAAAAGTTTTCTGTGTAGGCGACACTTTGATCAAAACTAACGGAGTACTAAGAATAACAAACACACACCGTTTCAAGATTTATAGCAAGATGGATTGGAAGTTTTCAAAACTAACCTATTATTTTCGCACAAATGTTTTACGGGTAAGATTTGCTAGTTCCAATAATAACAATTTCTTTGCATTAAGGGTAAAAAAGGAGCATACAGGGTGTGCCAAATAAGTATCCCATGTGTTAGAACAATAATTAAAAATATATCCCATGTCGTTATATATTAAGAAACAAATTGTTGGTAAGCCCTACACTGCAAAAAGGTTGCTTAAATATTTACTCAACATTTTACACAACGTTGTTGAAGTATGCAACCGCTCAACAGTTGCGTAACATTTACCCAACACCGTTGGATAACATGTTTTCACCAACAGTTAAACAATTCCAGTTACTCAACAGTTGCACAATTTGAATTACACAACAGTTGGGTATTATTAATCAACCATTTGTCGGGCATTTTAATACCAACTGTTGCTTAATTTGTGAATTGTAGCCATATGTTGGGTGTTTTAATGCAAATCGTTGCTTATTTGTGACAAGTTTTTATTATATATTGAGCATTTTTGTATAGCAACACGGGGTAGGCAAATAATGTGAATTATGGGTGATGCAGCAGAGTTACATATATCACTTCCTCCCGGTAGTGAACCGGTAACTTGTAAAGGGAATTCTTGGCGATGCAGCAGAGCTACATACACCATTTCCTCTCGGTAGTGAATCTGTAATTTCTTTTAACATGTTATTTAACTATATATGTAATATCTGACATCTCTTATCATTGATGTCTTTTTACTGTGGAAGCGTTGTCACAACGTAGTCTTGCTATCTGGGTATGAAGGTATAAATAGTCAATATTATATAATACATAAACATATTTATGTGATTCTTTTGGTAGAACATAGATCACATAACATGAACTATTCAGTAAATGTCCATGTCTTGTATTTTTTGGCTATACAAATCGACTATTCAATATTCATCGCTAATGACGTCGCTAATAACACCGCTGAAATGATATTCATAAACAAATATATGTCAAACAAGGATGGCAACTTTAAACTATTTTGTCAATGTTTGCGCTTTATTCCGTTTTGGATGCCATGACAGAATAAATCTAATTGTGGTCCTGGGGCACAAGTTGCGGACGGGATAAGATATATGCGTATATAACCATTCCCCAAATTCTGAGAAGATCCATCACACGGACGCCATTAGAATCGAGAATTTAAGCAACAATTGATCAATAAAAACCATATGGGTAAATCTTAACATAAGTTGCGTGATTGCCTGAGACAAATACTCAACAGTTGCCCAATTGAAACAATTAACGCAATATTTTAGCAACAAAACAAGTTTTGACCGGGGGTCCCCCAACTTGTTACTAAATTGTTTTGCTCAACGTTAGCTAGTTTTTACTTTTATACAACATCTTTATTTCTACATATGTTCAATGAATTTTAATCAACACGTCAACCAACGGATGAAAAAAGTACTTTTAGCAACGTATTTTAAGCAACCTTTTTGCAGTGTATTAGTCTTCTATCAAATACACTGTATCCAATTGCATTTCACTACCTAACTTCCGAGATAATCAATTCTGTAACAAGAGTGCAAATCCCACTTTGGCCACTTTTGAACAAGAAAATGACTTTCAACTGAAAAAACTTGCTTGTGATTCCGATGAGGATTATAGGATCATGTCAATGTATTGCTTAAGATATTAAAATAATTTATGGTATGTCATGGATAATATGGATGAAAATATGTTTTTCTGTTCAATTCAACTAGCTATTAATATTTAGTAGGTAGATTATTATTGATTTTATTGATTATGTTCAATGACACAATGAATGACGATTCTAATCAAAGAGTTCTCTTCACATGAAAATTGGCCAAAGCTGAATTTGAACATTCCCGAATAGATTTGCCCATAATTTGATAATGGAAGCTCTAAAATGGATCGAAAAAAAAGGTTCTTATGTCATATTAAAGATTGCTGAACATGAATATTAGTGTTTCGCATACGATTTTTATATTTTTCATGGCCTAAAAAAATGGTTTCACATGGGACACTTTTTTTGACACACCCTGTTTAGTATTTCAACTGGCTTTTTATAAGAGATTAGGGAGGCCGTACTTAGATTTTCTAAAAATAACTCCTGAATCACAAACATGGCACTTAAGACTTCGATTGACAACAAACAACGACTATATTATAGTTGACTGACATTAAACTAAGCATGGTGTCACTTTCTAAAATATTCATACATGTTAACAATTGGCCTTTAAAACCCTAACCGCACGCGGCTATGTTTTTGTGCGTATCGGGGGGAGGTGGAAAAAGTACTATTTTTGTTTAAAAATCACCCAGCACCCTCCGAGATTCGATCGCGGGACCATCCGCACCTAAGTCTATCCCTCTACCAACTGAGCTAAACTCCCAGCGCATATGCGAACTAAAACTTCCTGTCCAAATATGCCTGCGGTAGGTGATGTCATCGAGGCAATGCAGCAGCACGTGCGTGAAGATAGTGTATGGCAGTGAGATTTAGTGAGATTTGGTGTGGTTAGGGTTAATCAACATGAAAAATTGACATTTATTAATATAAAGAGATAGGATTCTGAAGAAGCCCACCCACTTAAAGTAACGACCAGAAGCTTATATTCCTAGATTCCCTGAAACTTCACCTCCCACAAGAACGTTGTTGGCATTTAGCTAGCTTCTACAATTACATTCACATGAAAATAAAGCGTCTTAACGTCTTCAAAATCGTGTTGCTTATTTAAAATGTGTTTGTTCTAACAGCGCGGCGGCTACATAATTACTTCTATATTACAGATGGTGTGTTGTAATATCCTAATAAACACTTCTAGAGTTCTCTGTAAATGCCATCAGCCAATGTTTAATTATAATCAAATACAAAGCTTATTGCATACTCAATGCAATGGATATCAATATATTTTGCTGAAGACATTGAAGAAAAATACCTGAACATTTATGTCAGTTGCCAGGAAAAGATTCAAGGGAAGCAAGTCGGATTATAACTACTTTTAGACACCTTAATAATATACTTGTCTATCTACCCTACTTTGTCACATTGCAGGCAAGGTGCTTGTTCAAACTTGCTGTCTCAAAAGTTTCAAACGAGGTGTCAAATTGCGTGTAACAAATACTCTATAAACATGATAAACACGTATTAGCCAATATTTCAGCGTATACGCGTTTAAGGTATAAATGATTTCAGAACTAAGCGCAAAACTTTCTTGTAACCCACCAAAATAAGCAATTCAATAGTAATATCATTATCATCTTGAGTAGAGTGGTACATACTAGCTAATTCAAAAGTTTAAAACTGGCGCTTCTACATGGCAACTTATTTTTAATATTGAACCAATACATTATTGGACAAATAAGTATTTTACCGGTATGATATTGTGTGGCAATAATGTTACACTACAAATCGAGTCTGTCGTGGTCTTTAAAGTGGAACAAATATGCAAAAGATATCTGTTGAGCGTAACATTAGAAACATATTTGTTAAGGGTAGAAAAGGCGAGAGGTAAAACGGTACGGTTTTGGGCTGACAGTCCGTACCCGAGTTTGATTTCAACATTGGTATGCAAGTGGTGTCCCGGTATGATTATAGTCTGAGAACCATCATAACCTAATTCCCAATTCCTATTTACTTCATACTCCTTCTTCTATCGAGATCGATTACGTATGCGTCTGTTGCATGCACTATAAGGGAATGCACTTGCAATCATCGTTAAAACCTATTGGAGTAAAGCAATTCGGAGAAGCTTTTGCAATGTTTGACTGGTGTTCCTTTTTTACAATTCGGCAATTTAAATTAGATTGATTTAGATGTATTGATTAATGATTCATGTAATTAGCAAACTACTTGCAGTCATCGAAGCCCTAATAAAAAGCATACATGTACGCCAGAACCATGTTTATTGAAACAATTGAAGTTTGAATGTTCGTAAGTAGAACCAGGATTAAAATCCTTAAATTGTTACAGGAGAGTACAATCAACTTAACGTCATTTGAAAGCAAACTTAATAATCTTTAAGGTTTTTTTACCGTTAATGCTAAATAATGAATAATTCATAAGGGTAATGAATGGACAGGTGCACCTTTTAAGGGAAACCTTGTATGGGAACAAAGTACGTAATCAACATATGTTTGTAAATTGTATTAAAAGACTAAGGTTAACCCAGAAATACATTTTGTTGTTGTTAAATACGAGGGTGTCATGTTAAAGATTTAACATACGAGGCATCATTGTGGCATTACTTGCCAATGAATTTGACTTGAATTGCAGGCAATCTTATTTATACATGATATTACAATATTTGGATCATCCATTATTTTCCTTTTTTTATATTAAAATCATGCTCTTATACCTAACCATACAATATGGAGAATTATTATTTATATCAGGCTTTTTAACGGTACAATAAAACTGTGTATTTAATATTGTTTATCCAAAGTACCCGGATGCATCCAATATTCTAAAAATATTGCCGTCCAATATTTTTTAGTCTCATACCCATTATTTGTTCGTTACGAATATTCGTCTATACTATTGTATACAAAGAAGCTCACGCAACATAGCGTTTATTAAGCTTGCAGTTGAGACTAATTTTCGCTGATTGCATGGGTTTTGCAAATACGTGTTATCGGCTTAATGAAGCAGGCTTACGTGGGGAACCACTACGATAACAACAAATCAACAAGTTTTCAAAATGTCGTAACCGCAGCAGACTCCCGGGAGATTCGCTTCTCTAAAGTAATGATTTTAACGAACTTTTGCGGAACAAAGATTCTGCAAATACAATTAAATCAACACGCAACGCAACTATGGGTAAAAGCCTGATATAAATAATAATAATAATATTGGATGTCTTATTTTCGGGTGATACCAGAAAATATTGCACTCGCTCTAAAAAATATTGCACTCGTCTCCGACTCGTGCAATATTTTTTATCTCGCGCAATATTTTCTTGTATCACCCTCGAAGCCATCCAATATTATATAAATATCTCTCTCTGCTTCGACCGCATCAGAACCACAGTAACACAGATATCAATTTAATTTTAATTTATATAATTGTGTAGCTATGCTGAATAAGAACTATAATAAAAACATGAGGCTGACATTCATATTGACGATGTAATGAGGGAGGAGCTTTAACTTATTGAACATCCCTTGTAGATGATGAGTGACATTTCTACGAATTATTTTAGACATTATACCTGTTCAAATTTCGTAAGCTTCCTGCTTTGATGAAACGGAGCATTGCTCTTGACAGTTAGCACTTTTCACGCGGCTATTAGTTTTACTATATAAAAAACATCTTTTGAGAAACCTTCCCGACTTTCGAGGTCTGTCTCAGGGATTACCGAATCAATTATAGGTATGTTTGAACTTATTGTAATGCATTTCTCATGGTGATTCCTATTATGGTAATGAAATTTAATTATTTTGATATTTTTGAAACATTTTGTGAAATTCTGGAATGTCGTCTGCAGTAGAGGGCGCACTTACGTGAAGATATGCTGGTTCCAATTATAATAATTTCTTTGCTTTGTGGGCAAAAATGGAGCATAGTATCTCAACTGGCTTTTTATAAGAGAAGAGGGGGCACTTAGATTTTCTGAAAATAACTCCTGAATCACAAACATGGCACTTAAGACTTCGATTGACAACAAACCACGGCTGTTTTCTATAAATAGTTGACTGACATTGACTAATCATGGTGTCACTTTCTAAAATATTCATACATTTTAACAATTGGCCTTTAATAAAGAGATAGGATTCCCTGAAAACTTCTCCTCCCACAAGAACGTTGTTGACATTTAGCTAGCTTCTGCAATTACATTCACATGAAAATAAAGCGTCTTAAAGTCTTCAAATCGTGTTGCTTATTTATAATTTGTTTGTCCTAACAGCACGGCGGCTACATTACTCCCCCGTTGTCCATTGTCGTAGTTGGATTCATTTCAGGACTTCGATTATTTAATAGAATCTAAAACCCGGGGCCACCAACTATTCGCCATCCTAAACTGCGTAGGTACATTACATCTAAAGGCACATATCCTCGTAAATCCACCCAATTCTCTCAGCTTAAACGCCAATGTTTTAAATTCCAGATATGTTTACAAAAGCATCACAAAACACATCAAAACAACCCCTTACAGTCGTAGCAAGGATGCGTCTAGTATTAAGTACTTACATTGCCGACAAGTAAAGCACACAAACATGCAAAACAAATAGCTAGGCAATATACTGACATTTCAGGACGGACAACAACAATAATAGCTAACAATACATTCCCCTAGATATAGGATATAGCGTTAACCCAAAGGGAAACCTTTTCAATGGGTTGTACAAATATTAAACCATCTCAAATGTCAACGCATTTGCTCGGACCCGCTTTGCAAAATAATCTTGGATTATCAAACTTCTATGAAAATAGTGTGTTGGAATCCTAATAAACTAGGATTCATTCTAAATGTCATAAGCCAATGTTTCATTATAATTTCAAATACAAAGCTGATTACATACTCAATACAAATATCGATATGTTGCTGGAGACATTGACGAAAAACACCAAAAATGTGTTATTGGTATGTTAGTTGCCAAGGAAATATTCCAGGGAAGCAAGTCGGATTAGAACTACAGAGCAGGCGTCTGCAGACGACATTCCACAATTTCACAAAATATTTCAAAATGT
The DNA here is from genome assembly GCA_035610835.1 of Ophiura sarsii. Lineage (NCBI taxonomy): Eukaryota > Metazoa > Echinodermata > Ophiuroidea > Amphilepidida > Ophiuridae > Ophiura > Ophiura sarsii. Next base: position 31,442,013 of record CM069445.1, read on the forward strand.
CAACATTGTGGAATTTCATTACCATATTTGGAATCAGCATGTGAAATGAATTGAAATAAGTACAAATGTGCCTAGTATTGGTTCATCTTGAGATAGACTTTGAAAGTGTTAATATATTTGTCTACCCTACTTTGTCACTTTGTGTTTGTTCAAACTTGTTGTCTCAAGAGTTTCAAACGAGGTGTCAAATTGTATGTAACAGTGTAACAACTACTCTATTACGACCAAAAAACGTTGAGAAATTGATTATCATTGAGACTCATAGAAACTCGATCGTATTAGCCAATGTTTCAGCGTATACGCGTTTAGGTATAAATGATTTCAGAACTAATTTTCCGAACTGATTACGTGAAGCTATATGTGGAACAATTGAATGGGTTTAGAGTGTAATACAAGAGTATATTGGTCGCGTTAGGACGACTTTTGGTATTCTTTTCGAGCGCAACACTCTCTTGTATCCCACCAATTCAATAGTAATATCATTATCATCTTGAGCAGAGTGGTAAATACTAACTAATTCAAAAGTTTAAGACTGACGCTTTAACAGGGCAACTTAGTATTATTAATATCAAACCAGTACACTATATGATAATTTAGTATTATACCGAACCGGTATGATATTGTTTGGTGAACATGTTACCCTACAAATCGAGCCGTCGTGTCTTTAAAGAGGAAGAAATATGCAAAAGATTTTTGTTGAGCATAACATTAGAAAAATATTTGTAAAGGGTAGAAAGGGCGAGGTAAAACGGTACGGTTTTGGGCTGGCGGTCCGTACCCGAGTTTGATTTCCACATTGGTATGCAAGTGGTTAGTCTGAGTACTCTCATAACCTAATTCCCAAAATCCTATTTGATTCAGACCCATTCTGCCATTGAGAACAATTACGTGTGCATCTCTCGAATGTAGCCTATGCACTATTAAGGTAATCCACTTGCATTCATAGTAATAACCTAAATTGGAGTAAATCAATTTCAAAGAAGCTTTTGCAATGTTTGACTGGTGTTCCTTTTTTACAATTCGGCAAATTAAATCTCACAGATTGAAGGGTCTTATTCTAGTGATTTAGATATATTGATTAATGATTCATGTAATTGGCTGAATACGTGCAGTCATCGAAGCCCTAGTAAAAGCATATAATATCATGTAAATGATTCATAGTAATGGATCACAAATCTCTAAAAATGAAGGAATTTAACTGAAATCAATTCAATATTTTCATGATGATAGGGATTAAAATATAGAGTATCTACCTTGCCCTTAAATTGCTCTCCACATTAAATATTTGATGTTAATCCCATAACAATAATCGGCAATGGATCCCAATTTCCTCGTAGCATTAGAGCTATGACACCCTAGGCATGTAGATTAACCATTGATAGCATCCGTTGTCGACGTTGTATCGCATGCGGCCTCACGTAGTGCTTTTTACTGGGCCCCAGTATTGAATTCAATGATCAGCTCATGCCGGAAGAAATGTCCCAACATACTCGTTCATTTGACTAAGGTCACTATCACTGCACTGTCAAGTGTGCTATGGTTGATCGATAGAGAACTTTATTAGACAGACGCGATTATGACAAAGCTGTACTCCGTATATAAGTTCGTATCGTTGGGACTTTAATCAAGAAATGCCGGGAAAATATTGTCATCTCCTCTATTACACGTCGCTGTGCGCGCGTTAAGGTATGCCGAAGGTGAACTTTGGCTGTTAGTTTCGAGGTCATCATAAAACAGGCATCGACCTTGAAGCTGAGAATTTGCGCAGTCCAATAATATTGTAATCTCCTCTATTACACGTCGCTGTGTGTGCGTTAAGGTATGCCGAAGGTGAACTTTGGCTGTTAGTTTCGAGGTCATCATAAAACAGGCATCGACCTTGAAGCTGAGAATTTGCGTAGTCCAATAACTCTAAACACAGGGGGTGTGACCTATATTAACCTCGGTACCAGACCCCGGTATACACTATATATCAGGGATTCACCATTATTCTTTAAGTGGGACTGTAGGATGTTGGCTTCTGGTAGAATATTTATTAGCCTCAAGGCGAGTCCATGGCAGGTAGTACATGTAGTAAGAGCTTACTACCTGCCATGGTATTTCTTTTGGGTTGGGTGGGCAAAGTTTGGTTTTTTATTCATCAGTATTATAGGCGAAGCTTTTTGTGCTGGTATTTTATAACAAACTTCCTACAACCCTCACCCCCTTGAAGTCTAATGGAATATTCAGCTTTACAAATAAATTACACGCGTACAAGAAATCAGGATATGTGGCAACAGTGTTGATGGAATGTTTAGAAGCCATAAAGCAAATATAATACTTGAAGTTGATAACAATAGCCAGACAATCGGTATGGCTTACCGAATTGACTACATATCACAAAATGCGCCCAACACCGCAGAAAAAAGCGATGGTGGTCTACATGCGTTCTTGAAACATTCATAGGCAGATGTGCTGCACGTACAGATATCATTTGATTTAGATCAGTATGATTCTTTACTATTGCCATTTATACTTCTGTATATTGATTGCATATTTTATCATTTTATTTTATTTTTCATAATTGTATTTTATAGCCGAATTCGCCAAGTTAGTACGCTAGTACAGTTGGGCGCATGGGTATAGCAACACTGATTGTATCGATTGTAGTCAATTAATAGTCCTGATACTCGAGCCGACGAAATTGACTCATACACAAAACGCGCCCACATTAATGTCGATCTTTATGATTGTTATTAATGTTTATATTTCTGTATACTTCTGTATATTGTTTCCATATTTTATGATTTTATATTATTTTACTTTTATTTTTCATAATTGTAAATATTTTATCGGCTGAAATCGCCAAGTTGGCGTACAGTTGGGCGCATGGATATAGCAACACTGAATGTATCTATTTGTAAAGTACTTACAATTATCATGATTATGAACATTGTCACGCGCGAGAAGCTATCACCATTTTGGCCGGGGGGGGGGGTGGGGGGGGGGGGTACTTAATTAATGACTAGATTGTCATCGCGCACGGGAAGCTACAGCCATTCTTGCCGGGTGTGGGGCACTCATATGCCGTATCTACGAAGGCTTATATGTTAGCACAGCAAATATTTGAAGGTCTATAAGAATAGTCTTAGAAATTCGGAACTTAGCTGGTATTTTTTATTGATTGGCAAACCAAAAAAATATATATACGAAACCAGTCCCAACTGAATGGCAAAAAATAGCGGTTAAAGGCTGTTTTTCTCAAGAAAAAAAAAATATAGGTCTCAAGAACTGGGTTTTTTTCCTCCTCAATCCAGTCATTCATTGTTGTCAAGGCCTAACAGTTATGGGTATAGTTCACAGCATCTTGTGCGTCTAAAATAAGACTAACCATTAGAGCTATGCAACTCAAACTTTGGAACACCACTTTTATAAGGATGACCTTTCATGTAGAATAGAAAACCGTTTCAAGTTGAAAATCGGAACATCTACCTTTAAGATAAGAAGGCGCCCTATCATTGAATCATTGAATTAGTTGTTATCACTTAATTTTGAGAACAAAATCCAATTCAAATTTTGCTGTCTATTCAGCTGTATATGGTCATATTTTTTAACCAGAGCTCAATTGTGTTGCACTAACACGGAGCGGCAGACGGGGAGTATGCAGAACTGAATTCTACCTTAACTTTTTGGTAAAGATCGTTAGTGTCAATTCCACGTGGTTTATAGAACCGGAGATGTATCTTTAATAGTGACATTAGAACACTTTAGACCCCGTGCCTACCGAGAGAGAGGGGGGGGGGGGGCGGAAGTATGCAGACCTTAAAGATCATTAGTGTCCGTTTAACACTTTCCACGCGGCATGCGTCTGTAGACGACATTCCAAAAGTTTAAAAAAATGTCTAAAAAATAACATATTGTATCACTTTTCCACGTGGAGATGTATCTTTACTAATGACATTTTAGAACATTGGAGACCCCGAGTGCCTTATTGAGAGAGGGGGGGGGGGGGGGGGGGGGGCGGAAGTAAGCAGAATTAATTCAACCTTATGTAAATATTTAGTAAAGATCATTAGTGTCAACACTTTTCCACGCGGCATGCGTAAAGTACTTACAATTATCATGATTATGAACATTGTCACGCACGAGAAGCTATCACCATTTTGGCCCGGGGGGGGGGGGGGGGGGTGGGGGTACTTAATTGATGACTAGATTGTCATCGCGCACGGGAAGCTACAGCCATTCTTGCCGGGGGGGGGGGGGTTGGGCACTCATATCATGCCGTATCTACGTAGGCTTATATGTTAGCACAGCAAATATTTGAAGGTCTATAAGAATAGTCTTAGAAATTCGGAACTTATCTGGTATTTTTTATTGATTGGCAAAAAATAATACAATATACGAAACCAGTCCCAACTGAATGGCAAAAAAATAGGTTAAAGGCTGTTTTTCTCAAGAAAAAAGTAGGTCTCAAGAACTGGGTTTTTTTCCTCCTCAATCCAGTCATTCATTGTTGTCAAGGCCTACAGTTATGGGTATAGTTCACAGCATCTTGTGCGTCTAAAATAAGACTAACCATTAGAGCTATGCAACTCAAACTTTGGAGCACGACTTTTTTACCTTTTTATGACCTTTCATGTAGAATAGAAAACTTCAAGTTGAAAATCGGAACATCTACCTTTAAGATAAGAAGGCGCGCTATCATTGAACCATTGAATTAGTTGTTATCACTTAATTTTGAGAACAAAATCCAATTCAAATTTTGCTGTCTATTCAGCTGTATATGGTCATATTTTTTAACCAGAGCTCAATTGTGTTGCACTAGCACGGAGAGGCAGACGGGATTATGCAGAACTGAATTCTACCTTAACTTTTTGGCGCGGCATGCGTCTGTAGATGACATTCCAAAAGTTTTAAAAAATGTCTAAAAAATAACATATTGTATCACTTTTCCACGTGGAGATGTATCTTTACTAATGACATTTTAGAACATTGGAGACCCCAAGTGCCTTATTGAGAGAGAGAGAGAGAGGGGGGGGGGGGGGGGGGCGGAAGAAGTATGCATAATTAATTCAACCTTAAATCATGTAAATATTTAGTAAAGATCATTAGTGTCAACACTTTTCCACGCGGCATGCGTCTAGACGACATTCCAAAAGTTCACAAAATGTCTAAAAATGACATATTGTATCAATTCCACGTGGAGATGTATCTTTACTAATGACATTTTAGAACATTGTAGACCCCATGCCGTACCGAGAAGGGGGCGGAAGTATGCAGAACTTAATTCAACGTTGAATATTTAGTAAAGATCATTAGTGTCATTAACACTTTCTACGCGGCATGCGTCTGTAGACGACATTCCAAAAGTTCACAAAATGTCTAAAAATGACATACGGTATTGTATCAATTCCACGTGGAGATGTATCTATACTAATGACATTTTAGAACATTGTAGACCCCGTGCCGTACCGAGAAGGAGGGGGGGGGGGGGGGGGGGGGGGGGGGACGGAAGTATGCAGAACTTAATTCAACGTTAAATATTTAGTAAAGATCATTAGTGTCATTAACACTTTCTACGCGGCATGCGTCTGTAGACGACATTCCAAAAGTTCACAAAATGTCTAAAAAAGACATACGGTATTGTATCAATTCGATCCACGTGAAGATGCATCTTTTACTAATGACATTTTAGAACATTGTATACCCCGTGCCATACCGAGAAGGGGGCGGGGGGGGGGGGGGGGCGGGGAAGTATGCAGAACTTAATTCAACGATAAATATTTAGTAAGATCATTAGTGTCATTAACACTTTCTACGCGGCATGCGTCTGTAGACGACATTCCACAATTTCACAAAATGTCTAAAAAATAACATATTGTATCACTTTTCCACGTGGAGATGTATCTTTACTAATGACATTTTACTTAGAACATTAACCCCAAGTGCATTATTGAGAGAGAGGGGGGGGGGGGGGGGGGGGGCGGAAGTATGCAGAATTAATTCAACCTTAAATCATGTAGATATTTAGTAAAGATCATTAGTGGCATTAACACTTCCACGCGGCATGCATTCCAAAAGTTTAGAAAATGTCTAAAAATGACATATTGTATCAATTCCACGTGGAGATGTATCTGTACTAATGACATTTTAGAACATTGTAGACCCCGTGCCGTACCGAGAAGGGGGGGGGGGGGGGGGGGAAGTATGCAGAACTTAATTCAACGTTAAATATTTAGTAAAGATCATTAGTGTCATTAACACTTTCTACGCAAAATGTTTAAAAAGGACATTGTATCAATTCGATCCACGTGAAGATGCATCTTTACTAATGACATTTTAGAACAGTATAGACCCCGTGCCATACTGAGAGGGTGTGTGGGGCTGAAGTATGCAGAACTTAATTCAACCTGAACTATTTAGTAAAGATCATTAGTGTCAATTCCACGTGGTTAACTACCGGTTCTGGCATGTAATAACAATGTAACAAACCACCTTTATGGAAACTGAAGTAATAACACATGACCATTTACAAATACAAACCAACATTCGATCTAAACAGTACTTACCTTTCAAACGGTGTTATGCATTATGACTGTGGTCCATCATGACAATTTGACAAAAATATTAACATTTGTTTTACTTGTAGCACACACAAATTCCTTAATTGCAATATTGTTCTTGTAAACAGATTTAGAATATAGTTATAAGCTATAGTTTAATTAGCTCCATCATAGCAAGATATATTCAGCTCATTATCAATCCGCGCACAAAATTTATCCAAGCCTATAAGAACGATTTTTGCAAACAAAACAACAAAAATGCAAGTATTTTAATTGCCTCAAATTCAATCATATGTAAACAGTTTTCGCCAATTTGGAACTTAGTAAACTATAGCACTCAACAATAATCGCAGAATATATCCTAGAAATTTCGTTTTTAATGAACAAACTACAAATGTTTTTATAGTAAAGATATTGTATGTGTGCATAATAAACATTGTTCGGCAAACAAATAGCATACACTTTGTTTATATCCTACAAATATTGTCCCACTTTCACTTTACATAACCCACATCCACGTAAATGCGCCAATTAAAAATACATCTACAAAAATTGAAAATAATATTAGCTTTGTAAATATGTCATATCCATCAATTCAATGTTTTAATAACCATGGTTATGCACCAAATTCAGTAAAACAGCATACCCCACGGTAACCTTAATATTTCAATGGGGACATTATCACTCATCTCATTATATCAGTTCGTCTGAAATCTGATAAAGACTGTTCCCCTTACAAATATATAACTCTATTCACTAACAGGGCCCAGTCAGGTTTTGTTCAAAATCTCAAACCACAAACCCCGAGAACCGCAAAAACCGAGAACCGCGAAAGCCGAGAACCGCTCTAGTTGTTAATGATTTGGTTTTCAGAAGAACTATATAAAAACGTAGAGTAGAAATCAGGAAAGATAATATCAATATTTCATTGCGTTTAACTTTGTTATCAAAGTCCCGCTTTATGTGTTAATACGATGTCTGCTGATAAATACAATTGTTAGATAATTTACAGGATGCCCTAAAACATGACAAAGATGAACGTGTTCCGCGTCATTGTTACAGGAGAGTACAACCAACTAAAAGCCATTTGAAAGCCAACTAAATAATCTTTAAGTTTTTTTTACCGTTAATGCTAAATAATGAATATTTCATAAGAGCAATGAATGGACAGGTGCACCTTTTAAGGGAAAACCTGTATAGGAACAAAGTACATATCAACATGTTTGTATAAAAAGATTAAGATTAACCCAGAAAATACTTTTTTTGTTGGTTTAATACGAGGGTGTCATTCAATAAGTTGTACCTCCTGCCTCATAGCTTTAGTTATATAAGCTATTCTTATGAAATATTCTAAAACTGTAGCTTTGCATGTCAGCTACATATTCGTAGTAAATTGATCTGAGTACTGGTTGTACTTTTCTGGAGATGCAGCGAAAACCGAAAGTCCATTTAGCGTGACGGAAATATGTCCTCTGATTGGCCAGAACCAGATCAGGACGACCATTAAGTTTAACCTCTTTTAATGAACATGCAAATGTTACATCTGTTTTTCATAAGACAACCATGCTCTTATATCTAGCCATACAATATGGAGACATCTCTCTCTCTCTCTCTCTGGCTTTGACCACATCAGAACAACATTAACACAGATATCAATTATCATATGTAATGTGTAGCTGCGATTAAGAGCTTTAATAAAGGCAAATGTCATGAGGCTGACATTCATATTGACGGTGTTGTGAGGGAGGAGGTATAACTTATTGAACGACCCTCGTAGATGAGTGATATGTCTACGAATTATTTTAGACATTCGTGCCTGTTAACATATTAATCAATCTTCTTAAGCTTCCTGATTTAATGAAAGGGAGCATTGCTCTTGACACTAAATACACCCCTATATTATTACAGAACAAATAAGCTTGTAAATATAACTGAAGTTCACTAACCCTCTTAGGAAATTATCTCTGAACAACATAAAAATATTTAGCGTTGTATTTTAACATCCCTATATCGGTAAGCGAACCCTCTTGATTATTCTAATTGGTCAGATGAGTTGGGTAATTTATCGGATAGTTGATCTGTTTCCGTATGCCGTTGGCCACGATAACTGACATGTTTGCTGGCGAACTGCTTTGAGCAATACTGACTGTAACAATATAATAATACAATTACAATTAGATGTCTCCATACAAGATACAATGACACGATGCATCTTAGTGTACACTCAGTAACACGTCATGTACCAGAAGAAACTGATAAGCCCATTAAACAGATATGCCCATTTAACCCAGGAGATCTTAAATGGGCTACACCACTTTCACCGTTTTTAAACGTACCAAAACGCTCGCATTTAGTGATGGCAATGATTGGTTGGTTACAATCATTCAAGTTATTTGAAGAAGAAGAAAAAAACCCAACAGCATTATTTTCAAATAATATTTCACTATGCTCACAATATCTAATTGCTTTATACTTTTCCATGGTTATCTCAAAAAGCAGTCAACTCACATGTTCACGGTATAATCCATTCATACGAGTTTAAGAAATCGGAGTAGCATAAGAGGTTATACCAACTGTTTAGACAATTGGTCACATCTCTGCCATCTCTGATTTTAACGAAACGAAATCATCTTTGCGAATAGATACAATTACAAAAAATAGTGATATATTAAAGATATGTCTAATAATCTTTAACATTAGTTTTATTGTTGCACCCTGGGGACCATGGGGACAGATCTCATTGTTTGACAGACCCTTAACGATGTTGAGTGACGTCTGATCTTAATTGCAAACCGTAACGCCATGATAACGTAACGCACCGATAGAACAATTATCTAAACTGTGGGAAATCCCCCTAAAACTACCATATTGTTGTTGATTGACAGGTCGGATCTTTTAAGATCCGACCTGTCAATCAAGATGTTCTTATATCTCTATACGAGTTCAGTTCAATAAAATTACATACGTAAACATTTCTTCTAAAATAGGTCATCACAAGATGATCAAAGACAGGACCGACATTAAACACGAAAATATATACCAAATCGAAGACATGAAAAGACTGACGACCAATCTCGTAAACCCAACTGAACAGAACACTCAAGATCCCTGTCCCTCGCAAATTCCTTCTTTTATTAGAAACAGTGATAGGTTTGAGGAGCTCTAATGGTACAACACGTCGCCAGTACTAACAGAGTAAATACACACGTACTGGTATGGCTGAATGGCTTGGGTTACTATGTGATACGACTACACCTTATGCCATCGACCATCTTTAGAAGTGATATTTTATACATTATGTCCATGGCCTATAATTCTTAATTTAAAAATACAGAATATATGGTTTCGTTACCAGTTTATATCTCCGGTAAAATAATTCGCAGTCTTAAACTAAAATCATATTTGGATAGAGAGGATTTGTAGAATTTATTTTGATACCAAACCTTTATTTGTGCTGTCAAAGTCCAGAAGAAGTGTTCCGAGCTGTAACACTGCATTTCATACACACGCATGTGACGGGTTTACTGAAGTAAAGGGTGCGATAGAGGGAGAGAGATTGAAATAATCCTTATAATGAACATTATTAATGTTGTGCACAAAATGTAATAAATGAAAAAAATCCACACGAATGGTATGTGAAGGACATGTAGCAAGTGAATTACCGCGACGTACGCCTTGAACAATTGCATTGTGAGATATGTGACCAAACCTTTCAGCGGTTGTTTTATTTTAGTCGATTAAAGGCAATGTAGACTTACAACAACATATTGAGAATTGTATAGGTTTTTTCTCCATCCAAACCTCTTGCAATCTATTCTCAACAGTGCTGTTGTCCCCTTCAAAGTCACATTACCAGCAACCGCATCATTTCAATTGATTACGTACATCAAATTGAAAGGTACACCCATCAACATCTTGATATACATGATGCACGTTAATGCTGGTACAGGAAAAACAACTCTATACCAGCATGACTATGTACTGTTGGAATTGGGTTACGGGGCTGCACGGCAGTTACACTGGTGCTGCACTAAATCTTGGAACGGGCTCCTGGACACCTGGACATTTGAGTTGCATTCCGGGGTATAAAACCGGGGGGGGGGGGGGTATGATTTTGTGCTGGAAATCCCTAATGATGGGGTCACGGGTCTGTTTTGCAAAAAAATAGGTCTATTTTTCCCGACAATTTCCAAAAATTGGGTCTAAAATGAAGCAAAACCCCTAAAAATGGGTACCGTCTTTTTCCAAAATCAACCCCTAAAATGAGTATGGGTTTTGATATCTCCAGCCGCACACCCCCGACCAAACCAAATCAGAGTAAATATTCCGTAAACGTGTTTTTTGTTTAAGATCTGTTACTGTCCAGGCAAGCCATGGAATCTGTTGGACTATGTACTAAAACGCTTGATTACGCACTATCCAGATGTGAGAGTATTAATTTTAAGGTGTGCTCGAAATAATAATAATTACGTTACATTTTGAATACTTAAATTCCCCTACGTGAATTAACCAATATCAGCATACTAAAGTCACTTCGTGCACATTCAATACAAATACATATTCTGCATTATTCAACTGACGAGTGTGGACGGAAGCCCACACGAAACATATTTGTTTTGAATAAAATATATTAAAGTTTACTCATAATCGTGTATATTATTGCTCCCATGTGGTCGAGCACTTTATCCAACTGATTTATGTAAACAACCCTGGATTTTATTCTGTAATATATCACACAAGCGCCTCATTTGAAGCATACACTAATGTTTTTCTTAAACCTAGTTACATAAATACACCCCTCGCTCACTCGGTATACAAAGCCGGTGGTGTTATAATGCCGCTTTAGTCAAGCTAGCCAATCAATTAAGACGCACGTAAACATTGAACACTGATGTTAGTATTATGTCTCCGCACTGCAAGTCATAACAATAATAACGAATGACATTTCCAGAAAGTCAATGTCCTTTCTATAATTGCCATATTACCAAGAGTTGATTGGACCGATTTCTTAATAATTATTTTGATACAAAATTTACTACAACAGCTCGATATGTGTTACCAAAGTACAAAAGGAAGTTTTCTGAAATGTGAAACTGCATTTTGCTATTAACTCGTAGCTTATGTAATGAATTGAAGGGAGCGAGTGTTGGAGGTGAAGACTAAATAAATGTTTCCCCGTGATGATCATTTTACATTTCAGAAGCCTTTTTTCGAAAGTCACATGGATGGAATTTGAGGAAACTGTAGCACGTGATTACAGCTGTACACATCTGGACTCCGGCAAATTGAACATATTTATGGTATAGTGTGAGTTACATGACCAACTGTCAGCGTGTATAGTATATTAAACGGCCTCAGAAAAGGGGTCAATTTTGCTATCAAATGAACTCTACAAGTTTGCTCTATCCAAATGTTTTCAATTTCATACTTCTAATTATTAAACGGAAGATATACAGCTTAAAATAAAAAAGGTATCGGAAGTCTTAGGACACCCTGTATTATAAATGCCTCATGCTTGTAAACAGAAAACGGTTTTGATTTGCGGCCAATAATAACTGAGATATACATTATATCCTTGCATCAATTTTTTTTTGGTAACCCACTGCGGACTCATGCTACGTTACAACGTCATTATAAACAAAATTGCTTTAAGCATGTTGAGAATAATAACATTCTTCAATAAAGGTTCGTGACGTAGGATATATGTTTTCAACATCAAGCCAAGACAATAACCGACAAATTCAGTTGATATTGACGAATCATCCATGACACAGTGAAACTAGTCAAACAAAAATGTATACACAGAAATGTGTGACCAATCAGCTGTTTTCTTTAAATATAAATGAACTCAATTTACCCCAATATACAATCCAATCAATCGTTGTGAGTTTGTTAGCCTGCCGATTTTCATCAAAAGCCTGTCAAAATTAAGTTTAGTATCTCCTCTCTATAATAGTACTACTCTTATAGGTTGACTTTATATAGATTCTGCCGACTTTAAGCTTAACACTGTGTATTTTAAATGTTGAAATATTTTAATGTACATGATATAGATGTAAGATGCCCATTGGGCAAAAGTAGTAAACTAAATAGATGAAATATTTTGTTTATATAATTATAATGTATGAAACACATGTCAGTAGATAGAATAGAAATATAAAAAATTGACCTAAATTTTACAACCAAGTCAAGTGTTGTTCTAAAAAGAACTCTCGATCGAAAGATTTTCTTTTTTTATGACTATACTTTTAACTGAAGAGAAAAAAAGTATTCCTCGTGAGAAGGTAAAATTGACTAATCTGTTTTGACCAACAATAACAAATAAATCCATTCCTTGATGAAAAGGAAGGCAATTAGTTTCAAAGGCTGTGCTTGCGGGAAGGTGAAGCTGATCTTGTTAAAAACAAGAATACTGACAAACACGTGCGTCGGCCTTTGCCTTTGTAGCGTTTCGCATTACGCTATTTTTGTATGCAAACACGTCATATACGGGTAATATCAATCAGTTGTTTTAATATCAACTTTTAATATCTTCTGAATAACATCATATTGGTTTCATCAACGACAAAGATTAAAACGAGAATGAAACCAACTACTTTATGTCAACAGTCGATCACAAGTGTCTATCTAAAGATATAATCTGATAAAAAATATCTTAAGATAACATTTAGTTAAATAAAAGACCGCATTATTGATCAACAAGAATCATAAAGGAAATTAAAAAAGGGGAGGAGGCCTAGTATCAGGTAGTGAAGCCTACATAGAATCAGTAATCTCATACTTTGAGCACGTATAAAATAATCAGTTTTGTTTTGGAGCGTTCTAAAACTTGGAGTATACTCAACATTACGTTTCAGTTACCTGTACATTTTGCAATATATTTTTGACAGGTTGACATGAAGCTAGTACTTGCTCCATGGACACCCTTTTGACCACATGTCGGTACCTTGCATAACCAGAAGGCAGTCTACAGTGTTGCCACATGTTACTTTTAACCCCTTCAAGCAGCCACATTGGGCTTTTCTTTTAATAAAAATACTACGAGAGCAACTTAGACATGCATTAATCACGAAAGCTACACAAAATAAAAGACATCAAGTGACAGTCAGACGGCCACTCACCAAAACACTCAAGAACTCTCACTGACACACAGTTCCGTCATGAAATATCCTACAAATAACTTTATTATCATAGAAAGCCTACATCACCAGCTAGCTTTGTCTGGTCCTTCTTCGTCTCCTACTTCTTGTCATATTACCTTGATGGTGAACTCATTTAGCCAAATACTCAGCAATCGCCCAAGTGTGTTATTGATGCATGTTATTCCTGGTACAGGATCAGCAACGCTAGATCGACATAGCGATGTGTAGTATGAATTGGTTATAAGGTTACACGCAGCAATTCCTATAACGTACGGATAACAGCTGCCTATGTTTCGGCTAGAATCACACCTAAATTTAGGGCTAGGATTAGCTTTAGGGGAAATAGTTATGACGAGGACTAAAGGGTTAATGTATGATAAGGGTTATAGAAGGAATGGCTGACTCTAGTGCAACTCATTTTAAATAACGCTCATAGCCCATTGACTTAATGGCTTGCATCCAGATGTTGCACTTCGCTGTAAACGAGGTTTGACAGTATACGACCTGTTTTATCAGGAAAATAATGGAAGTACTTCCATTATACATATGTAGACCAATAATTGTGAAATTGACTCTGGCATATGCCTGATCACGCGCAATATTCCACTGCCCGCTCGGCGCAAGTTAATTGAAGACCAACTCCACTCCGGCGTCAGACGCGCCATAGAGTATATATACTCAATATAAAATAATTGTGTTTATATTTTTGAATATTGTATTCCCTAAAGGCCCTGTCACACCATAGCGTATGACCTGAACGTGGCCTGAATGTATGCCGACGTATTCAAAAATAGCTCAGAAAATTGTCAGAGTCCGAGAACGTCCAAGAACGTCCAACTTCCCAACGAATTGTGTCAACATCGGTGATGGAATGGACGTATCCATAGCGTATGACTAACGTATTGATAGCGTATCACTAACTTATAACAAACTTATGACAGCGTATCACAGCGTATGCGATCGGCGAGCGTATGACCAACGTATTCGTAGCGTATGTCTGCCGTGCTCGACGTATCCTCAGCGTATCCTCGGCGTACAACGAACACGTGACTTATGCCGTTGCAGAAATTGAGTTTCGTACACGGCGGGACAAGTGTTGCCAGTTCAAGTAAACGCAGCCTAGATGATAACTATTAAAATATCTAGAAGGGTAAATCTATATGTCCAACCTACAACTTAAGACGATTAACGTACCTCTAACGTATGTCAGCGTATGTCTAACGTATGTCAGCGTTTGTAAACGTATGTCTAACGTACCACGAACCTATCGGGAACTTATGCAGAACGTAAGTTAAGCACACGTTGAGTACGTCGAGAAATTTTGAACATGCTCAATAATTTTTCGCGTGCTCGACGTGTTCCAAATTTTCAAAACGTATCAAAGCGTGCTCTTAACGTATACGACGTATCCCAAACTTACCCCTAACTTGTATCAGCGTACACCAACGTACGCCAACGTACGCCAACGTATTTTTCGATATTTCGCATACGTTGTTATACGTTCAGGCGATACGCCATGGTGTGACAGGGCTACCGTACAGCTAGCGCGCATTCGACGTTTTGGGAACTTATGGAGGGTTTGAGTATATAAATGGGTCCCTTGAGTATCTCATCCTCACTTCTTCATGGTCTGTCTTGGCCTTCTTGCTTTTCCCTCCTCCTCGGCCTCGGCCCCTGGTTGCTTGCTTCTTCTTGGGAGGCATGTTAACTGCTTGATGACATCGGCGGGAATGATGTAATGTGAGATCGGCGCGGTATTTATACGTGCTACAGCGGCATAATAAGCCACGTGTTCGTTGTACGTCGAGGATACGCTGACGATACGTCGAACACGGCAGACATACGCTACGAATACGTTAAGTAAACGTTAAGCATACGTTAGTCATACGCTCGCATACGCTCGCATACGCTGTGATACGCTGTCATAAGTATGTTATAAGTTAGTGATACGCTATCAATACGTTAGTCATACGCTATGTATACGTTCAATACGCTATGGATACGCTATGGATACGTGACAGGGCCTTACACGATCGCCCGGCATAAGGTGAATACGTGAGAATACGTCGAAACATATACGTTATCAACTCGTTATCACTACGTTGGCTGTACGTTTCCCCCAGCCTACGGTCATCAACATATACCAACTTACGAGTAACGTACGAGTAACGTACCACTAACGTATGTCAGCGTATGTCAACGTATATTTAACGTACCACAAACTTACCGGGAACTTATGCAGAACGTATTAAGCACACGTTGAGTACGTCGAGAAATTTTGAGCATGCTCAATATTTTTTCGTGGTCCAAATTGTCACAGCGTATCACAGCGTGCTCTTAACGTAAACGACGTATCCCTAACGTACCCCTAACTTATATCAGCGTACGCCAACGTACACCAACGTATTTTTCGATATTTCGCATACGTTGGCATACGTTGAGGCGATACGTTATGGTGTGACAGGGCCTATACATAAACAATCTATTGTTTATGGCCTATACATGCATTAAACTATATGCAGTATACTGAATTCACTTAGTACACAATCAATACCAATACCTATAGGCTATTTTGCTAAAGTATTTGTCACGAGTGCCTCATATGATGCGAAGCATACACTAATGTTGGTCTGGTATGTGCTTATATAAATGTACCCCGTACGTGCGACGGTATAGAATTCAAGAGCGTTATCATGCCGACTTAGTGACCAAACAAGTTAGACGCACTTAAACATGAACATTGATGTCTGTATATGCATGTCTTAACATTGTGAGTCACCACAAACAATGACGAATGATATTTCCAGAAAAAATGCTTTACCAAGAGTTCTTTGGACCTCTTTCTTCAAAGTGGTATATGACTCCTTCCGAAATACACTGGTTACTTATAACCTTTTGTACCGGGATTAGTACGTAACACCATTCTCTATAGCAAAGATCGACACCATTGCAGTGCAGTATACCACCGAGAGTTTACACAAATTTATAGGAGGAGCAATTTTGTTTTTATAACGTTAATTAAACTAGGATCGGTTAATGTTTAATACCTAAATCAATTATTTAAGTGGCATTATCTAAGTGCGTTAGAAAGGTGACAATTAAAGAAAGCTTTAATAAAACATGTGAATGTTGTGATTTATTGTTGACCACATGTCAAGTGACACTTACGTCGGTGTGGCACTCAATTATGTTGAGTGTAATCGTCCAATCTTTCTGGTTTGGATACGATTGTGCGTGATCTATCATTTACCCACTTTTCTCCTTTTCACCTGATAACAGGTTGATCCTAGTTAAACAATTGCACATTTATAGGCGGATGAGAAGGGTATCTCTTTCATGTAGGTATTAATCATGCTCTTCTTAAAACGTCCCTATGAAAACACGACACGAAACCGTCAACACATAGTTTTATGTTCATGTGGAGAGTTTTTATGATTGGAGAGTAAATATTCTCACACGAGAACTACATAGATTTAAGCGGTAGGTACTAATATGATTGTTGTTACCATTCCCAACACTTGGATTTGTATTTTTACTTTACATAGTTACAACGATTCTTAGTCCGATCTTATAATTCACCCTTTACTATACATACTGCTTATATTATCAGAAGTTGAATGACGAATGGTAATAATAATAACAATAATAACATGCACTTATAAGCGCCTTACTTAGGAACGACAAACTCAAGGCGCTTTACAATGATTAAAACAATATAAAATATACAAAGCAATAATTATTATAGTGTACAAAAGGATAAAATACATCAAAATTATTAACGCAAACCAAAAACCATCAGATAAAAAGGAAGGTAAGTAAGGTAGGTAAAAGTTACAAATTACATTATAAAACAAACCTGACAAGCATCAACGGTAAAATTGGCATGTTGTATATACAAAACTAACGGGATGAAACAATTTGTTTAAAATGGTCAGAGATCAAAACGTATTGCACGGGCAAAATATAAAGAGCCGAAAATAGCACCAAAACATAACGTGAAATAACGTGACAAACAAGAAATAACAAAATGCAGAAACAGAGGAACAATATCGAAACTGCTTATGGTGATCCAAACGCATTGTACGTGGAAAAACGACAAACACAATCCGTGACATACTATTTGAATCACCTGCACCGGCAGAATTGTGAAAAATGTACATGCAGCAATAATAAAAAGAGAGTTCAAATAATAGTCCAGATTTAAATGACCAACTTAAATAAGTACGGGGTTGAAGCAGCTTTGCGAATGTTCAGAGGGAGATCGTTCCACAATCTGGGGCCTGCGATGGAGAAAGCCCTATCCCGAAAGTCTTTGTCGTGCTTTTTGGGACGACGAGAAGCTCACGGGAGGCTTAGGATGATATGGTTTAAGTAGACCAGACAGATAGGTTGGAGCAGCGTTGTGTAGTGACTTGTACACGATAAGTAGGAGCTTGAACATTATTATTTTCTTGACAAGAAGTAGGAGCTTAAACATTATTCTTTTCTTGGTAGAAGCACGAATTACTGTACAAAGTGTAATGAAACACTCCCGGTCGCTGATTTCCCCCCTCGCAGTTAAGAATTGCATCAAACATTTAACATTTGATTGGACACGAACATACGTAAAGCTACTTAAATCCGTTTAATCAATACTATATCATTGTGAAAGAATAGAGATCATTTTTGAATGAGTTTCAAGGAGTGTGGGTGACTTGAGGGATCACTCTTAGCTGACAGAACACGAGAATGTCACGATTCGGGTTTAGAGATAAACACGTTCTTTTTGCGTTATAATGTTGCAAAATGCAAAGTAATGACAACACATTTACGACTTTTTTGCACCTTAGGGAGCAGTTCCATTTGTACGCGATAAAAATTGCGAGAATGTTCCGGGCCCCGATGAGTTTTTTATCAGGCCCCGATGAGATTTTTATCGCGTACAGTTGCGAGTAGCAAAGGATTATTTATCGAGTAGCGTATTACCGCTTGTTTAAATATAACGAAAGATAAGTGGTCGGTATGTAAATAGAGCTTCGGGTTATTTATTCTAGTTGTAAGGTACAAATTCAGCATTTCATGTTTTTAGAGATAATGTTATTGATTATGGATGTTTAACGTAAATTGTATTATCCTCGTGTATTTGCTAAACAATGTCCCGCTCTATTTGCTAAACATACCCCAGGGTATGGCAGAGGCCTCGTATCGGGCCCCGATGTCTATTTTATCGGGGCCTGATGACTATTTTATCGCGTATCAACTTGAAAAGCATCGGGTCCAAAACATATCAGGCCCTGATACAGTCGCGATAAATTTATCGCGTACAAATGGAACTGTTCCCTTAGTAACAAAACCTTTTATCAAAACTTCATCGAGAACCGTGACGTTTAAAAAGGTAATGATATACTTGATGTTATCAATTGACAGATCTCTCTACGGATATGCCGTCTACCCTATGCCTTGACGTTAGGTTTCAATTTTTTACACTTGACACTCCTTCACGAGGTTGTTGATAAGAGCCAATACTTTCTGATATGTTTCAATGAAAATAAATGGGCTTACAGGAACAACTCAACATATGATGTTATTACAGCAAAGTAACCCATACTACCATGTATGTACTATTACTAGTAAATTTTAAGACAAGTACTGCTAAACATAGTACTGTCAAATGAATGGGGGACGGTGAATACCTTACGTTACAAATGGTTAGATTGGTTTTTGTTTGTAATGGTGGCGCAAAAAGAAAAAGGAAACACAAAATGACCTTAGGTAAAGATTTTTGTCTACATGGTTTTATGTAACCGTCAATCTAGCGTTTCCGGTCATTTCACGATTTTTAAAATTATATTTAGCAAAAACAACGTTTTTATTAAATGTATTTTTGGCAAAATTTTTGTCCAAATGAGAACACAGTTTGGGTGTTGCGTCGGTATAACGTCATATATGACGCCATATGGAGCTTATTGGTACTTTGCTTGTATACAGTGGTACCAAATACATTGGCATAGCCTACAATACAAAAACTCAAGGGAGGGGGGGGGGGGGTGAGAGTTGCAACAACGGTAATGGTAGGTTATAAATTAGCCTGCGTAAAAGTAAATTAAAAGGGTCTAGAAGGAACGGATACTTTTGTTCCTTATATTATATCCTGGGTTGAACTATATATAAGCCCAAAATGTTACTTTTGAAAGTGGTTATGTTACAAATTCAACCTTTGAACAATTTGTTATAACAACTAGTAATATTTAAAAAAAAATTCAGAACAAAAACTCAAATGTAGAAAGAAATTCACAAAATAATATCCCTAGAGCTGAATTTTGGTCCAGGGTATTCACACCTTCACATCACGTTCACACGCAAATACTAGCATCATGGCCAGTTCAACCTGTCAACAAATATTTCAAACTCGGGCGCCAACTATACAGGTAACTAGAACGTAATGGATGGCGAATACGATGATGCTGAAAAAAGAACATATATAACGTACCTCTCCTACCAATACAATGTTGTAGAAGTACATTATTTTGCTTGGTCGCCGATAAACAACGATTTCTCTCAGACATTTAGAATTAATCCTCATAATGCAAAAACATAATTAAACATTAACTAAGGAAATGAAATAAGAAGAATCAATCTATGAACTTAATCATATAAAAGATAATAAAGTTGAACATTCCAATGTCTCAGTATTCCAATGTCTTTTTCACATCCTCTTTTTTACACGGTATCACTACTTGTACGTACAGGTGCATTCGATTTGAATGACACATTGTACCAATTGACGCGGTACAATTGTCTGGAGGACCTTATCTAATCATCGATAGCAGACCTAAGTAAAGATAACTTGCCCGTTATTCAGCGTTACCAGATGCGTCCGGTAATATACAGGGAAGTTAGGGATCGTACACTGTCTTAAAATTGTTATATGTGGGTCGTCGTCTTAACCTAGAAGTTAAACCCTGATAACAATGATTTAAATTAAGGGATGTGTAGTTCAAACCTACGCATTCTGTGAGTAAACAAAGTTCTTGAGCAAGGATGTTTACATACTTGCAAATAATTTGTTTTGTACCTAGTACTTTGTGATCTGCATTGAAAAGTCAGAAATATGATACAAAATATAATCTCTTTAACTTATCTTAAGAAAAAAAGAAAATACCCAACTGCGGTATGATACCGCATAAAATACGCTGCATATAATTTCGCAGCTGTGAACATTTGAAATAATGTGCTGCTAAAAACATTTCCTGACCACCGACGATGGCAATGGCGCATTTTTCTTTGTTCTATAAGTTTTGGTGAATACCTATACTATACAGTATTCTTAGGTAGTGCTCATTGCAAGCATTTGTCTAAGATATCATGTAAACTTTCACGGTTTACAAAACATCTACAGCGCAAAGTTTCACTTGGTACGATCATGCCAAAAGGTCCCTTTCATCCATGTGCCATTCAAGCCCACTGTACCTGTGATCTTTGCTAAATACATTGTCCGAATGTTGAGCTTTTACCTGTTGTCGAATGTGGTCTAAATGAGAGGATGTCCGTGCCTACCATATAAAGTAATAGAGCTCGGTAAGCCCCCAAAAATAAAATAAATGCGGATTTTTTATATTAAAACATGAGACGGCTCTGTGAAGCAACAAAATGATAGTGAAATAGTACTTCAAAATGTGAAATTAAAATTTGATGAAGCACAGTACAATGAGCCACTGGAGTCAGTTGCTTTTCTTGAGTTTGGCTCACACTGTCATTTTCAAAAGTTCACGACAAAAAGGGGAAACAAAAAGTATGCGGTCAAATGCGAATTTGTAAAAGATAAGTCTTCTGAGACAAACTTTTTTTTTTATCTGGCCTAACGTGAACCTCAATAAATGACTCCATAAAACTAGAGCCATCAACTTCATCATCCTCTTTCTTTGACATATGTCCAATAGGCATACAGTTCCTTCCCTGACCGAGAGTTGCCCACATTGACAGCACTTGCTGTAATGCACGTCCCGCGGATATCAGCAATATGAAACGGACGGATCGGAGACAAGGGTTGTATTTCTTAAAAACACTTCCTGCTACATCATATTACTTAAGCATTTTAATAAGTAGTTGTTTGACTATCGTCCGCGTCTTCCTTTTCGTCTTCCTATTAATTAATTACCACCGAACCAGATGGTATACTTCCATCTGTCATTGTTGTGATAAAAACGTTTTTTCCTCAATATAATATTATAAGATCTTTCTATTATGGGCATCTGGTATTTTCGATTTATATAACACTTTCAACGTCTTTTCGTCTTCCTATTAAATAATTACCACCGAACCAGATGGTATACTTCCATCTGTCATTGTTGTGATAAAAACGTTTTTTCCTCAATATAATATTATAAGATCTTTCTATTATGGGCATCTGGTATTTTCGATTTATATAACACTTTCAACGCGGTAGGCGTCTGCAGACGACATTCCACAATTTCACTAAATGCTTCAAATATTTTGAAACTATTGAATGTCATTACCATAATTGGAATTAACATGAGAGATGCATTCAAATAAGTACAAACGATACTAGTATTGATTTAGTAATCCTTGAGATAGTTCCTGAAAGTTGGAAAAGGTTTCTGATAAATAAGTTTTGCATATCGTAAAACCAATAGCCGCATAGAAAGTGTTAATATATCTAACTAATAATATCTCAACTCTTGCAGGGCCACGTACATAGCTTGTAATACAACAATGTCATAAAATTCATCCATTTCTCCAATGTCTTTTTATTAAGCTTTATTAAAATGGTCCAACTTTATTTTTAAAGCTATACTTATTGCTAGAAATAGCAAGCGAGTTCGTCGAAATCTAGGGATGACATTTGCACTTCTGAAACCATTTTATAATTCGTCCATAAATCAAAACGGGCTTGCCTTCGCTACTATGATATTCTAACGCAGAAGTTGGGTGCATTGGGTTCAGATATGCTGAAACGTATATATCTATTTATTTGTAGCTTCACATTCTGATTTACTATCCAGCAACTTCCATAATTTGCAATGCTATTGCATCTACATGAAGGCATTCAGTAATTGAAGCCACGGGAGTGTATTAAATGCGCATTGCCATACCATTTTAACTACTATTATTATCCTCCAGGCTCCAACCTCCATACTACTTCATACACAGTATATCCACGGAACTTTTGTGCTCGCATCGATTATCTTTTACAAAACTAAAGACAGTTTGTGTTAAATTGTGAGATAGACTTTTACGACGGGTATTCACAATATACGGTATGTTAATAGTTAAACGGGTTTGCCGTCGGACAAGTTTAAAACTGTCACGTTTCGCACAGTTTGTGTTGTTCAAAAATAAAAGATTTGTATAATAAATAAAGGAAATTGTATTGAAATACGATTATTGATAAGCAATTTATAAGCCTTTGATTAGTGCAACGTTATCTCAATGTGAACCAGTAGACACAAGAGACAGATTAAAGCTGTAATGTATTGTAACTGAGGCATGCTGATATTGCTCAATAACATAGGACACAAACTCATTCCTTTGGAATACGGGACTATCAATTGAACGAAATGGAGATGCGCGAACATAATCTCTTTTTCACATAATTTATGTAGAGATAAAATGTGCTTTACATTAAGAATAAAAACGTCATCAATCAAGTTTCATAACGTTTCAAATGTCATGTTGAAATAGGTTATAGTCACCTTTCGTAGATCATTTACTTGTAAAACGCAATAATATATAATGGGACATACATCAATTTTAGTGTTGTATTTACATACCCTAAAATGTTCTTGTATGACTCGACATTCATCAACCCTCATAATGATTGTGTATGAATATTGCATTTTTAATGTATTCATTTATCGCACTTTACTGGCAAACAGACATTATTATATCGTATGCATTTGATGATGGTTGTTTTCATTCGAAGCTATGGATGAAATAGATTGGAAGATTGGAAGCCTCTCTTTTATTTCCTTTCAAGTTGTTAATAGTGTGAAAACTTTGACTTTCATTAAATAGGAAAGTTTAGAACAGAAACGGGGCATCACGAAACTAATAGAGTACTGAACGCTTTAATTGAGTTGAAGTGCAGGATGTAGGATCGGACGGACATGCGATTTATTAAAAACTCTCTGTTCTGTATTTACCTCTAATCTAAGTAAGGACGGTATAATGTAAGTTCCCTATAAAGCTGGTAAGAAAACAGTTTATGTTTGTGAGAAGGAAACGATTGACAAAAAGCGTTGTTCTTTTGAAGACTGACATTCAGGTAAGAACGGTTACATTCTTTAACATATTAATACCCTTGATATAAATGATATAAAGAGATGGGATTGTAAGGATAGCCTACCAACATAGAGAAGCTTAAATTTTCCGAAACATCTCCCAAGGACGTTGTACGGTATTTACCTAGAATTAAAATGGTTGGCGACAAAGTATTATATTATTATTAACCATCTTAATGGCATGGCGGCTACATTATCGCCCTGCCCGTAACCGTAGTTGGATGTACATTATTTCAAAACTGTATTAAAATCTAAAACCACCAACTCTTCGCCATCTTTTAAAGCGGCGAAGAGTTTGTTATCTCTTCGCCATCTTATAATTTAGTTTAAACACTGTATGGGTTCATTACATATGGTACAAATCGTTCTTGATGTGTCAAAACTTCGGAATAATTGTACTTTAGGTCCCAGATACTGATATACCATGACATTTGCCAGTATTGCTCGATTCTGGTATACTTTTATAGTTCCAGCATCGGACGATACTGGAACACCAAATTATGTTCCAGTATCGGACGATACTGGAACGTTTTTATGTTCCAATATCGGGTGATACTGGGACACATACTACTAGTAATGATTTGTCACAGTATTAGACGACACTGGAACATAATTATGTTCCAGTATCGCCCGATACTGGAACACTGACATTATGCCAGTATCGAACGAAACTGGGTGTTCTTGTATCGGACGATACTAGCCCAGTTCATAATCTGGGACCTAAAGTACACTTTTCCAAATTTCCTCTCAGCTTAACCGCAAATGTTTTCCTTGCATGTTTATAAGAGGATCACACAATAACATAACATAATATCACCACCTAAAGTCGTTGCAAGTGATAATCTACTGAATCAACCGTTTACAGTGAATGCACCCAACACACAAAACAAATAACTAGAAGAAGGAGAAAAAATGCTGACATTTCAGGACAGACAACAATCTAGAGAACTATTTTTGGTGACACCTTAATCTACATGTCTTCTCTACGTAGTCACACTGCAGGTAAGGGGCTTGTTCACACTTCATATCATTTATTTATACCATGCTTAGGTTAACACTTTCAACGCGTCTTTCAACGTCTGCAGACGACAGTTCCAAAATTTCACAAAATGTTTCAAACATTTCAGAGTAATTGAACTTGATCATCATATTTGGAATCACCATGAGATATGCATTGCAATAAGTACAAACATGCCTAGTATTGGTTCAGTAATTCTTGAGATAGACTTGGAAAGTTGGGAAGGTTTCTGAAAAATCTGTTTTATATAAAATGGTAAAACTAATAGCCGCATGGAAAGTGTTAACAGTATGAAACGAGGCATCAGGTTGTGTGTTACAAATACTCATCAAGATACCAGACATATAGAAACATTAACTATCACGTAAAATAATTTTTCAGACATGGAAATATATAAAAATAATACTAGTACTAGAAAAGACCCAACCACACATAGCTCTCTATCAGCCCCATATCCACCTGTTAAACTTGTCGATGCTTTTAATTGTCCCGATTCCGAGTTTCGGCGATTCGGTTCTCGGGGCGAATTCGGTTTTCGGAATGTTGCAATTTCGTATTATGACAGTCCATGTGCGAGTTCAGATACCCAGTGACTGTCAGTACAGTGATGTTCAGTCAAATAAAGGGAATCCTGCCATTGAACTTAAACGCTCATATACGTAGCAGTTGCTGATGAGGTGGTTTTAGTGACGATGACGTCTCAATACAGGGAATGGCTATCCCATCAGCACTTTCGACACACAGAACCAGCGGCGAATTTCAAATAATCAGAGGTTGGGGATATGCAGTTTAAATTCGTTTGATTGAATATTATAGTTCTGTGTTTAATTGAACTGGTCAATATACATTATACAATTATTTACCTACCATATAATGCATGGTTTCATGAATAGCACGGTTTTCCTTTAAAGGTTAAGATGTTGGCCTGAACGCCCATACTCGAGCGTAATATCTACCTTTTATAAAAGTGTTATTCCCGGGATCAATAAAGTCCGAATACCCTCATAACCCAATTCTGCATGCCTTTTGATTTGAGACTCATTTTGTTTCAATGTACAAAATCGTAGTCAATATGTCCCGCATGCACTTGCACTATGGGGATATTTTATATTCATCGCACAACACTGTTGCTGGCGGAGAAAACCAATTCGATGAGGCATTCAAATGTTCGATTGATGTTCCGTTATTACAATTCTCCATTAAATCTCACTGACTAATGGATCTTATTCTCTCAATTAATTAATGGTTCATGTAATTGGTCAACTACGCTCAGTCATCGAAGTCCTAGTAAATATCATATGTTAAAATTGTTTATCTAATGACATGTTTGAAACTTGCTCAATTTTTCAATATCAGTTCCGTGACGATGCGCATATTCACGCATTGTAGATCCTACCATCTTTTTTGTGTAACGTTTCAAAGCCTCTAAAGTTCTGTACAATGGCATTGTTGAAGCTGTCATTGTCGATTTCAGGTCTGTGACGAATAAACTCATTATACAAGCAATTTGAAGATGAAACGATATTTTTGTTGCGTTTCAAAGACGAATTCTGCTTTGAACAACACAGATACTAGAGAGAGATGTGTGTGTGTTTTTCTGTTCAACGGCATCTGCTCCTCACTATATAAAGTAGCGAGGAGTCAAGTTCTCGCTGTTGGTTCTGTACTACCCGTTAACTTTCATAGTTCCGTGAAATTGCTTCAAATTACTTTATTATTAATAGGTCTACCTTCCCACGGTCATTTCAATAGCACTTGCTTGTCCCGATTCCTCTCATCACACCTCTCTCCATATTAAGGTGATCTCCTTTAAGCCAAGTTCTCGGTAATCGCGTCACTGCACTTGTAACGCGCGTCATGTTGCAAGGTACTCTTATCGACAGTTTAGCAGTGAGGTTTTATGATGCACGTTAATCCAGGTGCAGGAAAAACAACACTACATAAACACGGCGATCTGTAGTTGGAATTGGCTTACAGGGCTACACGCTCCAATTCCTGTATAGCATGAATGACTGATGCTTACGTCTATTTTCAAATCGGGCCTTCAAAATTTCAAATCGGGCAATTATATCAAAATTTAGAGCAAATTCCCAAACATTATATAACTAGCCACAACTCAGCTGAATGACCTTCAATTGATTTTTATGAAGCAGGGCCATGTATAGAGAGGTCATAGCTACCATATATAGCAAGCTCAGTGCCAAATAAGGAGTGAATCATAACAGAATGGTCAATTATTGGTATGGGTATTTTTCAATGCTGAGCTGCATTGCTTAGTGTGGGCTGTCAATGGGACCCAAGTGTGTGACTTTCAGACAATGCATAAAAAGTACTTGCAAAGAATTTAAAAACACACCAAACTTCCAGGTGTAGAATAATCACCAAACTTCAGATTCAGATAGAGAAGAAATCAATTTAATTAATAGTGAAGAGTGTACATTTATAAATTATTCAGTTTTTTCAAACCAGTCCATTAAGTTTTGCCTGAAAACAAGTACATTCACCAGAGTGTGCACACACTCTGTGTGGCAGACTCTAGTGTAGCGAATGTGCTATACCTAGTAGTAGTCATACAAAAGAGAGGTAGCCTACGGTAACAGTGGAATTAAAAAGGACGTATGTATGTCTATATATTGTGAGTCACAACAATAACAAAAGAGAGTAATTCCAGAAAAAGTCAATTTCCTATTTCTATAAAGTTTTTCTAACCCATTTAGATCACTTGACTTGTTTTGACTTCTTCTTGACTTAATTGTGCCATAGAACGGTTGCAAAAAAGAAGTGTAATGACAAAATATCAGTTACTTTGCTTTCCTTTCTTTTTTGTAACACGATATGAACGATAGAAAGTATCTCGTTGGTAGCTATTTAGAGTTCTATATCGTAAGTGCAATTTGCACTCATTTAACAGAATACAAACATAACTTAAATACGAACACGTCAGAGTCGCACTGTAAATGGTATTGTAATCGGATTTCAAATCCTCTTTTTTCCACAGTTTCCAATGTTCACAGCCTCACTTTTTTCCTCACTTTTCAATATAATGCCAAAGAAATCGGATTTTTAAAAAGTAAGTTTTTCAAATCCTCACTTTTTTCCTAACTTTCAATATAATACAAAAGAAATCGGATTTTGAAAAAGTAAGTTATTCAAATCCTCACTTTTTCCTCACTTTTCAATATAATACAAAAGAAATCGGATTTTCAAAAAGTAAGTTGCTTAATGCTTAAATCCTCGCTTTTTTCCCTCACTTTTCAATAAGAAACAAAAGAATTACAAAAATGGACATGTTTTTTGCAGTTTTTAATATTATACATATTTGACATGTTTTACGCAGCCTCACTTTTCCCCTGTCACTTTCAATATAAAAGCAGCGCTATACGATGTTTGTTCATTACACCACCAACAGGGGGGGGGCAGGCTCGTGAGATTTTAAAGTGAGGTTTCAAATTCCTCACCTTTTTGTTTCCCTAAATCGTAAAATAGCTGAATATTGTTACATGCAGTGACTGGTAACAGGAAAAGTATTTAATATATGTTTTACTACGCTGAACATAATTGTACCGTTTTTTTACTAATGAAGCTATAACTTCCTGTTTAGTGTGTGACTGTGCGTGTGAAATTTTCACTTACCCGCAATTCAATATTTATTTTCCATCATATCAACAAGGACAAAATACAATGACAATTTAACAAGTAATATGATGGAGGAGGAACAACTAACAGCAAAAGCCTGACGTTGTTGCACCCCCCTTAAACAAGGCTTAACACTACAAATACAGAAGAAGAGACAAAACACAATTGCACGTTTATAAGTTTAACATAACAGAAAAAAGACACAAAAAAAGACAAACGAAAAGTTTAACAAGCATTGGATATACATGATATCCCACGTGGAAGCAGCATCATGATATTTTTTGTTTTATTGTTTGTTATTTAAGATTTAAGTTACTTAACATAATATTGGTTTGGGTTTAAATTAAAGTATGTGCTCTTGATTGTTTTTCTTACAAGCAATGTCTAGTATGTACACAATATGATATTGACAATTAATTAATTAATTTATGGTATGACAAATACGATATGTGTGTATTAAACCTATAAATAATAATATTAAATATATACCTGCTTACCCAGTTGTGTTACTGTTCAGCTTTCTTGATCCTTTTCATCTGATAACTGCATTACTTGATTGAACTCCGTAAGGTCGATTGAATATGAATAGGCGGATGAGCAGGTTATTTCCTTGGTGTAGGTAGTGCCCCCCCCCAAGTTTTTTTGGGTAGGGGTTAGCCGCACAGGGTCTCAAAAAAGGGGGCTACAGAACTGAACTGAGTGGATTTTATGATGAAAAATAGGGTCTTAGGAACTTATTTTTTTCTCAAAAAAGTAGGTCTTGAGAACTGGCCTATAGTTCAATTTTGATTAGCAAGAACGCACATTTTCGATTTTTGTTTGTTTTAGAACGCAACATTTTCGAAGAATTGGTGCTTTGGAACGCAAAATTTTGCGATTTTTGAATTTTCAATCAAATTGGGGTCTTAAGAGCTGATGCAGGCTCAAAAGGGGTCATAAGAACTAGCAGCAGAGGGTGAAAAATGGGGTCTTCAGCGCGGCACATACCTATACCCTTTTCCAATGTCAGTGCCCCCCGGGGGTAGTGCTCCTCTTTAAACACATATTACATAAGTTTACATATATATCTGCTCACACAAGAACTACATAAATTTAGGCGTGGCATGGTACTAAAACAATTTGTTGTTATTATCATCTACACTGTTTTAAAACGTATTGTAGGTATTGTCACGTTTACTAGATTGATATATATATATAGTTGCAACGATGTTCGTCCCATCTGATAATCAACTTATCTACTTATAAGTAGTTCAACAACGAATGGTTGAGGCACAAAGTACTATCAAAGCGTGATGACACACTGCCGTGGTAGCTTATTCTCCTGACAGTTAAGTCAATACATAACACTTAAAATTGAACGCGGGAGTGTCGTTATATAAACAGAATTATTCCGTCTAATCAAGTCTTATAATGGAGGGGGGAAAAGTCACTCTGTTTTAGGTTTGGAATAAATTTCAAAGAGTGTGAGTAACTTGAGGGAACAATTAATCTTCTTACCTTTCTTACAGAACACGAGAATGTCACGATTCGGGAAGGGTTGACGCGTTCACTTTGCGTTAGAGTGCTGCAAATGCAAAATAATGATTATAATTGCTAACGACTATTTGGCATTTAACTAAGCAAAGCTTATAAAACATAAATTTTAAATCCTATTTATGTAAATTATGTAAGTCATGATATTCATGATGAAAAAGTGTACTTATACTGGAACATCGAAATATAACCATAATCTGACGATACTGGTACATAATTTTGTTCCAGTATTTGGCAATAAAGGAACATTAATTATATGTACCAGTATCGAGCGATACTGGTAAACACTGACTTTGAACCAGTATCAATCGACAATGTTTATTACAGTGTAGGGCGATACTGTATGTTACAGTATTGGAAGATAATAGCATACAGGATCTAAAGTACACTTTCTCCCTAAATAATGTTAAAGTATGAACGAGACTGAGTTCAAAGTTAGTCCACAAAGTGGCTCCTGTGGATCGTATCACAGGAAGCAGGATGTTGTCAATAGCCATTGCCGTGCAAATTATTAGTGGAACTAGTAACATTAGTAAGCATCTTTGTACCATAATCGTTAAGTAGTTTTGACTGATATTATTGTAAAAATATAAGTTGTGTAACATAATCGTTTAATTCTGTTAAATGAAACGTGAATACAATAGCTGTTAGGTGAGATTTTGTACCATAATCGTATATCGCATATAAGCATAATGGACAGACATTACTAGGACAGACAAACACTTGTATAATATAGATAAATGCCACAGGAAATGTTTTGTTTACTGCTCCACAAATATTTGGCAGGGGAGAAGCTGTAGCTGTCCATCATGTTCATGGCATCGAATGGGTAAGGGACGCACCATTAAATTTTCAGGGGGGAGGGGGGTAGGAAGTTGGGTTTGGGGGATTTGTTTTTTTTGGCCGCTGTAAGGGGGGGGGGGATTTTTTTTTTTTACTCATCAGGGGGGGGGGGGGGGGTTTGTTGTTGCCTGCATAGAGGGGGATTTTTTTTTCTCCAAAAACTTCCTACCCACCCCCCCCACCCCCAACCTGAAAATCTAATGGTGCTTCCCTAAGTTGGTCGTCGACTGCAGAACCGTTTTATCGGGGATAATGAATGAATAGGTGAATGAATGAATGAATGAATGAATAGGTGAATGAATGATGACAATGACGATGATGACGCCGTCGTTGTTGTAAAACAGCAGACGAAAAGAGGGTAAAGACTTTTACCTAACATCAGATTTTACCGTTTATGTTTTGCAAGCTCAAACTGTGCTTGGTCAACCAGTAATTGAGAATTTACTTTGTTACACATGTATAGCGATGCGATGATGGACTTTTCAAAGACTCTTTCTTGTTCACCTTTGTGTTAGACTTCGAGCAGACAATATATATGCAAATCATCCTTAGATTACAGCAGTAAAAAAATGTTCAAAACATGATACAGGGAAGTCACGGCACACCTACTACATACAAGTTTTTAAACAAGAACGAAAACAAAAAATAAATTGAGATATTTTTGATGATCACCATTTTGGTCATCTTTTGACGCCATAATTGTTAGCGTAATTTTCCTTAAAAAGCTGAGCACCCGCACCTGAGATAAGATCAACATCGCTGGTCAATATTAAAGGTTGGAACACATTTATACTACAAATTAACCACAGCAAAATGTATTCATTGGCTTATTTTAAATGTTTCACACAGTAATCTTAAACGTTTCCTTCATCATGATTTAAGGGCAAATTATGATGATGCATATTAGGTTGGTAGATCAAGTTAAGCAACAAAATGAAAGTAACTATGCAAACCACTATAATCCTGGTCTCACAATGAATGAATAGGTGAATGAATGGATGGCTATTAAATCAATTTATTTCCAATAAGATAGAGGGCCGTCCATTTATACCGACCCATCAATCATACACGTAGTTATAAAACAGTATCTGACACAGCAGTCTCGTTTAGATCAATTGGTTAAGCCGGCAGTTAGGGCAATTGTGATAGCGGGTTCCAGATGACAATTCCTGGTTCGAATCTCACTTCAAGACTTCTTCTTTTGGAAAGGTCATAATTTTCAAATTCTTGACAGTGTTTTATTTTTATCATGAATGAACAAGGAATCTATTTTTTTCGTTGGTTTTTTTATATATATATATTTTTAAATGAAACAAAATTTAATCAAACTGGACACGCAAGCCATGGCCAGTCAATAACGTTTTGACTGTTTGCCTGTTGTCCTCATTGATTCGAAACGCGATATTACACGTTTGTGCCATACCTATTCTTGGAGAAACACAAAGCACAAAACAAATAAAACAAAACTGAGTGGAAATAATAAAAGAAATCACGCGAAGGACTTATTTACGGCACCATCCATCTTTTTAAGTCTGTTTAAGTTTTTCGGAACTATAATACACACGTTTGATGGATTGCCTTTAAATTGCACGCCTAATGAACATGTCATAGTTTGAGCAGCTCACGTGGTATTGAAGGTCATGCATTACATTCATGTAAATGGTAGTATAGTGGCCACGTGTTATTGATTTATAACGGATTAGTTTTAGAATTACGAAACTGTGTCTATATCACTAAAGAAGTCCTCTGCCCCAAATTCGATAGACATGCTACATGCTTGTATCGATCTGTGAACCATATACATGTACATGTACATGTATGTTTCTCTATAAACTCAATCAGGAATTGTCATCTAGAACCAACAATGGCCAAAACCATAAGTAGCAGAACTGAAAAGCAGTGAATTGTAATCAACGTATTGTCTCATTGTACTCCATCCATGCATGTCTTCACAAAAATACTAAGTCGTTGAGGTTGATTTAAATGTTTGTACTATTTATAAACGATTGTGATAACATTAAAATTAAAATTAAAAATAGTAGAAAGAGAGGGAAAAAAAGGGAAAACCCACATTAAAGACAAAGATAGATTCACTATTTATTCATGGTAAAAACAAAGTTAAGAATTTGATATACACCGTAAATATTTATAAACTTTCCAAAAGAAGAAGTCTTGAAGTGAGATTCGAACCAGGAATTGTCATCTGGAACCTGCGATCACAATTGCCCTAACTGCCGGCTTAACCAATTGATCTAAACGAGACTGCTGTGTCAGATACTGTTTTATAACTATATACATGTATGACTGATGGGTCGGTATACATGGACGGCCCTCTATCTTATTGGAAATAAATTGATTTAATAGCCATCCATTCATTCACCTATTCATTCATTGTGAGACCAGGATTATAGTGGTTTGCATAGTTACTTTCATTTTGTTGCTTAACTTGATCTACCAACCTAATATGCATCATCATAATTTGCCCTTAAATCATGATGAAGGAAACGTTTAAGATTACTGTGTGAAACATTTAAAATAAGCCAATGAATACATTTTGCTGTGGTTAATTTGTAGTATAAATGTGTTTTAGCTTATAAAAAGGTTGGACTATTAAGATCATTACTTTATACAATCAAATTAATTATGCGCTTGTTTTTTGAAAAATAACAATAAAGCTAGTATAATTGAGTAATCATTTTACATTCAAGTTTGCATTAATTTCTATATTACTTGGATTTCAAAAGAAATTGCAAAAGGTGTAGTTGAGAATTGATCCACCAACCTCGTGATACTGAAGTTGACGCTTTACCGGGCGCTTTACCAATTGAGCAATTCGTCTGTCCATGAAATTATTTAGAGAGTAATACAACTTTATATTATTGAATATCGAATACACTAAACAAATTCGTGATAATTTCTCTAGATCAATAGAGGGCGCTCATACCTTTTTATCTATTCTCTGCTTATCAACTATTAGTCAATGAGTGCTTATAGATGAAGTTTAACGGTAGTTATATCCTATTAAATGGAATTAGAAGGCACAAGCGTGAGGGAACAGTTGTGTGCCATAATCATTTAAGTATTTTGGAAAGACGTTATTAAAGCACATAAGCACTTGTATAACACCTCGGTAAATGTCACGGGATGTTTTGCTTACTCCTTCGTAGATATTTTTGCCAGGGGGAGAGGATATCTCCCACAAACCATAGAATAGGAAAAGGAAACCTGGTTGACTGCTGAGCAGTTTAATCTAGGGTATTAATTGACGATGACGGCAATGATGATGAACGAATGAAAAAACAAAATACAAAACGGTAACGATTTATCTATCCTTCATATGCAATTATATATACAAGCATCAATTCCGCTCAGTCAAAAGACAACGGTAACTTTGAGAATTTGTTCATGAAGCAATCACTTGCATTTGTAATACCTTGCATAATCAAGTTGAATTTGGGGATTGATCTAGGAGTAGGAGGAAAACCTTGCACCCGTTCGGTCATATGTATCATTCATCTCACCAACGGAATCCCTCATATAGAGTCTGATTGTTTAAAAATAATTGTAAAACATATCAGTTTACTTATATCTACACCCACTAATATTCATTTTCATTTAATGGGCGCTTTGAACTTAAGATGCATGTTCCATTAGGTTTATACAGTACAAAGATAGTTCCTGCGACATACATGAAATATCGCGACACTGGTGGCACTGGCACATAATACATTCAATGATTTTTATAATTATATCATTATGTTGATAACATTCTATCATAGGTATATATGTATAATAGAAATCAGAATTACATTAGAAGTTGATTTTTTTGTCGATGAGCCATTGGTGTATAACGGGGGGTTCTTAAAGCGTGTTCTATTCCATCACCCACCAATAACCGGTTTTTTTTAAAATTAGTATCTAATTTTAATTTGTTTTAAATTTTGAGTAAAGGTGGTGATACAGCGAAAGGTGGTAATGCCGGATGTTTACTGTGCTGTGTTGGTGCAGAATTTATTTTAAAGTAAAATCAAACATAAGACTATAATATTGACGCGACTTGTATTAACCATCGATAGTTTCACGAAAAAAAGCTCAAAATATTCCGACCAATATACAGGGAACTTAAACTATCGTAATTCAATCTACGCAGCCATATTAGTGGGAGTAAAAAAGTCCTTGGCTCAGGATATTTAACTACATTTGTACTGGCGAAGTATGTGTGCGCCTTGTAAATATCCTTTTCACCATCTGCACTGAAATGTCAGAAATATGATATAAAATATAAATATCTTCAAATCATCTTGATGAAGAGGAAACATATCAGATTGTAGTATTATGAAGTAGGTGTAGATAGATGAACACGCAGATAGTTGGAGCCGGACGACCGGGCAGAACAAGCACAGGCGTAATGTCTACGGGATTTGTCATCAGGCGATGCATCACTTTACGCTGAATCTGGGTGTTTAAATTAAATCTGACCAGAGTCCGCAGACATTAAACACTTTGCACCGTTACTTACTTAGATAACTCTGTTGCCCAATTATTTGCGCAAATAATTTAGCAGCTGTGAATATTTGAACGTTAAGGTGGTTTATAATTCATTCATTGGAAACATTTCGTGACCATCGATATGCCAATAAAGCATTTCAGTTTGTCTATAGGTTTAAAGTAAAGTGCTTACCAAAAGAAAATCATACAATTTGTTAATGTCCTATAACGTGTCTTCCGATTATTTTTTGTCCAAACAGGCTAGATTTAAATGAATCTTTCCGGAATAAAATGGTACCAAACATGCCATAAAACAATTCGCATTTTCAACGCACGCAAGCGGCGAGAAAATGCTGTGTGTGGCACTTGAATGGCCAGGAATGAAAAGGATATTGATCACACAGTGAGTGAAACTGCATTGGTGCGTGCCTGAGCGAGCGGGCTATTTGATTGTGAACAGGAAACGCGTGGTCTTTTCTCCCCGCGTAGTTTGTTGAAAACATGAATTTGGAAACGGCACGGATTTTCATTAAACGATGTTTATCATGGCTTAACTTTGTTGCTTGGTGGCAAGTTTGGTACCAGATTGTGCCTAAAAGATCCATCCAAATGTCTATCTAGCCTGCTATGTCAAACAAGTGTATAGAATAATCATAACAGATATTAACTAATACTAGACTATGAAGAAAATCGATCAGTGCGTTTTAAAATGTGCTAAGTAAGAAGGAGAGAATTCGAGTTTTATTGCAAATAGCGCATGCGCAATGTATGAGATTAGGTTTAGCGCCCGGTTCGTGCACATAATTTTGGCAAAAAATGCGGCGGAATTCTGTTTTCAAACTTAGCACCTTTTGAAACGCACCGATTGAATGTTTTCATATTCCGGGATAAGTTGTGGTATGTTATGGTCTTTCAATAAATTCAAATTCAGATGTGGACTCGACCTCTAAATTTATTTTAGAGCAAATGTACTAATCAAAGTGCTAACTTTTTATTTTATTTTGACAT
Source organism: Ophiura sarsii (assembly GCA_035610835.1). Lineage (NCBI taxonomy): Eukaryota > Metazoa > Echinodermata > Ophiuroidea > Amphilepidida > Ophiuridae > Ophiura > Ophiura sarsii. The sequence goes on from CM069445.1 coordinate 31,478,503, forward strand.
ATATTTTAAGCAAATATTTTGATAGCAATTAATTTATGATTAGGTCTACTCCATGAAAATTCAGTTAAAAATCACCGACTAAACTTCATACAGAACAGTATCGGCGTTATCTACCGAATGAATATACTGTGCTGTGGTTTTAGTTTTTATCTTCATATTTAGAATTTAAAGTACGCAGCCATACGAATTTAAAAATAAACTAGACTGAAATAAAATAAACTGCGTACGGTTGTACTGCCGTTGAGCATTGACATGTTGTCGAATGTGCAATGGATCTACGGCACATAATCTCCTGGCCCCAGTTCGACATACGTGGGCGCACTTCGATCAGGCTGCGCACGCATGCTTGAAAACTCACAAAAAGCACCTGATTGGTCAAATTTAAACTGAAGCCTTTTTAACGATCGTCACGCTGCGCCGTAACCACTAACGCAGTGTTCCCGCTGCGCCGAAACCACCGACGCAGTGGGGCGTGATGGTGCGTGAATAAGCTCATGTTTATTCACGAGTTTTTCAGTTCTCACATTTGAGCACCAGCCAATCAGAGCCGTGAGGTCGAGATTACGTAGTGCGCACCACGGATGACCGTTGTACCATTTTAAAATGAGCTCAACCTCATGTGACGTGCGTCCATTAGGTCTTTAGTTAGCGTCATAATGTTAATGGACAAAATCCTACCAATGCGTGCGTACGTGCGTAGTGCGTACTCGCGTATGTGCGTACTCGCGTATGTGCGTACTCGCGTATGTGCGTACTCGCGTATGTGCGTACTCGCGTACGTGCGTAAACCCGAGTTAGGGTATCGGACGCTTTCAAAAAATGACCGCGTGTCCTAATAATGTCAATTGAGAAGTCGTCACACGCATGCATGCATAGTTGTTCGCGCATTTCAAGCATTTGGACGCAGCTCCGCGAACAACAACAAAACACGATCGCGTGAATTAGCCTGAATTTCAACAGTAACTATAAATGAAAGGATGTTTACAGGAAGTAAAAGCGATATTTAACGTGATACTCAATAAATTACTTCATCAAACCAGAGCCAACAACTTCATTATCCTCTTTCTTTGACATGTTATGCTCAATAGACATGTACAGTTCCTTCCCCGATCACCCACACACATTCGCTGCACTAATACTGCAATAAATGTCCTGCGGATATCCGCAATACGATATGAATCAAGGAAACGTGTTGGTTCTCGCCTTAAAAAAAATTCCTGCTGTTATCATAACAAAGCTAAACAATACAGGTGCTGAATATCGTCCTTCTTCATTTCCATCTTTATTCTTAATACCAACAGCTGTGCGACATTGCATATTTCCATTTGAAATTGTAGTGATACAATACCAACAGCTGTGCATACTTCAATCTGCCACTGTAGTGATACAAAAGGTTGTTACCTCAAACAGAGCTGTTTCTATATAATATTATTTAGTTTCCGATGTTTCTCATCTATCATATCTAGGGAATATGATATTTTGACACATTGCTAAAAGTTGTAAGTCTACTTCCTTAGGACAGTGACGTATGCCTTCCAGGTGCAACGTTACGCGGTATCTTCTGTCTTTCCACGCGTGAGTGGAATCCCCAGTGCCTCGGGTAGGCGAGCATTGATAAAGTGCAATCATTGAATGATGCAGTAAAAACGTCATTATCTTTTAGAAGTGAAATAGATTATAGCAGTGATACCAGAAATGATCGTTATGTCATAAAAGTCACCCTTTTTTCTTGTTGGGCATTATTTGTTAAAGCGATCTAGACTTATTGAGATTTGTACTTCTTTGCCAGATATAAATTGTGGTCCGAGTCGATGGTGTAGCGATTACGATTACACCGGCGCCTTTTAACTCCTTTTATAATCCATGCATCGAGTCAAGTTTTCTTAACTTCACTACTATGGTATTCTAACGCAGTAGTTGTGCGTTGGATACAGATGTGTAAACACACCCCGGTCGACACTAGCTGAAACTTAAATATCTATACTTTTCTCCCTAAATTATTTGTAGCATCGCGATTTGGTTTGTATGAGGATGTGTTTGATTATTGAGGAATTATCCAAGAGGGTCTCGATATAATTTATTTATGTACATTTTAAAATAAGCATTAAACTACCCCCCCCCCCCCCATATGGATCTTATAATACGATATAAATTCCACGATTGTAATGGTTCCGGTCGCCAAAATTCATACTAGTGGATATAATAACCGGATCTTCGTAAAAATACACCTTAACCATCCCTCAGCAGAGACACGGGTTAAGACCTGCACGCCATGTATGATGGCCTATCGTCATGTGATCGTCCAAAATTGGCTCACATGACCAGGTTTTTTTATAGCTTGGCTTAATGATTGTGTTAGTTATATCAAAACAGCCGGTATAGATTTCAACAAAGATGTGCCTTATGTTACAGTTACAGTTGCACCTGTATTTGAAGTACTACAACTGCCACTTGAATCGACTATGGTTCAACTTAACTTGACAAATAGGCAATTCATACTTCTGTTTAATAGGTGACAGTTTTGTTGTGTATGTCACGATTTGTTACTTTTCTCCCTACCTGGAAATAGATAATGTGTCTCCTGCGTCTATAGTTGAATCAGTTCCAAATTGGCGAGAAATTTTAGTTTTTTATCTCTCCGGGAGCAAAAGTAATCCAAGCGTACACCCGCGATTATGGCTACACGCACGCGGTATTGGTCGCACGCATATGATGCACAGTGCGCTAGATGTAACCTCGCTGGCTAGATGCCTTCATGCGCGCCCGCGTCCTTCTATATTCATTCACTGCCGTATTGCGGCTCCGCCAATTTGGAAATGATCAGACCATATTATAGTTCCTTGCGTCATTTTGCAGCTTGGCGTGCGTACAACAGGCTGAAGTAGTATCTGGCTTTACTCATTGGATGTTGTCCTGGGGATCATTTCACACAGGAAATGTCCGTGAAAATATTGGTAACTATTGCGTAGGGCATTATCATAGATATTGGTTTCGTTTATCAAAACTAGATAAAGACGATCTTTGATACATGTATAGGTCGCCTCGGTCATCCGGGTATTTTTGGTCACCTGCCGTTGACAACAAAGGAAAACGTTTTAATACATCAGTGTGTTCACTCTACTGAACCATACACAAACTCGTTTCTAGTGATCGCGCGAGGCTGTGTAAACTGTATATATCAATATTGTCCAACACTCACCTACTTATACAAAGTAAAACATAATAGGTGAATTATCATTATGAAAATGAAAGAGAACTGCATTGAATATAAACTACGCATCAAGCGCGCAACGGGAACTATTTTTTCCTTAAAGGCCCTCGACGACCTGTTTGATAAGCCTCTCATGTTCAAGAGAATCTAGAAACAATAGACAGAAACTGAAAATGTGATCTTTGTGAGGCATGCTGATGCTGCTTAACACTCTCTACGCGGCAGGGGTCTTCAGACGACATTACAACATTTCACAAAATGTTTCAGAAATATCAACATTATCGAATTTCATTTCCATATACAAACATGCCTAATATTGTTCAATAATCCTTGAGATAGGCATTGAAAATTGCGAAAAGTTTTGAAAAATCTGGTATGTATAATGGTAAACTAATAGCCGCGTGGAATGTAGGACAAATCCCATTTATTAGGAATACGGGATTTATTTAAAAAATAAAATAAGCGAATACAATCTGTTCATCACATAGCCGTCGAGGTAGAAAAAAAAAGAAGTTAAAAATTAAAATAAAAAAAAACAAAGAAGAAAAAAGAAAAATAGAAGAAAAAGAAGAAAAAAGAAGCAAAAAGAATGTGCTTTGCATTAAGAATAAAAATTGCATACATCAAGCAACCAATCGTTTCAAATGTCATTTTCAAAAGGTCTATAGTCACGTTTCATAGAACATTTCTCTGTAGCAACGCAATCATAATGGTCCATGCTACATGCATATTTTATTTGTATTGTTTATACGCTAATGCTCGTGTATGACTCGACATTCATCAACCCTCATAATTATTGCGTGGAGTATTTCGTTTTGATTGATTCGTTTATCACACTTCACTGACAAACATACAGCCAACAAGACATACAAATGAGACTATTTTGACAGAAAAATATTGCATGCATTAGATTACCCACATATTAAGAAGAAAATATAAATCCCTACCTACTCTTTCTTAGTATACAAAATAAATGATTGATATTCGTTGTTATTTCCTTGACTTGATGTTGACAAATAACGTTTATAGAGAATATAATTGTTATATTTGGGTCCCCGCTGGATGAGCAAATGAGACCCATGAGTTTGTAAGTTAATGAGTTGTAAATTGCTGGAAAACTTGAGTTCATGAGTTGTAAATAAACTCCGGTGGAATATAATTATAAAACGCGGCGCCATAGGCGATATGTGAAACTCGGCACCTGATATGCGGTATTTATAGCAAGATGGATTGGAAGTTTTCAAAACTAACCTATTATTTTTGCACAATTGTTTTACGTGTAAGATTTGCTAGTTCCAATAATACACATTTCTTTGCATTGCGGGCAACAAAGGAGCATACAGGGTGTGTCAAATAAGTGGCCGATGTGTTAGAACATTAATTAAAAATATATCCCATGTCATTATGTATTAAAAAACAAACCATTGGTAAGCCCCATTAGTCTTTTATCAAATACACTGTATCCCATTGAATTCCATCTCCTTAAAAATCCGAGATATAATGAATTCAGTAACAAGAATGAAAATCCTACTTTGGCCACTTTTGAACAAGAAAATGACTTTCAAATGAAAAAACTTGCTTTGTGATTACGATGATGATTATAGGATTATGTCAATGTATTGTTTAGGATATTCAAATAATTTATGGTATGTCATGGATAATATGGATGAAAATATGTTTTTCTGTTCAATTCAACTAACTATTAATATTTAGTAGGTAGATTATTATTCATTTTATTGGTTATATTCAATGACACACTGAATGACGATTCTAATCAAAGAGCTCTCTTCACATGAAAAGTGGCCAGAACAAGCACAGGCGTATACATGTCTACGGGATTTGTCATCAGGCGATGCAGGCGATGTACCAGTAATCTTAACGCTGAATCGGGTGTTAAATTAAATCTGACCACAGTCCGACGACATTAAACACTTTGCTCTGCTGCTTAGACAACTTCGTTGTCTGCACAAATAGATATGCAAATGATTTAGCAGCTGTGAATATTTGATCGTTAAGGGGGTTATAGATTTGTATTACCTCAACTAGCTTCAATGAAAACATTTCGTGACCATCAATATGCCAATAAAGCATTTCAGTTTGGTCTATAAGTTTAAAGTATATATTTATATCGGCCTTCAAACTGTGTCTGAGAATCGGGTTTAACCCTGGCATTATTGATTCGTGTATCCCTTTTAAATGCAAAATAGACAACATGTACAACTTGAACAGTGTAGTGTCTCTAAGGTAATGGTAAGGTCGAACCTTTGATTACATTCTAAGACCACCCCGGCGTGCCAGGCGACGGATGGCTGGTTTGGTGCCATAAATCACAGCTTTAAAAACAGCTACATCTTGATACAGTGTCACATACAAAAGTTCAAAAGTTACATCCCTACACCAGATTTCGGACCACAAAAATCCTTCTACACGCTTAGAAAAAATGGTTCTAAAGTTGTCCTGCCAGGAGAACCCTTAAAGGTTCTTTAAAGAACCAAAAATAGTTTCCCAAACATGATACAGCTAACCATTTTTGGTTGATACGTTCTATGAAGAACCTTTTGGGGTTCTTCAATTTTCAAGAACCTTTTTTAAAGGTTCTATGACGGTTCTATAAAGAACCTCTCTCTTGAACCTTCAAAAAAGGTTCTTGAAAATTGAATCATAGAACCAAAAATGGTTCTATATCAACCAAAAATGGTTCTGTATCACGTTTGGGGAACTGTTTTTGGTTCTTTAAAGAACCTTTAAGGGCTCTCCTGGCAGGACGACAAAAAAAGGTTCTTTAATTTCTTAGAGTGTATAATACATAGAGCGAGTCCACATCAGAATGTCAGTGTATAGAACAATCATATTAACAGACATAAAGTAATCATACACTATGAAGAAAATCGATCGGTGCATTTTAAAATGTGCTCAATTACAAGGAGAGAATTCAAGTTTTATTGCAAATAGCGCATGCGCAATGTATGAGATTGGGTTCAGCGCCCGGTTCGTGCACACGATTTTGACCAAAAATGCGGCGGAATTCTATCTTCTAACTTAGCACACTTTTAAACGCTTCCATTGAATATTTTCATATTCTGGGATAAGTTGTGGTATGTTATGGTCTTTCAATACATTCAAATTCAGATGTGGAATCGACCTCTAAATTTATTTTCGAGCAATGTTACTGATCGAAATGATCACTTTTTTATCGTATTTTGGACATATATTTTAAGCAAAACAATAGTAAATAATTTAGGGGTCACACTACTAATTAGAGCTCCATAGGAATATGTACATAAATATGATATAGAACTCTGTTTTAGACCACTAAATTGCGAAATAGGACCTTGTAGAGGTAAGTTTTTCTTAAAGATGATCACTCGATCTCACCAAAAAGTGCAGAAAATATATGAAATCGATTTTCCAAATATGGTCATGGAGCACACTACATCTCTGACGAGCTTGGAAATGTCACCGTAATCGCCACTGTTTCCAGTAAAAAGCACAACCTTGAAATATCTCTCAAAATTTACCTAGATGAAATTCACATTTTATAGTCAGGGTGCATGTATAGGTGATGTCCCATCATAATTAATCAAAAATCCTAGGCATTTAGGCAATTGTATTACTGTCAAGTCTTTTATATATATTGAGAATTTTGCCATGCATAATTTCTGATTCTAGTTTTAAACACCGCACCGTCCTTAAGGGTAGGGGACACCCCATTTAGTGTAGTGCACCCTTTATGATTTCTCCGTGAAAATTCCCTTAAAAATCCCCGACCAAATTTCATACAGAACAGTAAAGGCGTTATCTACCGAATGAATATACTGTGTTGTGGTTTTGGTTCTTATTTTCATATTTATAGTTTAAAGTATGCAGCCGAGCGAATTTGACAATAAACTAGTCCGAAATGAACTGCGTATAGTGATTGGGCGTAACTGCACGAACATAATAACTCGCGTACGTGCGTAAACCCGAAAGAGCGAATCGGACGCTTTCAAAAAAATGACCGCGCGTCCTAATATGTCAATTATGAAATCGTCACACGCATGCATGCATAGCTGTTCGCGCATTTCAAGCATTTGGACGCAACTCCGCGAACAACAACAAAACACGATCGCATGAAATAGCTTGAATTTCGTCCATAGCATTATAACAGTAACTATAAATGAGAAGATGTTTTTGCCTATACATGAAGTAAAAGCGCTATTTAACGTGATCCTCAATAAGTGACTTCATCAAACAAGAGCCATCAACTTCATCATCCTCTTTCGTTGACATATTATGCCCAATAGACAGACAGTTCCTTCCCCCGACTGAGAGTCACCCACACACATTTGCTGCACTTACTGCCATAAACGTCCTGCGGATATCCGCAATATGATACGAATCGAGAAAACGTGTTGGTTCTTGCCTTGAAAAAAACCCACCTGATTTTGTCATATAACAAAGCCAAATAATCTCGTAGTTGCTGAATATCGTCCTTCTTCATTTCCATCTTTATTCTTAACACTTTCCACGCGGCAGGTATCTGCAGACGACATTCCAAAATTTCACAAAATGTTTCAAAAATGTCATATTTATAGAATTTGCATGAGACATGCATTGCAATAAGTACAAACATACCTAGTATCGGTACAGTAATTTTTGAGATAGACCTTAAAAGTTGGGAAAAGTTTCTGACAAATCTGTTTTGTATGTGGTAAAACTAATAGCCGAGTAGAAAGTGTTAATACCAATAGATGTGCGACCTTGCATACTTCCACCTGCCATTGTAGTGATACAATACCAACAGCTGTGCGACCGTGCATACTTCCATCTGCCATTGTGGTGATAATACCAACAGCTGTGCGACCGTGCATACTTCCATCTGCCATTGTGGTGATAATACCAACAGCTGTGCCACCTTGCATACTTCCATCTGCCATTGTGGTGATAATACCAACAGCTGTGCCACCTTGCATACTTCCATCTGCCATTGTGGTGATAATGCCAACAGTTGTGCGACCTTGCATACTTCCATCTGCCATTGTGGTGATAATACCAACAACTGTGCCACCTTGCATACTTCCATCTGCCATTGTGGTGATAATACCAACAGCTGTGCCACCTTGCATACTTCCATCTGCCATTGTGGTGATACAAAAGGTTGTTACCTCAAACAGAGACCTGTTTCTAATATTATTTAGTTTCCGATGTTTCCCATCTACCATGTCTATCATATCTAGGAATATGATATGTTGATACCTTTAGGGCAACATTGCTAAAGTTGCAAGTCTACTTCCTTAGGACAGGGACGGTTACGCGGTATCTTCTGTCTTTACACGCGTTAGTGGAACCCCCAGTGCCTCGGGTTGGCGAGCGTTGATAAATTGCAATCATTATATGATGCATTAAAAACATCATTATCTCTTGGAAGTGAAATCAGTGGCGTACCCAGTGGGGAGGGGGGGGGGGGGGGGGGGGGATCCAGGGCCCTGTCGGTAAAAACGACCCTCCGTCGGTAGATTTGCGATTTTGACCATGCGATTTTTTTCGGCCGGTTATGCGGTCAACTTCATCGCTACACCCGCCCCCACCCCCACTTATCAAGATTTCAGCTACTGACTGTAAAACAATTGTGCATGTTTTACGATTTTTTTTGGAGTCTGTACAAAAATTAGTCGGTACATCATGCCTTTCGTCGGTACAACTATGGTCGTGCCCCCCACCCCACCCCAGTTTCCAAAAGATTGGTACGCCACTGAGTGAAATAGATTATAGCAGTATTGTGATACCAGAAATGATCGTTATGTCAAAAAAGTAACCCTTTTTCTTGTTGGGCATTGATTTCCAATATTTTCATATTGTCAACCTTTATTTGTTAAAGCGATCTAGACTTATTGAGATTTGTACTTCTTTGCCAGATATAAATTGTGTTCCGAGTCGATTACGATTCCACCGGCGCTTCTTAACTCCCTTTATAATCCATGCATCGATTCAAGTTTCTTAACTTCACTACTACGGTATTCTTACGCAGTAGTTGTTATATCTACATTATTTGTAGCATCGCGATTTGTTTGTGAGAGGATTTGTTTGATTATTGAGGAATTAACCAAGAGGGTCTCGATATAATTTATTCACAGTACATTGTAAAATAAGCATTAAACTACCCCCCCCCCCCATGGATCTTATAATACGATATATTTGCCACGATTGTAATGGTTCCGATCGCCAAAATTCATACTAGTGGATATAATAACCGGATCTTCGTAAAAATACACCTTAACCATCCCTCAGCAGAGACACGGGCTAAGACCTGCACGCCATGTATGATGGCCTATCGTCATGTGATCGTCCATAATTGGCTCATATGACCAGAGGGGTTTTATAGCTTGGCTTAATGATTGTTTTAGTTATATCAAAACAGCCGGTATAGATTTCAAACAAAGATGTGCCTTATGTTACACTTCCAGTTGCACCTGTATTTGAAGTGCTACAACGGCCACTTGAATCGACTATGGTTGCTACTTAACTCGACAAATAGGCATTATTACTTCTGTTTTATAGGTGACAGTTTGTTGTGTACGTCACGATTTGTTACTTTTCTCCCTACCTGGAAATAGATATTATCGGCCGAGTGCACCAATGACGGGTAGCTGAAGAATAGCGCTACCTCGCTAGTAAGCTACTAGGCTAGTAACTAGCGGGTAATTTATGCTAAATGTTATACCTGACCGGACCCAAGTGTAAGTTGGGGCATAACGTTTTATGCCACAAGTCAGTCAATTCTAGCAGTAGCGTAAATTTGTTGTGAACATTGGAGGGGATGATTCGCTGATGCTGAAGGACCAATTGCGCTTGCATGCCCAGGGTGTCTATTTGATGTGGAATGTGACCCCTCATAAGCTGAAAGATTTTATATTTTTGAAAATCCATTCATGCAATTTGGTGATTTTTTTAAAGTCAAAATTTAGATCAACTCCTTTGCCCATTCAAACACTAATCGCACCGACTTTGGGTCATATTTTGACCAAAATGTACTAATAATTGTCCAAGGATCTTAAATAATGACTAAATAAATAAACTTGTTATTGTTTGTATTAATTAAAAACTGATAAAGCCAAGTTTAACATTATTGTGAGTGGAAGGGTAGAACTAGAAGAACGAAAAAAATAAAAGCAATCGTGCCGTGCGTGGTCTGGGGTTCGAACCGGGGTTCTGCGATTAACAATCGAAGGACAAGGTATCCACGCCACGGAAGTATCTGTGTTATGAGATGTGTTATAATTGTATATAATGGTTTCCATCGGGTGCTTGTGTTTGTCATTAAAATTGTGCTTTTTGGTACAATGTTTGTATGTGCCCCTCGCCCAAAATATGTTTGTAATGTCATGATAGTTCTTATTTTTGAAAAAGCGGTAAACAAACTTCGAAATTTTTGGCCATAAAATGGCATCATTTTTTCCCGGATCGCAGGCCGACTCCACGTGATTCTTGATTTACACTCACCTATGACCTAGCGAGTGACGACACATTTTTAATACTACGGAGAACCATTCACTTCAGAATTTTACAGTAAACTATAGGTTAACACTTGGCATATGCGCCAATTAATTTTGTAAGGGGACGATGCTGATTAATGTGGATATTTACCTCGCTAGTTGCTATTCTGGTGTTACTCGGCAGTTATGCTCTAAAAATTACATCGTTAGTAAGTTATGCTACAGTTAGAGCATAACTACTAGGGAGGTAGCTTACCTCTCTATTAAGTTACCCGTCATTGGTGCACTCGGCCGGTGTCTCCTGCGTCTATGGTTCAATCAGTTCCAAATTGGAGAGAACTATTCGGTTTTTATCTCTCCGCGTGCAAAAGTAATCCAAGTGTACGCCCGCGATTATGGCTATACGCACGCGGTATTGGCCGCACGCATATGATGCACAGTGCGCTAGATGTAACCTCGCTGGCTAGATGCCTTCATGCGCGCCCGCGTCCTTCTATATTCATTCAATCCCAATTTGGAAATGATCAGACCATATAGTTCCTTGCGTCGTTTTGCAGCTTGGCGTGCGTACAACAGGCTGAAGTTAGTATCTGGCTTTACTCATTGGATGTTGTCCTGGGGATCATTTCACACAGGAAATGTCCGTGATAATATTGGTAACTATTGCGTAGGGCATTATCATAGATATTGGTTTCGTTTATCAAAACTAGATAAAGACAATCTTTGATACATGTATAGGTCGCCTCGGTCATCCGGGTATTTTTTGGTCACCTGCCGTTGACAACAAAGGAAAACGTTTTAACACATCAGTGTGTTCACTCTACTGAACCATACACAAACTCGTTTCAAGTGATCGCGAGAGGCTGTGTAAACTGTATATATCAATATTGTCCAACACTCACCTACTTATACAAAGTAAAACATAGGTGAATTATCATTATGAGAATGAAAGAGAACTGCATTGAATATAAACTACGCATCAAGCGCGCAAATGGAACTATTTGTTTCCTTAAAGGCCCTCGAAGACCTGTTTGATAAGCCTCTCATGTTCAAGAGAATCTAGAAACAATAGACAGAACATAACTGTAAATGTGATCTTTGTGAGGCATGCTGATGCTGCTTAACACTCTCTACGCGGCAGTGGTCTGCAAACGATATTCCAACATTTCACAAAATGTTTAAAAAATGTCAAAATTATCGAATTTCATTACCATATTTGGAATCACCATTAGAAATGCATTAAAGTAAATACAAACATGCCTAGTATAATTTGGTTCAGTAATCCTTGAGATAGGCATTGGAAATTGCGAAAGGTTTTTGAAAAATCTGGTGTATGTATAATGGTAAAACTAATAGCCGCGGGGAAAGTAGGACAAGCCTCATTATTAGGAATATGAGATTTATCTAAAAGATAAATCAGCGAATACAATCCGTTCATCACATAGCCGTCGAGGTAGAAGAAAAAAAAAAGAAAAAAAGAAAAGAAAAAAGAATGTGCTTTGCATTAAGAATAAAAATTGCATACATCAAGCAACCAATCGTTTCAAATGTCATGTTCAAAAGGGCTATAGTCACGTTTCATAGATAATTTCTTTGTAGTAACGTAATAATGGTCCATGCTACAATATTTTATTTGTATTGTTCATACGCTAATGTTTGTGTATGACTCAACATTCATCAACCCTCATAATTATTGCGTGAAGTATTTCGTTTTGATTGATTCGTTTATCACACTTCACTGACAAACAAACAGCCAAAAAGACATACAAATGAGAATATTTTGACAGAAAAATATTGCATGCATTTGATTACCCACATATTATTAAGAAAAAAATATAAATCGCTATCTACTCTTCAGTATACAAACTACATGATTGATATTCGTTGTTATTTCCGTGACTTTATGTTCAAAAATAACGTTTATAGAGAGTATAATTGTCATATTCGGATCCATGCTGGATGAGCAAATGAGACCCATGAGTTGTAAGTTAATGAGTTGTCAATTGCTGGAAAACTTGAGTTTAAGAGTTGTAAATAAACTCAGGTGGAATATAGGCTAATTATTATAAAATGCGGCGCCACAAGCGGTATGTGAAACTCGGCACCTGATATGTGGTACGCACACTTCCTTGCCGATTAAAAACGCGCCAAAATGGGCAAAAATCTGTAACGTATTCTCGTACTAAACGCGCGTTTAGCCTAACACCGTCGCTAATTAAACTCGTGTTTAAGTCCATCATTTAGACATGACGTTTAACAAAACACGGCTTAAAAACTATTCAAATATCGTATCCAGAGAACTCGTAGGGTAATTTCATGCAGGTATAATTTATGATACGTACATAGTGGCCCAGAAAGACACGTGTGGGAGTGCCGCGGCAGTGAGCCTTTGCGCAAACATGCACTCGACGCTTTACCACGGTATGATTACGCGGTACGCGGTAGTACGCGCAACGCAAAATATCGTTCTAGTGGCAGCGTTTGTTTGCTGTTTTTGGAGCCAATTGTTAACCAATTTCACTGGAATATACTTTATCTCACTTCCCGTTATTTCCTCTATAATATTTCATGCAAAGTAGATGACACTTTGATCAAAACTAACGGAGTACTAAGGATAACAAACACACAAACACACACCCACACACCCGTTTCCAGATGTATAGCAAGATGGATTGGAAGTTTTCAAAACTAACCTATTATTTTCGCACAATTGTTTTACGTGTAAGATTTGCTAGTTCCAATAATAACAATTTATTTGGATTGGGGGGGGGGGGGGCAAAAAAGGAGCATACAGGGTGTGTCAAGTGATAGAACATTAATCAAAAATATATTCCTATTAGTCTTAATTTCACCACCCAACTTCCGAGATATAATCAATTCAGTAACAAGAGTGCAAATCCCACTTTGGCCACTTTTGAACAAGAAAATGACTTTCGACTGAAAAAACTGGCCTTTTGATTCCGATGATGATTATAGGATTATGCCTATGTATTGTTTAAGATACCGTCAAAAATTCAAATAAATTATGGTATGTTATGGATAATGAAAATATGTTTTTCTGTTCAATTCAATTAACTATTAATATTTAGTAGGTAGATTATTATTGATTTTATTGATTATGTGCAATGACACACTGAATGACGATTCTAATCAAAGAGCTCTCTTCACATGAAAAGTGGCCTAAGCTGAATTTGAACATGCCCGAGTAGACGTGCCATAAATTGCCATAAAGTTCTTATGGCACATTAAAGATTGCTGAATATGATTATTAGTATTTCGAGAGCGATTTTTATATTGTTCATGGCTGTTTGTTTCCATGGGACACTTATTTTTGACACACCCTGTATAGTCAACTGGCTTTTTATAAGAGATAGGGGAGGGCGTACTTATATTTTCTGAAAATAACTCCTGAATCACAAACATGTCACTTAGACTTCGATTGACAACAAACCACGGCTGTTTTCTATAGATAGTTGACTAACATTAAACTAAGCATGGTGTCACTTTCTGAAATACATTTTGAAAACCGGTTCTTAATATAAAGAGATAGGATTCTGAAGAAGCCCACCCACATAAAGTAACGACCAGAAGCTTGGATTCCTGGATTCTCTGAAACTTCACCTCCCACAAGAACGTTGTTGGCATTTAGCTAGCTTCTACAATAACATTCACATGAAATTAAAGCGTCTTAACGTCTTCAAAATCGTGTTGCTTATTTAAAATTTGTTTGTCCTAACAGCGCGGCGGTTACAGTACTTCCCCGTTGTCCATTGGATTCATTTCAGGACTTCGACAATTTATTAGAATATAAAACCCGGGGCCATAAACTCTTCGCCATCCTAAACTGCGTAGGTACATTACATCTAAAGGCACAAATCCTCACAAAACCACTCAATTCTCTCAGCTTAAACGTCAATGTTTTAAATTCCAGACATGTGTATAAAGGAATCACAAAACACATCAAAACAACCCCTGCAGTCGAAGCAAGGACGCGACTAGTATGAAGTATTTATATTGCCGACAGGTAAAGCACACAACTTGCAAAACAAATAGCTAGGCAAAATACTGACATTTCAGGACAGACATCAACAACACTAGATAGATAACAATAAATAGGATATTTCGGATAGCTTTAACCAACGGGAACTTCCTTTACAATGGGTTGTATAACTATTGCATCATCTCATATTAACGTATTGCTAGGACAGGTTTTGTAAAATAATCTTGGTTTATTCAACTTCTATATTTCAGATGGTGTATTGTAATATCCTAATAAACACTTCTAGAGTTCTCTCTAAAATCAGCCAATGTTGAATTATAATCAAATACAAAGATGATTGCATACTCAATGCATTGGATATCAATATATTTTGCTGAAGACATTGAAGAAGAACACCTGAAAATGTATGTCAGTTGCCAGGGAAAGATTCAAGGGAAGCAAGTCTGATTATAACTACGTGTAGACACCTTAATATACTTGTGTATCTACCCTACTTTGTCACATTGCAGGCAAGGTGCTTGTTCAAACCTGTTGTCTCAAAAGTTTCAAACGAGGTGTCAAATTGTGTGTAACAAAAATACTCTATAAACACGTATTAGCCACTATTTCAGCGTATACGCGTTTAAGGTATCAATGATTTCAGAACAAATCTTTCAGAATTGATTACATGAAACTATGGTAAAAAACTCAGTTTCAGTGTGATACAAGAGTATATTGTTCGCGTTAGGACGAAATTTATATTCTTTTCGAGTGCAAAACTTTCAGTGCAATTCAATAGTAATATCATTATCATCTTGGGTAGAGTGGTAAATACTTACTAATTCAAAAGTTTAAAACTGGCGCTTCTATATGGCAACTTATTTTTAATATTGAACCAATACATTATTTGACAAATAAGTATAATACCGGTATGATATTGTGTGGCAATAATGTTACACTACAAATCGAGTCTGTCGTGGTCTTTAAAGTAGAAGAAATATGCAAAAGATATCTGTTGAACGTAACATTAGAAACATATTTGTAAAGGGTAGAAATTGCGAGAGGTAAAACGGTACGGTTTTGGGCTGACAGTCCGTGCCCTAGTTTGATTTTTCAACATTGGTATGCAAGTGGTGTCCCCGGTATCATTCTAGTCTGAGTACCCTCATAACCATTCAGACTCCTTCTTCCATCGAGATCAATTACGTATGCATCTCTTGTATGTATGCACTATAAGGGAATGAACTTGCATTCATCGTTAAAACCTAAATTGGAGTAAAGCAATTCGGAGAAGCTTTTGCAATGTTTGACTGGTGTTCCATTTTTACAATTCGGCAAATTAAATCTAACAGATTGATTTAGATGTAGTATATAATTAATGATATATGTAATTAGCAAACTACGTGCAGTCATCGAAGCCCTAGTAAAAAGCATACATACACAGTACACCATAACCATGTTTTTCGAGATAATTAAAGTTTGAATGCTCGAAAGTAGAACCAGCATTAAAATCCTTAAATTGTTACAGGAGAGTACAATCAACTAAACGCCATTTGAAAGCCAACTAAATAATCTTTAAGTTTTTTTACCGTTCATAAGAGCAATGCATGGACAGGTGTACCTTTTAAGGGAAAACCCGTGTGGAAACAAAGTACGTATAAACATATGTTTGTATTAAAAGACTAAGGTTAACCAACCCAGAAATACATTTTGTTGTTGTTAAATACGAGGGTGTCATGTTAAAGATTCAACATACGAGGCATCATTGTGGCATGACTTGCCAATGAATTTGACTGATTTGCAGGCAATCTTATTAATACATGATATTACAATATTTGGATCATCCATTGTTTTCCATTTTCTATATTAAAATCATGCTTTTATATCTAACGATACAATATGGAGAAATATCTGTATCTGCTTCGACCGCATCAGAACCACAGTAACACAGATACCCACTATCATTTATATATTGTGTAGCTATGCTGAATAAGAACTATGATAGAGACAAATGTCATGAGGCTGACATTCATATTGACGATGTAATGAGGGAGGAGGTATAACTTATTGAACATCCCTTGTAGATGATGAGTGACATTCCAACGAAATATTTTAGACAATATACCTGTTCAAATTTCTTAAGCTTCCTGCTTCGATGAAAGGGAGCATTGCTCTTTACATTTTTAACAAGGCTAGTATTAATTTTACTTAATAAATGTTTGTACTTATTGTAATGCATTTCTCATGGTGATTCCAATTATGATAATGATATTTAATTATTTTGATATTTTTGAAACATTTTGTGAAATTTTGCAATGTCGCACTTACGTGAGGATATGCTGGTTCCAATAATAACAATTTCTTTGCTTTGTGGGCAAAAATGGAGCATAGTATCTCAACTCGCTTTTTATAAGAGAAGAGGGCGCACTTAGATTTTCTGAAAATAACTCCTGAGTCACAAACATGGCACTTAAGACTTCTATTGACAACAAACGACGGCTGTTTTCTATAGATAGTTGACTGACATTAAACTAAGCATGCTGTCACTTTCATAAATATTTTAACAATTGGCCTTTAATATAAAGAGATAGGATTCCCTGAAACTTCTCCTCCCACAAGAACGCTGTTGACTTTTAGCTAGCTTCTGCAATTACATTCACATGAAAATAAAGCGTCTTAACGTCTTCAAAATCGTGTTGCTTATTTATAATTTGTTTGTCCTAAACAGCACGGCGGCTACATTACTCACCCGTTGTCCATTGTCGTAGTTGGATTCATTTCAAGACTTTGATAAGTTAATAGAATATAAAACCCGGGCCGCCAACTAGTCGCCATCTTAAACTGCGTAGGTATTAGACGTAATATACGCCCTCGACTGTTCCCCTCCAGCCCAACACGTAGTATTATCAACCAAGCACAATACCTGTTCAAATGGCTCAACCAAAGCTGTTATAATTAGCGGCATATCCCCGCCTCTATATTTGCCGACTACCAAGCTGTTCCAACCCGCGGGCTACTCCCATCGAAGAGTGACTCTGGACACGAGGGCGTTAGGAATTGGTAAAAAACGTTTGGTGGTTTGTTCGGGGCAATCCCACGTGTCTCAATGCTCCCTTATCCTCATGAAAATACTGCAAAAATGTCACTTTTTAACTGCTATTTAAATGCATGGCCCTTGATGCAAGTCAATGCCATCCACGCTCCATCGCGCCTTCGGCGCTCCATGTCACTGCATAGGCCTATATGTAGCACAGGGACATGCACTCCATTAATTCTCTATCGCGCCTTTGGCGCTCCATGTCACTGTATAGGCATATATGTAGCACAGGCACATGTATCGCAAGTGTGTTCCATTTTTAACTGGAAAATCAGTAAATCAGAAAATCAGCGAGCCCGATATCAGTGCTAAGTAGGTACATTACATCTACAATGTTTTAAATTCCAGACATGTTTGCAAAAGCATCACAAAACACATCAAAACAATCCCTTACAGTCGTAGCAAGGCTGCGTCTAGTATGAAGTACTTACATTGCCGACAGGGAAAGCACACAAACATGCAAAACAAATAGCTAGGCAAAATACTGACATTTCAGGACGGACAACAACAATAATAGCTAACAATAAATTCCCCTAGATATAGGATATAGCGTTAACCAAATGGAAACCTTTTCAATGGGTTGTACAAATATTAAACCATCTCAAATGTCAACGTATTGCTAGGACCCGCTTTGTAAAATAATCTTGGATTCCTAATAAACCTGAGTTCTCTCTACATGTTATCAGCCAATATTTCATTATAATCTCAAATACAAAGCTGATTACATACTCAATGCAAATATCGATATGTTGCTGAAGACATTGACGAAAAACACCCAAAATGTGTTATTGGTATGTTAGTTGCCAGTGAAAGATGTGTAGACACCTTAACACTTTCTACACGGCAGGCGTCTGCAGACGACATTCCACAATTTCACAAAATGTTTCAAAATGTCAACATTGTAGAATTTCATTACCATATTTGGAATCAGCATGTGAAATGCATAGAAATAAGTACAAATATTCCTAGTATTGGTTCAGTAACTCTTGAGATAGACTTTGAAAGTTGGGAAAGGTTTCTGAAGAAAAAAATGGTAATGGTAACATAATAGCCGCGTGGAAAGTGTTTATGTATTTGTCTACCCTACTTTGCCACTTTGTGCTTGTTCAAACTTGTGTCTCAAGAGTTTCAAACGAGGTGTCACATTGCATGTAACAGTGTAACACATACTCTATATAACGACCAAAACACGTTGAGAAATTGATTATCTTTGAGAGTCATAGAAACTCGTATTGTCAACATTGTTGAATTTCATTACCAAATTTGGAATCAACATGTGAAATGCATTGAAATAAGTACAAATATAGGCCAGTTCTCAAGACCTACTTTTTTGAAAAAAAATCAGTTCCTAAGAACCCAGTCAGTTCCGTTCTGTAACCCCCCTAATTGAGACCCTTGGTCATGTTGGTGGCACACCCCTACCCCCAAAAAAGTTGAGTGCCCCCCCCCCCCCGCGGAGGAGGAGGGGAGAAGGAGGGGAGGGAAAAGGAGAGGCCGGGAGCTTTTATTAGTGTCTCTCACTTTATCTCTACGTCTCTGAACCATGTGAGTGTTTTATAGTTTTATAACGAAAGTAAATATTGATAGCAAGGAGAGTTTTAGGTCATCCAGGCAAGTTAAAACCCAACAGCTCGGCCATCTGAATCACCAGTGGCGTAACCAGGAGGACAGTCCCCCCACCCCCATTTGCAAAAGAGTAACAAATAAAAAGGAAGATAAGGAGGAAGGTAACGAGCATAGACAGTGCAAGCGGGGAGTGCCCCCTGCCCCCCATCATTGTCACGGTGGGGACGATGCCCCCCCCAAAAAACTCCCCCCCAACAACATTTGTTTGCGCGAATTAGTTTCAATGTTTAACTATTCAAGCTTGCGCTTAATAACATGGTTTCAGGAACGTTTTCTGGACCATTTGAGGGATGAAAATATAATTTTTTAGTTAGATTCAATGTTTCTTTATTCAAGTTATAAAAAGATGGCTTAAGGAACGTTTTTCTGGACCAGTTTAGTTTCAAAAACTGACAGTTTGTATGTGTTAAAATAGCCATTTTTTTGCGCTTCGCGCGAATTGGTTTACTTGTTTATTCCAGCTTTATAACAACGTTGCAACATGTTTCAAAAACGTTTTCTGGACAATTTTAGTTAGCAAACTAGACATTATTGCGCGTTTCAAGCCAATTGGTCTCATGGTTTTTTTATTATTCAAGCTTAAACAAAATGGCTTTATGAACGTTTTTGTTTACAATAACCAATTTGTGCGCGCTACGCGCGAATTAGTTCAAATGTTTTATTTATTCAAGCTTAACAAGATGGTTTCAGGAACGGTTTTTTAACCTTTCTTTTTACAATAGCCATTTTTTTAAAAATATTTTGTTATTCAATTTGAACAAGATGGCTTCAGAAACGTTTTCTGGTGCTTTTGCTACGCGCGTATTAGTTTCACTGATCATTTACTATTCAAGCTTAACAAGATAGCTTCAGGAACGTTTTTCTAAACCTTTATTTTTACAATAGCCATTTTTTCGCGCTCCGCGGGAATTATTTTTTATTTTGTGTTATTCTATTTCAACAAGATGGCTTCATAAACGTTTTCTGAACCTTTTTAGTGTTAAAATAGACATTTTTTTCGCGCTACGCGCACAGTAGTTTCACTGTTTATTTATTATTCAAGCTTAACAAGATGGCTTCAAGAACGTTTTTCTAAACCTTTCTTTTTACAATAGCAATTTTTTGCGCGCTCCGCGCCCATTATTTTTATACTACTTTGTTTTTCAATTGGAACAAGATGGCTTCAGAAACGTTTTCTGGACCTTTTTAGTGTTAAAATAGACTTTTTTGGCGCGCTACGCGCAAATTGATTTCACTGTTTAATTATCAGTCAAGCTTAACAACATGGCTTAAGGAACGGTTTGTTAAACCCCAGGTTAAACCTTTCCTTTTACAATAGCAAATATTTCAAAAAATCCAATCCAAGCCAAAAATCCAATTCCAAGGGGGGCACACCCCCCTCAGACTCCCCCTGTCCGCGTTACCGCGGATAGCAGTGCGAACCAATGGAATTTATTTTTAAGCCCCCCGGGTAAAAAAATCCTGCGCACGCCTATGCTACAAATCGAGGCTGTCGTGTCTTTAAAGAGGAAGAAATATGCAAAAGATATATTTTGTTAAGCATAACATTAGAACAATATTTGTAAAGGGTGAAAGGGCGAGAGGTAAAACGGTACGGTTTTGGGCTGACAGTCCGTACCCGAGTTTGATTTCCACATTGGTATGCAAGTGGTTAGTCTGAGTACTCTCATAACCTAATTCCCAAATCCCATTTGATTCAGACACATTCTTCCTCCATTGAGATCAATTACGTGTGCATCTCTCGCATGTAGCCTACAATGTATGCACTATTAAGGGAATCCACTTGCATTCATAATAATAACCTAAATTGGAGTAAATCAATTCGGAGAAGCTTTTGCAATGTTTGACTGGTGTTCCTTTTTTACAATTCGGCAAATTAAATCTCATAGTTTGAAATGTCTTATTCTAGTGATTTAGAGGATTGATTAATGATTAATGTACGTGCAGTCATCGAAGTCCTAGTAAAAAACATATAATTACATGTAAATGATTCATAGTAATGGATTACAAATCTCCAAAAATGAAGCATTTGAACTGAAATCAATTCAATATTTTCATAATGATAGGGATTAAAATATAGAGTATGCCCTTAAATTGCTCTCCACATTGAATATTTTATGTTGATCCCATTTCCAAATCAAACAATAATCGGTAATGGATCCCAATTTCCTCGTAGATAGCATTAGAGCTATGACACCCTAGGCATGTAGATTAACCATTGATATCATCCTTTGTCGACGTTGTAGCGCCAGATGCGGCCTAACGCAGTGCCTTTCGTTAATATCGAATTCCCGATTTGATATCGTTTTCAGAAGAACTAAAAACGTAGAGTAGAAATCAGGAAAGATCTTAATAATATCAATATTTCATTGCGTTACACTTTGTTATAAAAGTCCCGCTATATGTGTTAATACGATGTCTGCTGATAAAGAAAATTGTTAGATACTTTACAGGATGCCCTAAAACATGACAACGGTGAACATGTTCCGCGTCATCGCGTTTATTAAATGTTCATTTAACACGGTACACCAAAACCATGTTTCTCTAAACAATTGAAGTTTGAATACTCGTAAGTAGATCCAGCATTAAAACCCTTAAATTGTTACTGGAGAGTACAATCAACTAAACGCCATTTGAAAGCCAACTAAATAATCTTTAAGTTTTGTTACCGTTAATGCTAAATAATGAATAATTCATAAGAGTAATGAATGGACAGGTGCACCTTTTAAGGGAAACATTGTATGGGAACAAAGTACATATCAACATGTTTGTATAAAAAATACTGAGATTAACCCAGAAATACTTTTGTCATTCAATAAGTTTTACCTCCTACCTCATAGCTTTAGTTATATAAGCCAGTCTTATGGAATATTCTAAAACTGTATCTTTGCATCTCAGCTAAAATCTCAGCATCTCGTAGTAAATTGATCTGAGTACTGGTTGTACTTTTCTGAAGATGCAGTGAAAACCGAATGTCCATTTAGCGTGACGGAAATATGTCCTCTGATTGTCCAGAACCAGATCAGGACGACCATTAAGTTTAACCTCTTCTAATGAATATGCAAATGTTACATCTGTTTTTCATAAGAAAATCATGCTCTTATATCAACACAGATATCAATTATACGAGGGGGTATCAAAAAGTGTTAGAAATCACCCAGAAGAGAAGGAGCCAGAAACTTCATTTTGATATGTGATCCTTAAAACATTTTTACAGATGAGATTACAGTAGAGATTCTCAGATTGACCGCCATTGATTGATCCTTAGATTGTCTCAGATTGTGTTATTCCGAAAACAGCAATAAATAGTTTAAAGTATTGACAGAAATAAGTCAAAAGTCATTACAAACAAACTTGGTGACAATAATCTTATGGGTAACATGGGGTGTACAAAGTTTGACCTCTAATGACCCCTACATGACCTTTGACCCATTTCTGTCAACAATTTAAAACGATTTGTTGTTGTGTGGGGAATAACGCAATCTGAAGCAATCTGAGAATCAATCAATGACGGTCAATCTGAGGATCTTTACAATGGCGGTCTGTCGACAGGTAATAAATAGTGGGAGAAATGTGTGACTTGGCACAGTGACTTTGTAAAGATGTCTGAAGGATCACATATCAAAATTAAGTTTCCAGCTCCTTCACTTCTTGGTGATTTCTAAAACTTTTTGATACCCCCTCGTATGTAATGTGTAACTGCGATTAAGAGCTCTAATAAAGACAAATGTCATAGGGCTGCCATTCATATTGACGATGTTATCAGGGAGGAGGTATAACTTATTGAACGACCCTCGTAGATGAGTGACATGTCCACGAATTATTTTAGATATTCGTGCCTGTTAACATATTAATCAATATTTTTAAGCTTCCTGATTTGATGAAAGGGAGCATTGCTCTTGACACTAAATACACCCCTATATTATTACAGAATAAATGAGCTTGTAA
Organism: Ophiura sarsii; assembly: GCA_035610835.1. Classification (NCBI taxonomy): domain Eukaryota; kingdom Metazoa; phylum Echinodermata; class Ophiuroidea; order Amphilepidida; family Ophiuridae; genus Ophiura; species Ophiura sarsii. Next base: position 31,501,836 of record CM069445.1, read on the forward strand.
ATGTTATTGAAGTTCACTAACCCTCTTAGGATATTATCTGTGAACAACTTAAACACATTTTAGCATTGTAGTAGTTTAACATCCCTACGTCGGTCAGCGAAACCTCTTAATTATTCTAATTGGTCAGATGAGTTTGGTAATTTGTCGGATAGTTGATTTGTTTCCGTATGCCGTCGGTCACGATAACTGACATGATTTGCGAACTGCTTTGAGCAAAACTGACTATCACAATATAATAATACAATTACAATTAGATGTCTCCATACTAGATACAATGACACGATGTTTCTTAGTGTGCACTTAGTTACACGTTAAGTACCAGAAGAAACTGATATGCCCATTAAACAGATATGCCCATTCAACCCCGGAGATTTAAGTGGCCTACACCACTTTCACCGTTTTTAAGCGTACCAAAAACGCTCGCATTTCGCAATGAATGGTTGGTTACCACCATTCAAGTTATTTGAAGAAGAAAAAGGAAAAAACCAACAACATTATTTTCAAATATTATTTCACTATGCTCACAATATCTAATTGCTTTATACTTTTCCATGGTTATCTCAAAAAGCGGTCAACTCACATCATCACGGTATAATCTATTCATACGAGTTTAAGAATCGGAGTAGCATAAGAGGTTATACCAACTGTTTAGACAATTGGTCACATCTCTGCCATTATACCACCGATTTTAACGAAACGAAATTATCTTTGCGAATAAATAAAATTACAAAAAAATAGTGATATATTAAAGATATGTCTAATAATATCTTTAACATTAGTGTTATTGTTACACCCTGGGGACCATGGGGACAGTTCTCATTGTTTGACAGACCCTTAACGATGTTGAGTGACGCCTGATTTTAATTGCAAACTGTAACGCCATGATAACGTAACGCACCGATAGAACAATTATCTAAACTGTGGGAAAACCCCCTAAAACTACCATATTGTTTTTGATTGACAGGTCGGATCTTTTAAGAACCGACCTGTCAATCAAGATGTTCAGTTCAATAAAATTACATACGTAAACATCATCTTCTAAAATATGTCATCACAAGATAATCAAAGCCAGGGCTGACATTAAACACGAAAATATATACCAAATCGAAGACATGAAAAGACTGACGACCAATCTCGTAAACCCAACTGAACAGAACACTCAAGATCCCTGTCCCTCGCAAATTCCTTTTTATTAGAAACAGTGATAGGTTTGAAGAGCTCTAATGGTACAACACGTCGCCAATACTAACAGAGTAAATAAACACGTACTGGTATGGCTGAATGGCTGGGGTTACTATGTGACGAATACACCTTTAAAAGTGATATTATATACATTATGTCCATGGCCTATTAATAATTCTTAATTTAAAAATACAAAATATATAGTTCCGTTACCTGTTTATATCTCCGGTAAAATAATTCGCAGTCTAAAGGGGCTGTGCACCTTCAGGTACAGCCTCCCTAAAACTGCCGTAACTTCTTTATTATTTATTAAATCTATATAAAAGTATACATTTTTTTGCAGAAAAGGGTTCAATGAATCCAAACATGATCATGAAATTGACAATTTTGGGAGAAAATGATAAAAAACACGGTTTTTGACCCATTTTAGGTTCTGCAAAGATAACTCAAAATATATATTTTGTTAAATTTTATCATACTAGTTTTATTATATTCCTCATGCAATTCCCTAGGAATCGGTGTTTTTTTTACATTTTACTTTATTATTTTTTGAATTATCGACCAAAAAGTGCCAACAAATATGATTTTTTACCAAAAAACGTGATTTTCACGATTTTGGAGGTTAAAAATCACGTTTTTTAGCACTTTTTGGTCTATAATTCAAAAAATAATAAAGTAAAAATTAAAAAAAACAAACGATTCCTAGGGAATTGCATGAGGAATATAATAAAACTAGTATGACACAATTTGGCAAAATATATTTTGAGTTATCTTTGCAGAACCTAAAATGGGTCAAAAAACATGTTTTTTATAATTTTCTCCAAAATGGTCAATTTCATGATCATAGTTGGATTCATTGAACCCTTTCCTGCAAAAAAATGTATACTTTTATTAAGATTAAATGAATAATGAAGAAGTTACGGCAGTTTTACGGAGGCTATGCGAAGGTATGGGCGCGTGTGGTCCAGCGGATATCACCCTCGCTCCACAATGCAAAGATTGTGGGTTCGAGCCCCGTTGGTGCCAACGTGTTGTGTCCTTGGGCAAGGCACTTTACCGCACTTGCCACGCTTCACCCAGGTGTATAATTGGGTACCGGCATTAATTCATGTTGGGAAGTAAAACAGACTCGCTGTGCGGGAGGAGTGGCGAACCCCCCACAGCCAAGTATTACATGGGGAGTCTGGCCTAAACGCTAATGAAAGAGAGATGGGCACTCCGCGCGCGAGCTTTGCTCGGCACGAGTCTTTACTTTACTTTTATGCGAAGGTGCACATCCCCCTTAAACTAAAATCATATTTGGATAGAGAGGGCTTGTAGAATTATTTTGATACCAAACCTTTGTTTGTGCTGTCAAAGTCCAGAAGAAAGTTTTCCGAGCTGTAAAACTGCATTTCATACATACGCGTGTGACGGGTTTACTGAAGAAAAGGGTGCGATAGAGGAAGAGAGGTAGTGAAGATAAAAAAGATTTTTTCCACGGTGATTATTCTTAATTCGAGAATGAAATAATACTTATAATGAACATTATTAATGTTGTGCACAAAGTGTAATAAACGAAAAATCCACACGAATGGTATGTGAAGAACATGTAGTAAGTGATTACCGCGACGTACACCTTGAACAATTATATTGTGAGAAATGTGACCAAACCTTTCAGCGGTTGTTTTATATTAGTCTATTAAAGGCAATGTAGACTGACAACAACATATTGAGAATTGAAAGGTATTTTCTTCATCCAAACCTCTTGCAATCTACTCTCAACAGTGCTGTTGCCCCCTTCAAAGTCACATTACCAGCAACCGCATCATTTCAATTGAGTACGTACATCAAATTGAAAGGTACACGCATCAACATCTTTTTGATGCACGTTAATGCTGGTACAGGAAAAACAACTCTATACCAGCATGACAATGTACAGTTGGAATTGGGTTACGGGGCTGCACTACAGTTACACCGGTTGCTATACTAATCTTGGAATGGGCTCCTGGACCCCTGGACATTTGAGTTGCATTCCCGGGGTATACATTTTCCGTATACGTGTTTTTTGTTTAAGATCTGTTACTGTCCAGGCAAGCCATGGAATCTATTGGACTATGTACTAATACGCTTGATCACGCACTGTACGCTTCAAGTCACTATCCAGATGTGATCTTGTGAGAGTATTTATGGTGTGCTCGAAAAAAACACAATTTCGTTAACTTTTGAATACTTAAATTCCCCTACGTGATAAATTAACCAATATCAGCACACTAAAGTCACTTCGTGCACAATCAATACAAATACATATTCTGCATTATTCAACTGACGAGTGTGAACGGAAGCCCAACCGAAAAAATTTGTATTGAATAAAATATATTAAAGTTTACCCATAATCGTGTATATTATTGGTCCCATGTGGTCGAGCACTTTATCCAACTGATTCTTGTAAACAACTCTGGATTTTATTCTGTAATATATCACACAAGCGCCTCATTTGAAGCATACACTAATGTTTTTCTTAAACCTAGTTACATAAATACACCCCTCGCTCACTCGGTATACAAAGCCGGTGGTGTTATCATGCCGCTTTAGTCAAGCTAGCCAATCAATTAAGACGCACGTAAACATTGAACACTGATGTTAGTATTATGTCTCCGCACTGCAAGTCATAACAATAATAACGAATGACATTTCCAGAAAGTCAATGTCCTTTCTATAATTGCCATATTACCAAGAGTTGATTGGACCGATTTCTTAATAATTATTTTGATACAAAATTTACTACAACAGCTCGATATGTGTTACCAAAGTACAAAAGGAAGTTTTCTGAAATGTGAAACTGCATTTTGCTATTAACTCGTAGCTTATGTAATGAATTAAAGGGAGCGAGTGTTGGAGGTGAAGACTAAATAAATGTTTCCCCGTGATGATCATTTTACATTTCAGAAGCCTTTTTTCGAAAGTCACATGGATGGAATTTGAGGAAACTGTAGCACGTGATTACAGCTGTACACATCTGGACTCCGGCAAATTGAACATATTTATGGTATAGTGTGAGTTACATGACCAACTGTCAGCGTGTATAGTATATTAAACGGCCTCAGAAACGGGGTCAATTTTGCTATCAAATGAACTCTACAAGTTTGCTCTATCCAAATGTTTTCAATTTCATACTTCTAATTATTAAACGGAAGATATACAGCTTAAAATAAAAAAGGTATCGGAAGTCTTAGGACACCCTGTATTATAAATGCCTCATGCTTGTAAACAGAAAACGGTTTTGATTTGCGGCCAATAATAACTGAGATATACATTATATCCTTGCATCAATTTTTTTTTGGTAACCCACTGCGGACTCATGCTACGTTACAACGTCATTATTAACAAAATTGCTTTAAGCATGTTGAGAATAATAACATTCTTCAATAAAGGTTCGTGACGTAGGATATATGTTTTCAACATCAAGCCAAGACAATAACCGACAAATTCAGTTGATATTGACGAATCATCCATGACACAGTGAAACTAGTCAAACAAAAATGTATACACAGAAATGTGTGACCAATCAGCTGTTTTCTTTAAATATAAATGAACTCAATTTACCCCAATATACAATCCAATCAATCGTTGTGAGTTTGTTAGCCTGCCGATTTTCATCAAAAGCCTGTCAAAATTAAGTTTAGTATCTCCTCTCTATAATAGTACTACTCTTATAGGTTGACTTTATATAGATTCTGCCGACTTTAAGCTTAACACTGTGTATTTTAAATGTTGAAATATTTTAATGTACATGATATAGATGTAAGATGCCCATTGGGCAAAAGTAGTAAACTAAATAGATGAAATATTTTGTTTATATAATTATAATGTATGAAACACATGTCAGTAGATAGAATAGAAATATAAAAAATTGACCTAAATTTTACAACCAAGTCAAGTGTTTTTTTTTTTTATGACTATACTTTTAACTGAAGAGAAAAAAGTATTCCTCGTGAGAAGGTAAAATTGACTAATCTGTTTTGACCAACAATAACAAATAAATCCATTCCTTGATGAAAAGGAAGGCAGTTAGTTTCAAAGGCTGTGCTTGCGGGAAGGTGAAGCTGATCTTGTTAAAAACAAGAATACTGACAAACACGTGCGTCGGCCTTTGCCTTTGTAGCGTTTCGCATTACGCTATTTTTGTATGCAAACACGTCATATACGGGTAATATCAATCAGTTGTTTTAATATCAACTTTTAATATCTTCTGAATAACATCATATTGGTTTCATCAACGACAAAGATTAAAACGAGAATGAAACCAACTACTTTATGTCAACAGTCGATCACAAGTGTCTATCTAAAGATATAATCTGATAAAAAATATCTTAAGATAACATTTAGTTAAATAAAAGACCGCATTGATCAACAAGAATCATAAAGGAAATTAAAAAAGGGGAGGAGGCCTAGTATCAGGTAGTGAAGCCTACATAGAATCAGTAATCTCATACTTTGAGCACGTATAAAATAATCAGTTTTGTTTTGGAGCGTTCTAAAACTTGGAGTATACTCAACATTACGTTTCAGTTACCTGTACATTTTGCAATATATTTTTGACAGGTTGACATGAAGCTAGTACTTGCTCCATGGACACCCTTTTGACCACATGTCGGTACCTTGCATAACCAGAAGGCAGTCTACAGTGTTGCCACATGTTACTTTTAACCCCTTCAAGCAGCCACATTGGGCTTTTCTTTTAATAAAAATACTACGAGAGCAACTTAGACATGCATTAATCACGAAAGCTACACAAAATAAAAGACATCAAGTGACAGTCAGACGGCCACTCACCAAAACACTCAAGAACTCTCACTGACACACAGTTCCGTCATGAAATATCCTACACATTACTTTATTATCATAGAAAGCCTACATCACCAGCTAGCTTTGTCTGGTCCTTCTTCGTCTCCTACTTCTTGTCATATTACCTTGATGGTGAACTCATTTAGCCAAATACTCAGCAATCGACCAAGTGTGTTATTGATGCATGTTATTCCTGGTACAGGATCAGCAACGCTAGATCGACATAGCGATGTGTAGTATGAATTGGTTATAAGGTTACACGCAGCAATTCCTATAACGTACGGATAACAGCTGCCTATGTTTCGGCTAGAATCACACCTAAATTTAGGGCTAGGATTAGCTTTAGGGGAAATAGTTATGACGAGGACTAAAGGGTTAATGTATGATAAGGGTTATAGAAGGAATGGCTGACTCTAGTGCAACTCATTTTAAATAACGCTCATAGCCCATTGACTTAATGGCTTGCATCCAGATGTTGCACTTCGCTGTAAACGAGGTTTGACAGTATACGACCTGTTTTATCAGGAAAATAATGGAAGTACTTCCATTATACATATGTAGACCAATAATTGTGAAATTGACTCTGGCATATGCCTGATCACGCGCAATATTCCACTGCCCGCTCGGCGCAAGTTAATTGAAGACCAACTCCACTCCGGCGTCAGACGCGCCATAGAGTATATATACTCAATATAAAATAATTGTGTTTATATTTTTGAATATTGTATTCCCTAAAGGCCCTGTCACACCATAGCGTATGACCTGAACGTGGCCTGAATGTATGCCGACGTATTCAAAAATAGCTCAGAAAATTGTCAGAGTCCGAGAACGTCCAAGAACGTCCAACTTCCCAACGAATTGTGTCAACATCGGTGATGGAATGGACGTATCCATCACTAACTTATAACAAACTTATGACAGCGTATCACAGCGTATGCGATCGGCGAGCGTATGACCAACGTATTCGTAGCGTATGTCTGCCGTGCTCGACGTATCCTCAGCGTATCCTCGGCGTACAACGAACACGTGACTTATGCCGTTGCAGAAATTGAGTTTCGTACACGGCGGGACAAGTGTTGCCAGTTCAAGTAAACGCAGCCTAGATGATAACTATTAAAATATCTAGAAGGGTAAATCTATATGTCCAACCTACAACTTAAGACGATTAACGTACCTCTAACGTATGTCAGCGTATGTCTAACGTATGTCAGCGTTTGTAAACGTATGTCTAACGTACCACGAACCTATCGGGAACTTATGCAGAACGTAAGTTAAGCACACGTTGAGTACGTCGAGAAATTTTGAACATGCTCAATAATTTTTCGCGTGCTCGACGTGTTCCAAATTTTCAAAACGTATCAAAGCGTGCTCTTAACGTATACGACGTATCCCAAACTTACCCCTAACTTGTATCAGCGTACACCAACGTACGCCAACGTACGCCAACGTATTTTTCGATATTTCGCATACGTTGTTATACGTTCAGGCGATACGCCATGGTGTGACAGGGCTACCGTACAGCTAGCGCGCATTCGACGTTTTGGGAACTTATGGAGGGTTTGAGTATATAAATGGGTCCCTTGAGTATCTCATCCTCACTTCTTCATGGTCTGTCTTGGCCTTCTTGCTTTTTCCTCCTCCTCGGCCTCGGCCCCTGGTTGCTTGCTTCTTCTTGGGAGGCATGTTAACTGCTTGATGACATCGGCGGGAATGATGTAATGTGAGATCGGCGCGGTATTTATACGTGCTACAGCGGCATAATAAGCCACGTGTTCGTTGTACGTCGAGGATACGCTGACGATACGTCGAACACGGCAGACATACGCTACGAATACGTTAAGTAAACGTTAAGCATACGTTAGTCATACGCTCGCATACGCTCGCATACGCTGTGATACGCTGTCATAAGTATGTTATAAGTTAGTGATACGCTATCAATACGTTAGTCATACGCTATGTATACGTTCAATACGCTATGGATACGCTATGGATACGTGACAGGGCCTTACACGATCGCCCGGCATAAGGTGAATACGTGAGAATACGTCGAAACTCATTGGAAATACGTCAGGCATACGTTAAACATACGGCACATATACGTTATCAACTCGTTATCACTACGTTGGCTGTACGTTTCCCCCAGCCTACGGTCATTACGAGTAACGTACGAGTAACGTACCACTAACGTATGTCAGCGTATGTCAACGTATATTTAACGTACCACAAACTTACCGGGAACTTATGCAGAACGTATTAAGCACACGTTGAGTACGTCGAGAAATTTTGAGCATGCTCAATATTTTTTCGTGGTCCAAATTGTCACAGCGTATCACAGCGTGCTCTTAACGTAAACGACGTATCCCTAACGTACCCCTAACTTATATCAGCGTACGCCAACGTACACCAACGTATTTTTCGATATTTCGCATACGTTGGCATACGTTGAGGCGATACGTTATGGTGTGACAGGGCCTATACATAAACAATCTATTGTTTATGGCCTATACATGCATTAAACTATATGCAGTATACTGAATTCACTTAGTACACAATCAATACCAATACCTATAGGCTATTTTGCTAAAGTATTTGTCACGAGTGCCTCATATGATGCGAAGCATACACTAATGTTGGTCTGGTATGTGCTTATATAAATGTACCCCGTACGTGCGACGGTATAGAATCCAAGAGCGTTATCATGCCGACTTAGTGACCAAACAAGTTAGACGCACTTAAACATGAACATTGATGTCTGTATATGCATGTCTTAACATTGTGAGTCACAACAAACAATGACGAATGATATTTCCAGAAAAAATGCTTTACCAAGAGTTCTTTGGACCTCTTTCTTCAAAGTGGTATATGACTCCTTCCGAAATACACTGGTACTGAACGGTTATAATGTCAGTTACTTATAACCTTTTGTACCGGGATTAGTACGTAACACCATTCTCTATAGCAAAGATCGACACCATTGCAGTGCAGTATACCACCGAGAGTTTACACAAATTTATAGGAGGAGCAATTTTGTTTTTATAACGTTAATTAAACTAGGATCGGTTAATGTTTAATACCTAAATCAATTATTTAAGTGGCATTATCTAAGTGCGTTGGAAAGGTGACAATTAAAGAAAGCTTTAATAAAACATGTGAATGTTGTGATTTATTGTTGACCACATGTCAAGTGACACTTACGTCGGTGTGGCACTCAATTATGTTGAGTGTAATCGTCCAATCTTTCTGGTTTGGATACGATTGTGCGTGATCTATCATTTACCCACTTTTCTCCTTTTCACCTGATAACAGGTTGATCCTAGTTAAACAATTGCACATTTATAGGCGGATGAGAAGGGTATCTCTTTCATGTAGGTATTAATCATGCTCTTCTTAAAACGTCCCTATGAAAACACGACACGAAACCGTCAACACATAGTTTTATGTTCATGTGGAGAGTTTTTATGATTGGAGAGTAAATATTCTCACACGAGAACTACATAGATTTAAGCGGTAGGTACTAATATGATTGTTGTTACCATTCCCAACACTTGGATTTGTATTTTTACTTTACATAGTTACAACGATTCTTAGTCCGATCTTATAATTCACCCTTTACTATACATACTGCTTATATTATCAGAAGTTGAATGACGAATGGTAATAATAATAACAATAATAACATGCACTTATAAGCGCCTTACTTAGGAACGACAAACTCAAGGCGCTTTACAATGATTAAAACAATATAAAATATACAAAGCAATAATTATTATAGTGTACAAAAGGATAAAATACATCAAAATTATTAACGCAAACCAAAAACCATCAGATAAAAAGGAAGGTAAGTAAGGTAGGTAAAAGTTACAAATTACATTATAAAACAAACCTGACAAGCATCAACGGTAAAATTGGCATGTTGTATATACAAAACTAACGGGATGAAACAATTTGTTTAAAATGGTCAGAGATCAAAACGTATTGCACGGGCAAAATATAAAGAGCCGAAAATAGCACCAAAACATAACGTGAAATAACGTGACAAACAAGAAATAACAAAATGCAGAAACAGAGGAACAATATCGAAACTGCTTATGGTGATCCAAACGCATTGTACGTGGAAAAACGACAAACACAATCCGTGACATACTATTTGAATCACCTGCACCGGCAGAATTGTGAAAAATGTACATGCAGCAATAATAAAAAGAGAGTTCAAATAATAGTCCAGATTTAAATGACCAACTTAAATAAGTACGGGGTTGAAGCAGCTTTGCGAATGTTCAGAGGGAGATCGTTCCACAATCTGGGGCCTGCGATGGAGAAAGCCCTATCCCGAAAGTCTTTGTCGTGCTTTTTGGGACGACGAGAAGCTCACGGGAGGCTTAGGATGATATGGTTTAAGTAGACCAGACAGATAGGTTGGAGCAGCGTTGTGTAGTGACTTGTACACGATAAGTAGGAGCTTGAACATTATTATTTTCTTGACAAGAAGTAGGAGCTTAAACATTATTCTTTTCTTGGTAGAAGCACGAATTACTGTACAAAGTGTAATGTAACACTCCCGGTCGCTGATTTCCCCCCTCGCAGTTAAGAATTGCATCAAACATTTAACATTTGATTGGACACGAACATAAAGCTACTTAAATCCGTTTAATCAATACTATATCATTGTGAAAGAATAGAGATCATTTTTTGAATGAGTTTCAAGGAGTGTGGGTGACTTGAGGGATCACTCTTAGCTGACAGAACACGAGAATGTCACGATTCGGGTTTAGAGATAAACACGTTCTTTTTGCGTTATAATGTTGCAAAATGCAAAGTAATGACAACACATTTACGACTTTTTTGCACCTTAGGGAGCAGTTCCATTTGTACGCGATAAAAATTGCGAGAATGTTCCGGGCCCCGATGAGTTTTTTATCAGGCCCCGATGAGATTTTTATCGCGTACAGTTGCGAGTAGCAAAGGATTATTTATCGAGTAGCGTATTACCGCTTGTTTAAATATAACGAAAGATAAGTGGTCGGTATGTAAATAGAGCTTCGGGTTATTTATTCTAGTTGTAAGGTACAAATTCAGCATTTCATGTTTTTAGAGATAATGTTATTGATTATGGATGTTTAACGTAAATTGTATTATCCTCGTGTATTTGCTAAACAATGTCCCGCTCTATTTGCTAAACATACCCCAGGGTATGGCAGAGGCCTCGTATCGGGCCCCGATGTCTATTTTATCGGGGCCTGATGACTATTTTATCGCGTATCAACTTGAAAAGCATCGGGTCCAAAACATATCAGGCCCTGATACAGTCGCGATAAATTTATCGCGTACAAATGGAACTGTTCCCTTAGTAACAAAACCTTTTATCAAAACTTCATCGAGAACCGTGACGTTTAAAAAGGTAATGATATACTTGATGTTATCAATTGACAGATCTCTCTACGGATATGCCGTCTACCCTATGCCTTGACGTTAGGTTTCAATTTTTTACACTTGACACTCCTTCACGAGGTTGTTGATAAGAGCCAATACTTTCTGATATGTTTCAATGAAAATAAATGGGCTTACAGGAACAACTCAACATATGATGTTATTACAGCAAAGTAACCCATACTACCATGTATGTACTATTACTAGTAAATTTTAAGACAAGTACTGCTAAACATAGTACTGTCAAATGAATGGGGGACGGTGAATACCTTACGTTACAAATGGTTAGATTGGTTTTTGTTTGTAATGGTGGCGCAAAAAGAAAAAGGAAACACAAAATGACCTTAGGTAAAGATTTTTGTCTACATGGTTTTATGTAACCGTCAATCTAGCGTTTCCGGTCATTTCACGATTTTTAAAATTATATTTAGCAAAAACAACGTTTTTATTAAATGTATTTTTGGCAAAATTTTTGTCCAAATGAGAACACAGTTTGGGTGTTGCGTCGGTATAACGTCATATATGACGCCATATGGAGCTTATTGGTACTTTGCTTGTATACAGTGGTACCAAATACATTGGCATAGCCTACAATACAAAAACTCAAGGGAGGGGGGGGGGGGGGGGGGTGAGAGTTGCAACAACGGTAATGGTAGGTTATAAATTAGCCTGCGTAAAAGTAAATTAAAAGGGTCTAGAAGGAACGGATACTTTTGTTCCTTATATTATATCCTGGGTTGAACTATATATAAGCCCAAAATGTTACTTTTGAAAGTGGTTATGTTACAAATTCAACCTTTGAACAATTTGTTATAACAACTAGTAATATTTAAAAAAAAATTCAGAACAAAAACTCAAATGTAGAAAGAAATTCACAAAATAATATCCCTAGAGCTGAATTTTGGTCCAGGGTATTCACACCTTCACATCACGTTCACACGCAAATACTAGCATCATGGCCAGTTCAACCTGTCAACAAATATTTCAAACTCGGGCGCCAACTATACAGGTAACTAGAACGTAATGGATGGCGAATACGATGATGCTGAAAAAAGAACATATATAACGTACCTCTCCTACCAATACAATGTTGTAGAAGTACATTATTTTGCTTGGTCGCCGATAAACAACGATTTCTCTCAGACATTTAGAATTAATCCTCATAATGCAAAAACATAATTAAACATTAACTAAGGAAATGAAATAAGAAGAATCAATCTATGAACTTAATCATATAAAAGATAATAAAGTTGAACATTCCAATGTCTCAGTATTCCAATGTCTTTTTCACATCCTCTTTTTTACACGGTATCACTACTTGTACGTACAGGTGCATTCGATTTGAATGACACATTGTACCAATTGACGCGGTACAATTGTCTGGAGGACCTTATCTAATCATCGATAGCAGACCTAAGTAAAGATAACTTGCCCATTATTCAGCGTTACCAGATGCGTCCGGTAATATACAGGGAAGTTAGGGATCGTACACTGTCTTAAAATTGTTATATGTGGGTCGTCGTCTTAACCTAGAAGTTAAACCCTGATAACAATGATTTAAATTAAGGGATGTGTAGTTCAAACCTACGCATTCTGTGAGTAAACAAAGTTCTTGAGCAAGGATGTTTACATACTTGCAAATAATTTGTTTTGTACCTAGTACTTTGTGATCTGCATTGAAAAGTCAGAAATATGATACAAAATATAATCTCTTTAACTTATCTTAAGAAAAAAAGAAAATACCCAACTGCGGTATGATACCGCATAAAATACGCTGCATATAATTTCGCAGCTGTGAACATTTGAAATAATGTGCTGCTAAAAACATTTCCTGACCACCGACGATGGCAATGGCGCATTTTTCTTTGTTCTATAAGTTTTGGTGAATACCTATACTATACAGTATTCTTAGGTAGTGCTCATTGCAAGCATTTGTCTAAGATATCATGTAAACTTTCACGGTTTACAAAACATCTACAGCGCAAAGTTTCACTTGGTACGATCACGCCAAAAGGTCCCTTTCATCCATGTGCCATTCAAGCCCACTGTACCTGTGATCTTTGCTAAGTGGCTAAATACATTGTCCGAATGTTGAGCTTTTACCTGTTGTCGAATGTGGTCTAAATGAGAGGATGTCCGTGCCTACCATATGAAGTAATAGAGCTCGGTAAGCCCCCAAAAATAAAATAAATGCGGATTTTTTAAAATTAAAACATGAGACGGCTCTGTGAAGCAACAAAATGATAGTGATATAGTACTTTAAAATGTGAAATTAAAATTTGATGAAGCACAGTACAATGAGCCACTGGAGTCAGTTGCTTTTCTTGAGTTTGGCTCACACTGTCATTTTCAAAAGTTCACGACAAAAAGGGGAAACAAAAAGTATGCGGTCAAATGCGAATTTGTAAAAGATAAGTCTTCTGAGACAAACTTTTTTTTTATCTGGCCTAACGTGAACCTCAATAAATGACTCCATAAAACTAGAGCCATCAACTTCATCATCCTCTTTCTTTGACATATGTCCAATAGGCATACAGTTCCTTCCCTGACCGAGAGTTGCCCACATTGACAGCACTTGCTGTAATGCACGTCCCGCGGATATCAGCAATATGAAACGGGCGGATCGGAGACAAGGGTTGTATTTCTTAAAAACACTTCCTGCTACATCATATTACTTAAGCATTTTAATAAGTAGTTGTTTGACTATCGTCCGCGTCTTCCTTTTCGTCTTCCTGTTAATTAATTACCACCGAACCAGATGGTATACTTCCATCTGTCATTGTTGTGATAAAAACGTTTTTTCCTCAATATAATATTATAAGATCTTTCTATTATGGGCATCTGGTATTTTCGATTTATATAACACTTTCAACGTCTTTTCGTCTTCCTATTAAATAATTACCACCGAACCAGATGGTATACTTCCATCTGTCATTGTTGTGATAAAAACGTTTTTTCCTCAATATAATATTATAAGATCTTTCTATTATGGGCATCTGGTATTTTCGATTTATATAACACTTTCAACGCGGTAGGCGTCTGCAGACGACATTCCACAATTTCACTAAATGCTTCAAATATTTTGAAACTATTGAATGTCATTACCATAATTGGAATTAACATGAGAGATGCATTCAAATAAGTACAAACGTTACTAGTATTGATTTAGTAATCCTTGAGATAGTTCCTGAAAGTTGGAAAAGGTTTCTGATAAATAAGTTTTGCATATCGTAAAACCAATAGCCGCATAGAAAGTGTTAATATATCTAACTAATAATATCTCAACTCTTGCAGGGCCACGTACATAGCTTGTAATACAACAATGTCATAAAATGCATCCATTTCTCCAATGTCTTTTTATTAAGCTTTATTAAAATGGTCCAACTTTATTTTTAAAGCTATACTTATTGCTAGAAATAGCAAGCGAGTTCGTCGAAATCTAGGGATGACATTTGCACTTCTGAAACCATTTTATAATTCGTCCATAAATCAAAACGGGCTTGCCTTCGCTACTATGATATTCTAACGCAGAAGTTGGGTGCATTGGGTTCAGATATGCTGAAACGTATATATCTATTTATTTGTAGCTTCACATTCTGATTTACTATCCAGCAACTTCCATAATTTGCAATGCTATTGCATCTACATGAAGGCATTCAGTAATTGAAGCCACGGGAGTGTATTAAATGCGCATTGCCATACCATTTTAACTACTATTATTATCCTCCAGGCTCCAACCTCCATACTACTTCATACACAGTATATCCACGGAACTTTTGTGCTCGCATCGATTATCTTTTACAAAACTAAAGACAGTTTGTGTTAAATTGTGAGATAGACTTTTACGACGGGTATTCACAATATACGGTATGTTAATAGTTAAACGGGTTTGCCGTCGGACAAGTTTAAAACTGTCACGTTTCGCACAGTTTGTGTTGTTCAAAAATAAAAGATTTGTATAATAAATAAAGGAAATTGTATTGAAATTCGATTATTGATAAGCAATTTATAAGCCTTTGATTAGTGCAACGTTATCTCAATGTGAACCAGTAGACACAAGAGACAGATTAAAGCTGTAATGTATTGTAACTGAGGCATGCTGATATTGCTCAATAACATAGGACACAAACTCATTCCTTTGGAATACGGGACTATCAATTGAACGAAATGGAGATGCGCGAACATAATCTCTTTTTCACATAATTTATGTAGAGATAAAATGTGCTTTACATTAAGAATAAAAACGTCATCAATCAAGTTTCATAACGTTTCAAATGTCATGTTGAAATAGGTTATAGTCACGTTTCGTAGATCATTTACTTGTAAAACGCAATAATATATAATGGGACATACATCAATTTTAGTGTTGTATTTACATACCCTAAAATGTTCTTGTATGACTCGACATTCATCAACCCTCATAATGATTGTGTATGAATATTGCATTTTTAATGTATTCATTTATCGCACTTTACTGGCAAACAGACATTATTATATCGTATGCATTTGATGATGGTTGTTTTCATTCGAAGCTATGGATGAAATAGATTGGAAGATTGGAAGCCTCTCTTTTATTTCCTTTCAAGTTGTTAATAGTGTGAAAACTTTGACTTTCATTAAATAGGAAAGTTTAGAACAGAAACGGGGCATCACGAAACTAATAGAGTACTGAACGCTTTAATTTAGTTGAAGTGCAGGATGTAGGATCGGACGGACATGCGATTTATTAAAAACTCTCTGTTCTGTATTTACCTCTAATCTAAGTAAGGACGGTATAATGTAAGTTCCCTATAAAGCTGGTAAGAAAACAGTTTATGTTTGTGAGAAGGAAACGATTGACAAAAAGCGTTGTTCTTTTGAAGATAGCCGACTGACATTCAGGTAAGAACGGTTACATTCTTTAACATATTAATACCCTTGATATAAATGATATAAAGAGATGGGATTGTAAGGATAGCCTACCAACATAGAGAAGCTTAAATTTGCCGAAACATCTCCCAAGGACGTTGTACGGTATTTACCTAGAATTAAAATGGTTGGCGACAAAGTATTATATTATTATTAACCATCTTAATGGCACGGCGGCTACATTATCGCCCTGCCCGTAACCGTAGTTGGATGTACATTATTTCAAAACTTTATTAAAATCTAAAACCACCAACTCTTCGCCATCTTTTAAAGCGGCGAAGAGTTTGTTATCTCTTCGCCATCTTATAATTTAGTTTAAACACTGTATGGGTTCATTACATATGGTACAAATCGTTCTTGATGTGTCAAAACTTCGGAATAATTGTACTTTAGGTCCCAGATACTGATATACCATGACATTTGCCAGTATTGCTCGATTCTGGTATACTTTTATAGTTCCAGCATCGGACGATACTGGAACACCAAATTATGTTCCAGTATCGGACGATACTGGAACGTTTTTATGTTCCAATATCGGGTGATACTGGGACACATACTACTAGTAATGATTTGTCACAGTATTAGACGACACTGGAACAAAATTATGTTCCAGTATCGCCCGATACTGGAACACTGACATTATGCCAGTATCGAACGAAACTGGGTGTTCTTGTATCGGACGATACTAGCCCAGTTCATAATCTGGGACCTAAAGTACACTTTTCCAAATTTCCTCTCAGCTTAACCGCAAATGTTTTCCTTGCATGTTTATAAAAGGATCACACAATAACATAACATAATATCACCACCTAAAGTCGTTGCAAGTGATAATCTACTGAATCAACCGTTTACAGTGAATGCACACAACACACAAAACAAATAACTAGAAGAAGGAGAAAAAATGCTGACATTTCAGGACAGACAACAATCTAGAGAACTATTTTTGGTGACACCTTAATCTACATGTCTTCTCTACGTAGTCACACTGCAGGTAAGGGGCTTGTTCACACTTCATATCATTTATTTATACCATGCTTAGGTTAACACTTTCAACGCGTCTTTCAACGTCTGCAGACGACAGTTCCAAAATTTCAGAAAATGTTTCAAACATTTCAGAGTAATTGAACTTGATCATCATATTTGGAATCACCATGAGATATGCATTGCAATAAGTACAAACATGCCTAGTATTGGTTCAGTAATTCTTGAGATAGACTTGGAAAGTTGGGAAGGTTTCTGAAAAATCTGTTTTATATAAAATGGTAAAACTAATAGCCGCATGGAAAGTGTTAACAGTATGAAACGAGGCATCAGGTTGTGTGTTACAAATACTCATCAAGATACCAGACGTATAGAAACATTAACTATCACGTAAAATAATTTTTCAGACATGGAAATATATCTTAGCCTATATTTCATAGCCTTGATTCAAGGCGCAATTGCTGGATGTCACTTTATATCCCTATAGCCTATAAAAATAATACTAGTACTAGAAAAGACCCAACCACACATAGCTCTCTATCAGCCCCATATCCACCTGTTAAACTTGTCGATGCTTTTAATTGTCCCAATTCCGAGTTTCGGCGATTCGGTTCTCGGGGCGAATTCGGTTTTCGGAATGTTGCAATTTCGTATTATGACAGTCCATGTGCGAGTTCAGATACCCAGTGACTGTCAGTACAGTGATGTTCAGTCAAATAAAGGGAATCCTGCCATTGAACTTTAACGCTCATATACGTAGCAGTTGCTGATGAGCATGATGAGGTGGTTTTAGTGACGATGACGTCTCAATACAGGGAATGGCTATCCCGTCAGCACTTTCGACACACAGAACCAGCGGCGAATTTCAAATAATCAGAGGTTGGGGATATGCAGTTTAAATTCGTTTGATTGAATATTATAGTTCTGTGTTTAATTGAACTGGTCAATATACATTATACAATTATTTACCTACCATATAATGCATGGTTTCATGAATAGCACGGTTTTCCTTTAAAGGTTAAGATGTTGGCCTGAACGCCCATACTCGAGCGTAATATCTACCTTTTATAAAAGTGTTATTCCCGGGATCAATAAAGTCCGAATACCCTCATAACCCAATTCTGCATGCCTTTTGATTTGAGACTCATTTTGTTTCAATGTACAAAATCGTAGTCAATATGTCCCGCATGCACTTGCACTATGGGGATATTTTATATTCATCGCACAACACTGTTGCTGGCGGAGAAAACCAATTCGATGAGGCATTCAAATGTTCGATTGATGTTCCGTTATTACAATTCTCCATTAAATCTCACTGACTAATGGATCTTATTCTCTCAATTAATTAATGGTTCATGTAATTGGTCAACTACGCTCAGTCATCGAAGTCCTAGTAAATATCATATGTTAAAAATTGTTTATCTAATGACATGTTTGAAACTTGCTCAATTTTTCAATATCAGTTCCGTGACGATGCGCATATTCACGCATTGTAGATCCTACCATCTTTTTTGTGTAACGTTTCAAAGCCTCTAAAGTTCTGTACAATGGCATTGTTGAAGCTGTCATTGTCGATTTCAGGTCTGTGACGAATAAACTCATTATACAAGCAATTTGAAGATGAAACGATATTTTTGTTGCGTTTCAAAGACGAATTCTGCTTTGAACAACACAGATACTAGAGAGAGATGTGTGTGTGTTTTTCTGTTCAACGGCATCTGCTCCTCACTATATCAAGTAGCGAGGAGTCAAGTTCTCGCTGTTGGTTCTGTACTACCCGTTAACTTTCATAGTTCCGTGAAATTGCTCCAAATTACTTTATTATTAATAGGTCTACCTTCCCACGGTCATTTCAATAGCACTTGCTTGTCCCGATTCCTCTCATCACACCTCTCTCCATATTAAGGTGATCTCCTTTAAGCCAAGTTCTCGGTAATCGCGTCACTGCACTTGTAACGCGCGTCATGTTGCAAGGTACTCTTATCGACAGTTTAGCAGTGAGGTTTTATGATGCACGTTATTCCAGGTGCAGGAAAAACAACACTACATAAACACGGCGATCTGTAGTTGGAATTGGCTTACAGGGCTACACGCTCCAATTCCTGTATAGCATGAATGACTGATGCTTACGTCTACTTTCAAATCGGGCCTTCAAAATTTCAAATCGGGCAATTATATCAAAATTTAGAGCAAATTCCCAAACATTATATAACTAGCCACAACTCAGCTGAATGACCTTCAATTGATTTTTATGAAGCAGGGCCATGTATAGAGAGGTCATAGCTACCATATATAGCAAGCTCAGTGCCAAATAAGGAGTGAATCATAACAGAATGGTCAATTATTGGTATGGGTATTTTTCAATGCTGAGCTGCATTGCTTAGTGTGGGCTGTCAATGGGACCCAAGTGTGTGACTTTCAGACAATGCATAAAAAGTACTTGCAAAGAATTTAAAAACACACCAAACTTCCAGGTGTAGAATAATCACCAAACTTCAGATTCAGATATAGTCCAGTCAATCTAATGAATGACCCACCACAAATTGCAACACAAGGTATTT
This sequence comes from Ophiura sarsii, assembly GCA_035610835.1. Taxonomy (NCBI): domain Eukaryota; kingdom Metazoa; phylum Echinodermata; class Ophiuroidea; order Amphilepidida; family Ophiuridae; genus Ophiura; species Ophiura sarsii. The sequence goes on from CM069445.1 coordinate 31,521,722, forward strand.
CTTCAGTTTCGTTATTAGAAAGGTCTCTGGAACAACATATCAAAAGTCTAATAAAATCCAAGCAGGCGAAAGTCATTTTTTCCGTAAATCCAAGATGGCCGCCAAAAAACCCCTGATTTTTGACAATATCTTGACTTGTCATTATTATTTTAGCAATATTTTAACTGCAAAGGAATGGTTTTTAAGATCAATGAATCCATTGAAACACATTTTAATATAATTGGCCTGTAACTTGCTTTATTAACACACCTAAATCCAAGATGGCCGCCAAAATGGCCACCAAAAATGGTAAAAACTCCATATATTGGCATATAAACCAACATGTATGATCAGAGTAAAGTTTTAACAATAGGATGTATGGATTAGACCACTAGAAACTCATATCTACTGAATTTGCTTTGTTAACATACTTTAAAACCAAAATGGCCGCCAAATTAATGGCCAAAAATGGTAAAAAGTGGTCAAAATTCCATAATATAGCATAATATCAACCGAAATGTATAATAAAAATATAATTTTAACGATGGGATTAATGTGTTAGACCACTAATAACTCATATCCAGTATTTTTGCTCCGTTAATATAGTTCAAAATCCAAAAAAGCTGCTAAAATGGCCCCAAATGGTTCCCGAAGGGACTGCAAAAATTGTCAAATTCCATAAAATGGGATAATATCAACCTAAATGTATGATGAAAATATAGTTTTAATGATGGGATGTATGTATTAGACCACCAGTAACCCATATCTAGTATTTGTGCTTTGTTAACAAACTTATAAATCTAAAATGGGTCCCAAAATGACTGAACAAATTGTTGGAATTCAATAAAAGAATTCGATGAAAGTATAGTTTTAACATTGGGGTGTATGTATTAGACCACTAAGTAACTCATATCCAGTATATTTGTATTGTAATAACATACTTATAAACCAAGATGGCCATCAAAATGGTCACTGTAAATATAAATAGTCTACATGAGTGTATGATAATCCAAAATAGATATTGTAAGAGTGTATATTACATCAAAGTCACCAAATAGCATTTTTCTAAACTGCTAAGCTATTGCTTTTTAGATAAAAGGCCCACCTCTGTGACAATTTTGATTCAGTATCACTTTCCAAAATGGCTGCCAGAATGGATAAGTTGATGTTAAATGACCTAAAACAATTGTTTTGTATTGTAAATGACCATACTATGTAATACCAATACCCCCAAATCTAATTGGACAGCATTCACTATATCTATGATTGATAAAGCCTAGGGGCTGTAGATCTATCTAGTTTTTAATGGCCAACTGTGTTAATTATAGTTTTGAATATTTTAAAATATCCAAGATGGCTGCAAAGAGGTAAAAATAACTGAAAACAGTATTAGTTTAATTGTTAGTGTTACATTAGATACGACCAAATTATCTACAGCTTTTAATCCATCCGGTAAACGTATTTGTATATGTGACAAGGTGTAATTAAATGGATATATACTCCATTTTGACAATGTTACGTTATTAAGATGGGAATCATAATGACCATTTCATTAAAACTACCCCTAATGGTCAAAGAAATTACCTCCAAATGGTCAAAATAATTACCAAGGTAACCACCAATTGATCAAAATATGGAGTCACCATTCAATTATACCTTGTCACATTACATACAGATACGTTTACTGGGTGGCTTAAAATCAATATATATAATCTTTTGTTCATATCTAATGTAACACTAACAATAAAACTAATACTGTTTTTCAGTTATTTTAACCTTTAGAGGCCATCTTGGATATTTTAAAATACTCAAACTAGATCATATACATATATTGAATGCCGTCTTATTAGATATGGGGGATATTGGTATGGTCATTTACAATACAAAACAATTGTTTTAGGTCATTTAACATCAACTTAACCACTCTGGAAGCCATTTTGGAAAGTGATACAGAATCAAATTTGTCACAGAGGTGGGCCTTATTATATATCTAAAAGCAATAAGCTAAGCAGTTTCAAACATACTATTTGGTGAATGTGTTGTAATATACACTCTTAAAATATATATTGTGGATTACCTCATGTAGATAATTTTTACATTAACAGCAGCCATTTTGGTGGCCATCTTGGATTTAAAGCATATTATTATAATGCAAATATACTGGATATGAGTGACTAGTGGTCTATTACATACATCCCAATGTTAAAATTGGTTGATATTATACTATTTTATGGGATTTCGACAATTTGTTCAGTCATTTTGGACCCATTTTGGGAGCCATTTTGGACCCATTTTTGATTCCTAAGTACGTTAACAAAGCACAAATACTAGATATATGTTACTAGGGGTCTAATAAATACATCCCATTATTCAAACTATAATATCATCATACATTTAGATTGATAATATCTCATTTTATGGAATTTGCCATTTTTTTGCAGCCACTTTAGGAACCATTTGGGGGCCATTTTGGATTTTGAACTATGTTTACAGAGCACAAATACTGGATATGAGTTACTTGTTGTCTAACACATACATACCATCGTTAAAATTATATTTTTATTATACATTTCGGTTGATATTATGCTTTATTATGGAATGTTGACCAATTTGTGGCCATTAATTTGGCGGCCATTTTGGTTTTTAAGTATGTTAATAAAGCAAAATTACTAGATATGAGTTTCTAGTGGTCTAACCCATACATCCCATTGTTAAAACTATACTCTGATCATACATATTGGTTTATATATGCCAATATATGGATTTTTTTACCATTTTTGGCGGCCATTTTGGCGGCCATCTTGGATTTAGGTGTGTTAACAAAGCAAGTTACAGGCTAATTATCTTAAAATGTGTTTTAATGGATTCATTGATATCAAAAACCATACTTTTGCAGTTAAAATATTTGTATAATAATAATGAGAAGTCAAGATATTGTCAAAAATAGGGGTTTTTGGCGGCCATCTTGGATTTACGGAAAAAATGACTTTCGCCTGCTTAGATTTTATTAGACTTTTGATATGTTGTTCCAGAGACCTTTCTAATGAAGAAACTGAAGAAAGACCTTGTGTTGCAATTTGTGGTGGGTCATGCTATAATTTGCGATAGATTGACTGGACTAATAGAGAAGAAATCAATTTAATTAATAGTGAAGAGTGTACATTTATAAATTATTCAGTTTTTTCAAACCAGTCCATTAAGTTTTGCCTGAAAACAAGTACATTCACCAGAGTGTGCACACAGTCCAGTGGCGTAGCCAAGGGGGGGCAAGGGGGGGCAGCTGCCCCCCCTGTGGGGTTCTCTGCCCCCCCCTGTTGCCCCCCCTGTGGGAAATGTCAGTTGAAATAATTTGGGACTAACCTATTCACAACACAAGGAAATTCAATCCTCAATTTGGTTGTTGCCCCCCCACCAAAACTCCCGGCCCCCCCTTTGCCCCCCCCACTGAGAAAAACCTGGCTACGCCACTGGCACACACTCTGTGTGGCAGACTCTAGTGTAGCGAATGTGCTATACCTAGTAGTAGTCATACAAAAGAGAGGTAGCCTACGGTAACAGTGGAATTAAAAAGGACGTATGTATGTCTATATATTGTGAGTCACAACAATAACAAAAGAGAGTAATTCCAGAAAAAGTCAATTTCCTATTTCTATAAAGTTTTTCTAACCCATTTAGATCACTTGACTTGTTTTGACTTCTTCTTGACTTAATTGTGCCATAGAACGGTTGCAAAAAAGAAGTGTAATGACAAAATATCAGTTACTTTGCTTTCCTTTCTTTTTTGTAACACGATATGAACGATAGAAAGTATCTCGTTGGTAGCTATTTAGAGTTCTATATCGTAAGTGCAATTTGCACTCATTTAACAGAATACAAACATAACTTAAATACGAACACGTCAGAGTCGCACTGTAAATGGTATTGTAATCGGATTTCAAATCCTCTTTTTTCCACAGTTTCCAATGTTCACAGCCTCACTTTTTTCCTCACTTTTCAATATAATGCCAAAGAAATCGGATTTTTAAAAAGTAAGTTTTTCAAATCCTCACTTTTTTCCTAACTTTCAATATAATACAAAAGAAATCGGATTTTGAAAAAGTAAGTTATTCAAATCCTCACTTTTTCCTCACTTTTCAATATAATACAAAAGAAATCGGATTTTCAAAAAGTAAGTTGCTTAATGCTTAAATCCTCGCTTTTTCCCCTCACTTTTCAATAAGAAACAAAAGAATTACAAAAATGGACAGTTTTTAATATTTTTGCAGTTTTTAATATTATACATATTTGACATGTTTTACGCAGCCTCACTTTTCCCCTGTCACTTTCAATATAAAAGCAGCGCTATACGATGTTTGTTCATTACACCACCAACAGGGGGGGGGGGGGGGGGGGGGGGGGGCAGGCTAGTGAGATTTTAAAGTGAGGTTTCAAATTCCTCACCTTTTTGTTTCCCTAAATCGTAAAATAGCTGAATATTGTTACATGCAGTGACTGGTAACAGGAAAAGTATTTAATATGTGTTTTACTACGCTGAACATAATTGTACCGTTTTTTTACTAATGAAGCTATAACTTCCTGTTGACTGTGCGTGTGAAATTTTCACTTACCCGCAATTCAATATTTATTTTCCATCATATCAACAAGGACAAAATACAATGACAATTTAACAAGTAATATGATGGAGGAGGAACAACTAACAGCAAAAGCCTGACGTTGTTGCACCCCCTTAAACAAGGCTTAACACTACAAATACAGAAGAAGAGACAAAATACAATTGCACGTTTATAAGTTTAACATAACAGAAAAAAGACACAAAAAAAGACAAACGAAAAGTTTAACAAGCATTGGATATACATGATATCCCACGTGGAAGCAGCATCATGATATTTTTTGTTTTATTGTTTGTTATTTAAGATTTAAGTTACTTAACATAATATTGGTTTGGGTTTAAATTAAAGTATGTGCTCTTGATTGTTTTTCTTACAAGCAATGTCTAGTATTGTCTCATTATTGTACACAATATGATATTGACAATTAATTAATTAATTTATGGTATGACAAATACGATATGTGTGTATTAAACCTATAAATAATAATATTAAATATATACCTGCTTACCCAGTTGTGTTACTGTTCAGCTTTCTTGATCCTTTTCATCTGATAACTGCATTACTTGATTGAACTCCGTAAGGTCGATTGAATATGAATAGGCGGATGAGCAGGTTATTTCCTTGGTGTAGGTAGTGCCCCCCCCCCCAAGTTTTTTTGGGTAGGGGTTAGCCGCACAGGGTCTCAAAAAAGGGGGCTACAGAACTGAACTGAGTGGATTTTATGATGAAAAATAGGGTCTTAGGAACTGATTTTTTTTCAAAAAAGTAGGTCTTGAGAACTGGCCTATAGTTCAATTTTGATTAGCAAGAACGCACATTTTCGATTTTTGTTTGTTTTAGAACGCAACATTTTCGAAGAATTGGTGCTTTGGAACGCAAAATTTTGCGATTTTTGAATTTTCAATCAAATTGGGGTCTTAAGAGCTGATGCAGGCTCAAAAGGGGTCATAAGAACTAGCAGCAGAGGGTGAAAAATGGGGTCTTCAGCGCGGCACATACCTATACCCTTTTCCAATGTCAGTGCCCCCCGGGGGTAGTGCTCCTCTTTAAACACATATTACATAAGTTTACATATATATCTGCTCACACAAGAACTACATAAATGTAGGCGTGGCATGGTACTAAAACAATTTGTTGTTATTATCATCTACACTGTTTTAAAACGTATTGTAGGTATTGTCACGTTTACTAGATTGATATATATATATAGTTGCAACGATGTTCGTCCCATCTGATAATCAACTTATCTACTTATAAGTAGTTCAACAACGAATGGTTGAGGCACAAAGTACTATCAAAGCGTGATGACACACTGCCGTGGTAGCTTATTCTCCTGACAGTTAAGTCAATACATAACACTTAAAATTGAACGCGGGAGTGTCGTTATATAAACAGAATTATTCCGTCTAATCAAGTCTTATAATGGAGGGGGGAAAAGTCACTCTGTTTTAGGTTTGGAATAAATTTCAAAGAGTGTGAGTAACTTGAGGGAACAATTAATCTTCTTACCTTTCTTACAGAACACGAGAATGTCACGATTCGGGAAGGGTTGACGCGTTCACTTTGCGTTAGAGTGCTGCAAATGCAAAATAATGATTATAATTGCTAACGACTATTTGGCACTTAACTAAGCAAAGCTTATAAAACATAAATTTTAAATCCTATTTATGTAAATTATGTAAGTCATGATATTCATGATGAAAAAGTGTACTTATACTGGAACATCGAAATATAACCATTATCTGACGATACTGGTACATAATTTTGTTCCAGTATTTGGCAATAAAGGAACATTAATTATATGTACCAGTATCGAGCGATACTGGTAAACACTGACTTTGAACCAGTATCAATCGACAATGTTTATTACAGTGTAGGGCGATACTGTATGTTACAGTATTGGAAGATAATAGCATACAGGATCTAAAGTACACTTTCTCCCTAAATAATGTTAAAGTATGAACGAGACTGAGTTCAAAGTTAGTCCATAAAGTGGCTCCTGTGGATCACAGGAAGCAGGATGTTGCCAATAGCCATTGCCGTGCAAATTATTAGTGGAACTAGTAACATTAGTAAGCATCTTTGTACTATAATCGTTAAGTAGTTTTGACTGATATTATTGTAAAAATATAAGTTGTGTAACATAATCGTTTAATTCTGTTAAATGAAACGTGAATACAATAGCTGTTAGGTGAGATTTTGTACCATAATCGTATATCGCATATAAGTATAATGGACAGACATTATTAGGACAGACAAACACTTGTATAATATAGATAAATGCCACAGGATATGTTTTGTTTACTGCTCCACAAATATTTGGTAGGGGAGAAGCTGTAGCTGTCCATCATGTTCATGGCATCGAATGGGTAAGGGACGCACCATTACATTTTCAGGGGGGGGGTAGGAAGTTGGGTTTGGGGGATTTGTTTTTTTTGGCCGCTGTAAGGGGGGGGGGGGGATTTTTTTTTTTTACTCATCAGGGGGGGGGGGGGATTTTTTGTTGTTGCCTGCATAGAGGGGGATTTTTTTTCTCCAAAAACTTCCTACCCCCCCCCCCCACCCCAACCTGAAAATCTAATGGTGCTTCCCTAAGTTGGTCGTCGACTGCAGAACCGTTTTATCGGGGATAATAATAATAATAAAATAATAATAAAAGGGTATTTATAATGCGCCTCACGTTGTGAACACAACCCCGAGGCGCATAACATACATGTATGAAAAAATATAAGAACATAATAAGGAAGCTATACAAATACAACAACAACAACTTATCATACAAATATAAATAAGTAATCATTAAAAACCACAGTACATTAACACAATGAAATATAATGTACAATATATGAGAGTATACAATGCACAATTCATAAATTAAAAAGATATGTCTTCAATGACGTTTTGAAGGATTGCACTGATGTAGCACGTCGGACATGTTCGGGAAGAGCATTCCATTCCTTTGGTGCAGCGATGAAAAAGGCTCTACTGCCATAAGTCCGTTTAGCAGATCTAGCCGCACGTGGTACTTGAAGGAGCCTTTTGGATCTAGATCTTAAAGTCCGTGAAGGATGGTAAGGTGTGATGAGTTGTTTGATGTAGGTAGGTGCAAGATTGTGCAAGGACTTATATACAACAAGGAGAAGTTTAAAAAGAATTCGCTTTCTGATTGGCAACCAATGTAAATCCTTTAAAATTGGCGTCACATGGTCCCATCTTCTGGCACCGGTAACCAGGCGTGCAGCCGAGTTTTGTACGCGTTGGAGCTTTAAAATGTCTGTATCCGGGAGTCCATAAAGAAGACAATTGCAACTGTCCAGTCGCGATGAAATGAAAGCGTGAACTAAACGCTCGGTTGTAGAACGATCGAGGTACTTGCGCAATTGACCGAGAGTCCGTAAAGAAATAAGGGCCATGCGACACACATTTTTAATGTGATCTGACATCATGAGCTGGCCATCAATGAATACACCAAGATCTCTTACACCATCCACAGGTCTGATATCCGAGTTCCCGATTAATGAATGAATAGGTGAATGAATGAATGAATGAATGAATGAATGAATGAATGAATGAATGATGACAATGACGATGATGACGCCGTCGTTGTTGTAAAACAGCAGATGAAAAGAGGGTAAAGACTTTTACCTAACATCAGATTTTACCGTTTATGTTTTGCAAGCTCAAACTGTGCTTGGTCAACCAGTAATTGAGAATTTACTTTGTTACACATGTATAGCGATGCGATGATGGACTTTTCAAAGACTCTTTCTTGTTCACCTTTGTGTTAGACTTCGAGCAGACAATATATATGCAAATCATCCTTATATTACAGCAGTAAAAAAATGTTCACAACATGATACAGGGAAGTCACGGCACACCTACTACATACAAGTTTTTAAACAAGAACGAAAACAAAAAATAAATTGAGATATTTTTGATGATCACCATTTTGGTCATCTTTTGACGCCATAATTGTTAGCGTAATTTTCCTTAAAAAGCTGAGCACCCGCACCTGAGATAAGATCAACATCGCTGGTCAATATTAAAGGTTGGAACAGTACTCATGTATCGACCAATTTAAAACTTCTCGCCTTGGCGTGTTCGAGTTATTTTGGTAACTCATTTAACAATCTGACTCATGTATTATTGTATTTTTGTAATTGCAAGTTATATATATATATATACCGATGGACTTTCTCCATTGAGTCAATCGTTTAGATAAAGTGTAGCCTAGTGAACAGAAACAAGATTATCTAAAATTTACAAGTACATCTTTATGTTGTAATTAATGAGATACATATTTTAACGTACGTTTCCCATGTGCCGAACCCACATGTAATACATAATAAAAATGGTTATGGAGATTGAACTACCACTTTAATAGATATTTATCGATGATGGGTCCGAGACAGTAATTCAAACTATGTCTAAGTTTTCTTTGTATTCGTGCCCTAAAAAGTATATTTTATACAATTGGGGAGTACAAAACACCATGTTAGGCCTACAAACAGCGAGAACAAAACAATAACAGGGTAGACCATAATATTGCGATCCCCAAGCTGCTCAAAATGGGAGCCAGACCAGGGGTCATACCCTGGATATGTAGTTTCTTATCTAACAGAGTCCAGTGTGTCAGATACCATAACACTTTGTCTGATTGGAGTGAACTCTCAGGTGGGGTCCCACAGGGCACATTGAATGGTCCAACAATCTTTATGGCCTTAGCTAATGATGCTGCCAGAGTGGAAGAGCCAAATAAACTCGCTTTGAAATATGTTGATGATTTAACTATTGTAGAAAATGTGTTTGGAAAACAAATTTCCACCATCCAACATGATTTGGATAAATTTGAACAATGGGCTACAGAGAATCATATGAATTTAAACCCGACCAAATGCATGTTTATGGATGTCACCTTTGCGATGGACCCACCGATACTTACCCCCCTCCGTTTGTATGATCAAGACCTTCATTGCACTGACACGGTGAAGATTCTGGGCATAAAAATTGCTAAAGATCTGAAATGGAACACCCACATTGGTGACATTACGAAACGTGCAAGTGGACGGCTATTTATGCTTAACATCCTAAAACGGCATGGGCTAAGTGTTAAAGACCTGGTAACAATCTATGTTGGTTTTGTTCGCCCCCTTCTTGAGTATGCTCTACCAGTATGGCATCCTGGTCTGACAGAAAATCTCCACTATGATTTGGAGCGTATTCAGAAGAGGGCGTGTAGAATCATCTTAGGTTTTAACTACATAGGCTATCAGGATGCCTTAATAACATGTGCTATTCCGGAACTCAGGAACCGTAGAGACCAACTTTGTTTAAACTTTGCTAAATCCCTTTTAAAATCTAATGAATTCCGTGGTTGGTTACCAAAATCTAGAGAGGAACAAGTGCATAATATGACTCTCCGTAGTGCTCACAAAATAACTGTTCCTAAAACACGTACCCTGCGTTACGCTCGTAGCTCAATTCCATACATGGTCAAACTCTTAAATCATACATTATAGTTCTGTTTCCAATAGGGGGTGGGTTGTTGTGTTTTGCATGCTTAGTTATTTCTATGAATATATTGTTTCTATTTTTCTATATATTACATATTGTAAATATTGTTGTAATTCAGCATTTTGCTGCGATAATGATATGTTTATTAAACCTTGAATTGAATTGAAAAAAAAAAAAAAAATTAAGTAAACAATATACAAAAAACACATACACGTTCTGAAAATAATTTCAATATATATATATAGAATGTCAACTGTATCAATATGAATAAGATAACGTATTATAAACAATGACTTGCCCATTACTGTCAATTTTAGTAACTGTTATGGTGTTAACCAATTCATTCCCAGTATCTTGGTCTAAACAACCTGGCACGCCAAAACTTGGTCAGCTCTTTCAATCCAGTCGCGTACCATGTCATGTACTTCGTTAGATCCATGACAACATCCGGATGCTATTAACCTGACATTTTATATTATGAGCTGTTTAAATAAATTCTCTGTATTGGAGCGTTCGTTAATTCAACAAAATGTGTGCTTTCATAATCCTGTAATATTTTAGGTGGGATAAACAAATCGTGCCTTCTGTTTTAATTCTAATCGATGATTTGTGATAGCCTCTCCCTATGGCAAATATCTGCAAAGGAGTAAGCAAAACATTCTGTGACCTTTATATAGTGGTGATGTGTGCCCACATACAGTCTGTCATCATTACACTTAGAATGTAATGATACAAAAGCATAGCATCCCTTTAGCGCCTTCTTAGTTGATTAAATACACTCAGGTGTCCCAACAGTTTCGATATCTTTTAAAGAGTTATATCTCAGGTAAAATAATTCACAGTATAAAACTGAAAACATAACTGGATAGAGGGAAACTTGTTGACTTATTTTGAAACCAAACTATCAATTACAGCATTTTTTTTGCCAAATTATAAAACCGCACTTTCATAAACGCGATGCACATGTATAATGCGCGGTTGTAATGAATAAAAGGGAAGGAAGAGAGGAGAATAGGGGGGGGGGGTGAAAATTAAAGTTTTCCGTGTGGTTTTCTGAAATTTCAGATTTGTAAATCTAAAGGATCATTAAAAAATATCCTTATTATTAACAAAATAATACTTTACATCAATTGAAATAGACACACAGACAAACCCTTAGCAACGTGTTTTCTTTTGGCTTACCAATCACATCCTACTATTCTATTATTTCGATCGCCAAACTTCGCTGTTTAGCATCGCATACAGCTACCTTGATGACCTTTGGCGTCCCAGCGCGACCTGCGATGAAATACTATATTGTAATTTGCGTCAGAAGTAGGGCAAAGTTCGAAAAAAACCGCCATCGGGCCTCGATGGTAACTACTTCAATTCATAATTGATTAAATTGGTTCATACACAACATGCAAAGATGAAATGATGTGATTATCGACACAAAGTAGCTGTTGCATAGTCGCTAATGTGGGACGTTTCTGAAGGATTATTTAAACCGGTGGTTTGTGCATTAATTGTTTTGAGAGATATAAAGTACAGGTAAAGTTAAGTTTTAAAGCGAAAATTAAATAAAATAGTACCAGACTGGATTTAATCCGGATCACGCCTAAATGTACATGATATATTAGAGAAGAACATTGTACAAAAGTCCCCAAGATTCCCGTTAGCAAACGTAAATTCTGATAATTTGGAATGCATATTCAAATCTGAGTATGGATTTGCTTACTGTAATAATACCTGTAAGGGTTAGTTGCTGTTAGGTTCGGGCTCATTTTGCGTTAAGAGTTTATACGAATGCAAGGAAATGACAAATTGTCTACGAATTTCTTTGCACTTTGGTGACGATACATGTTGGAAAAGCTTGATTGATAAAACTGGATTATAAAATCCTATTTTAGATAATGATACTCCCGATTTTATAATACATTACGCCTATTCTTTATAGATATATCCCCGATTTACCGGCCTTTAAGTCTATGTCAGCGGTAAAAAAAAAATCAAAGGTGGTAGCAACTGCCAGGACGGGTCTGGATGGTGCCCAAAAAATATGAACACATTACGATCCATAGTCATGTATAGCTTGAGCCCATTGGGCTACATTTTAAACTAAAATCTGCTATATAATCGTAATTTCTTTTGAAATTTGAACTTTATATTTGACAAAATCTGAAATCGCACTGGTTTTTATAAAAGTTCAAGTTCAAACATTGAATTTATTAACACAAGAACTTTGAAAAGTCGCGTGTTGGGCTAAAAAGTTCCACCCAAGAATTATTCAATTCAATACATTGACCGCATGCTGTGGAGAACCTGAGGCAGTCTGTCTAAAATCTAGCCACATGAATTGACACACGCGGTGACTTTCAGCCACATTGGGCTAATTTTAAAGCTAAAATCTGATCCAGAGATAATATATTGTGACTTTTTCGAATTTTGAACTTTTGATTTAATAAAACTGAAATAGTACTAATTTCAATGACAAATTGAAGTTAAAGTGTGTATTTCTCAACACAAAACTTTCAAAAGTAAGACTTTGGGCTTTTTTCACCCCAAAAATTATCCAATTTAATTGAATCTAATTAAAGCTGTGTAAGGGTAATCTTTTTAACATTATCTGTCAGAATACTTTAAGCTAATTTTGTTAATATCCAATGGATTTCACTCGTTCGACCAGCAAATAATATGAACATTATTCATTTATGAACATTAACACAAGAAAATCAGCAAAAACTGTAATAATTACGTTTCTATAGTCCCCACTAGTACCATGCTAGTACCAAGTTCTTCCTACCTTGGACCAAACCAAGATACCACCCCTGGCGTGGTGGGGCCTTGAGCAGTGCTTGGCCAGCGATCCCAGTAGCCGGGCTAGAAAATACACAGGGTGCACCATGCCCTGGGGGCAAAATTGTTTCTGGAAAAAGGGTCATTTCTATAAGGGCTTGTAGGTGTAAAGAATAATAGTCATACTCAATTTATATAGCGCCATCTATTATGCAGCCTATTCCGAGGCGCTGTAGCCTATTATTATTACGCTGCAGTTTGGAAATTGTCACAATCATTTCGCTTCACTTATGTAGCAACTGGCTAAGTGCTCAACTATATCACCACTTGGATTATAATATTACCCTTAACAGCTACCCAATCTCGCTTGGGTGAACGAGGCGATTGAGACTAATTATCTTGCCCAAGGACAAAAACAAGTTGGCCACGGCGGGGCTAAAAACTCACACCCTCATGATCATGGGTCCCGCGCTGTTCCGCTGGACCACACATACATGTACTCTCTTACATTTTATCAATCGACAGATTTCTCTATGGCTGTTTGTACTCCCTAGCAACTCTGAAAAGTATGTTTCTTCCCGTCAAAGTGGATAATTGCCATTCTGATGAAATCCTCCAATGTATGAGGAGGAAATATCAATACGTGAGTATTCATTTTCCCCATATACTCGATCACAACTTTCTCCAGCTCCCCGGGAATACTGGGCTTTACCCAGTAAAGCTGGGGAAAGCTCTGATAGGGTTTATGGAAACGATCCCTAATATTGGTTTCGACAAGTATTGTGTTTACTTCTACATCATTGCAAAGCCAAATCGTGTATTCTTCCGTTTGATACGATGCGTTACTCATGTGACAAAAACGGAGAACGACAGGTCCTGCAAAGCATCGCATGCACCACATTGGCGGTTTAATGCTGACTAAAAACGCCCATGGCGCATCGTAACAACGAGATAAAGCAAACTGTCCTGGTCAGTATTTGTGTCCATTAGTTGACCTTATCATAGGAGACACAATGTGGTCAATGACCGTGGACGTGCAAATGGACCAAGACGTCATAAAACTAGTCAACTAGTAATCGAGGTATTATGAACTAAGAAGGCAACACGACTAAGAAGGCTATAGCTTTGTCCATATTCGTTATTAAGTATTATGGACAGACAATATTGTGAAAAGAAAAGCTAGTGTAACATAATAGTTATATCCTATTAAATGGAATTAGAAGGCACAAGCGTGAGGGAACAGTTGTGTGCCATAATCATTTAAGTATTTTGGAAAGACGTTATTAAAGCACATAAGCACTTGTATAACACCTCGGTAAATGTCACGGGATGTTTTGCTTACTCCTTCGTAGATATTTTTGCCAGGGGGAGAGGATATCTCCCACAAACCATAGAATAGGAAAAGGAAACCTGGTTGACTGCTGAGCAGTTTAATCTAGGGTATTAATTGACGATGACGGCAATGATGATGAACGAATGAAAAAACAAAATACAAAACGGTAACGATTTATCTATCCTTCATATGCAATTATATATACAAGCATCAATTCCGCTCAGTCAAAAGACAACGGTAACTTTGAGAATTTGTTCATGAAGCAATCACTTGCATTTGTAATACCTTGCATAATCAAGTTGAATTTGGGGATTGATCTAGGAGTAGGAGGAAAACCTTGCACCCGTTCGGTCATATGTATCATTCATCTCACCAACGGAATCCCTCATATAGAGTCTGATTGTTTAAAAATAATTGTAAAACATATCAGTTTACTTATATCTACACCCACTAATATTCATTTTCATTTAATGGGCGCTTTGAACTTAAGATGCATGTTCCATTAGGTTTATACAGTACAAAGATAGTTCCTGCGACATACATGAAATATCGCGACACTGGTGGCACATAATACATTCAATGATTTTTATAATTATATTATTATGTTGATAACATTCTATCATAGGTATATATGTATAATAGAAATCAGAATTACATTAGAAGTTGATTTTTTTGTCGATGAGCCATTGGTGTATAACGGAGGGTTCTTAAAGCGTGTTCTATTCCATCACCCACCAATAACCGGTTTTTTTTTAAATTAGTATTTAATTTTAATTTGTTTTAAATTTTGAGTAAAGGTGGTGATACAGCGAAAGGTGGTAATGCCGGATGTTTACTGTGCTGTGTTGGTGCAGAATTTATTTTAAAGTAAAATCAAACATAAGACTATAATATTGACGCGACTTGTATTAACCATCGATAGTTTCACGAAAAAAAGCTCAAAATATTCCGACCAATATACAGGGAACTTGAACTATCGTAATTCAATCTACGCAGCCATATTAGTGGGAGTAAAAAAGTCCTTGGCTCAGGATATTTAACTACATTTGTACTGGCGAAGTATGTGTGCGCCTTGTAAATATCCTTTTCACCATCTGCACTCAAATGTCAGAAATATGATATAAAATATAAATATCTTCAAATCATCTTGATGAAGAGGAAACATATCAGATTGTAGTATTATGAAGTAGGTGTAGATAGATGAACACGCAGATAGTTGGAGCCGGACGACCGGACAGAACAAGCACAGGCGTAATGTCTACGGGATTTGTCATCAGGCGATGCATCACTTTACGCTGAATCTGGGTGTTTAAATTAAATCTGACCAGAGTCCGCAGACATTAAACACTTTGCACCGTTACTTACTTAGATAACTCTGTTGCCCAATTATTTGCGCAAATAATTTAGCAGCTGTGAATATTTGAACGTTAAGGTGGTTTATAATTCATTCATTGGAAACATTTCGTGACCATCGATATGCCAATAAAGCATTTCAGTTTGTCTATAGGTTTAAAGTAAAGTGCTTACCAAAAGAAAATCATACAATTTGTTAATGTCCTATAACGTGTCTTCCGATTATTTTTTGTCCAAACAGGCTAGATTTAAATGAATCTTTCCGGAATAAAATGGTACCAAACATGCCATAAAACAATTCGCATTTTCAACGCACGCAAGCGGCGAGAAAATGCTGTGTGTGGCACTTGAATGGCCAGGAATGAAAAGAATATTGATCACACAGTGAGTGAAACTGCGTTGGTGCGTGCCTGAGCGAGCGGCCTATTTGATTGTGAACAGGAAACGCGTGGTCTTTTCTCCCCGCGTAGTTTGTTGAAAACATGAATTTGGAAACGGCACGGATTTTCATTAAACGATGTTTATCATGGCTTAACTTTGTTGCTTGGTGGCAAGTTTGGTACCAGATTGTGCCTAAAAGATCCATCCAAATGTCTATCTAGCCTGCTATGTCAAACAAGTGTATAGAATAATAATAACAGATATTAACTAATACTAGACTATGAAGAAAATCGATCAGTGCGTTTTAAAATGTGCTAAGTAAGAAGGAGAGAATTCGAGTTTTATTGCAAATAGCGCAAGCGCAATGTATGAGATTAGGTTTAGCGCCCGGTTCGTGCACATAATTTTGGCAAAAAATGCGGCGGAATTCTGTTTTCAAACTTAGCACCTTTTGAAACGCACCGATTGAATGTTTTCATATTCCGGGATAAGTTGTGGTATGTTATGGTCTTTCAATAAATTCAAATTCAGATGCGGACTCGACCTCTAAATTTATTTTAGAGCAAATGTACTAATCAAAGTGCTAACTTTTTATTTTATTTTGACATATATTTTAAGCAAATATTTTGATAGCAAATAATTTATGATTAGGTCTACTCCATAAAAATTCAGTTAAAAATCACCGACTAAACTTCATACAGAACAGTATCGGCGTTATCTACCGAATGAATATACTGTGCTGTGGTTTTAGTTTTTATCTTCATATTTAGAATTTAAAGTATGCAGCCATACGAATTTAAAAATAAACTAGACTGAAATAAAATAAACTGCGTACGGTTGTACTGCCGTTGAGCATTGACATGTTGTCGAATGTGCAATGGATCTACGGCACATAATCTCCTGGCCCCAGTTCGACATACGTGGGCGCACTTCGATCAGGCTGCGCACGCATGCTTGAAAACTCACAAAAAGCACCTGATTGGTCAAATTTAAACTGAAGCCTTTTTAACGATCGTCACGCTGCGCCGTAACCACTAACGCAGTGTTCCCGCTGCGCCGAAACCACCGACGCAGTGGGGCGTGATGGTGCGTGAATAAGCTCATGTTTATTCACGAGTTTTTCAGTTCTCACATTTGAGCACCAGCCAATCAGAGCCGTGAGGTCGAGATTACGTAGTGCGCACCACGGATGACCGTTGTACCATTTTAAAATGAGCTCAACCTCATGTGACGTGCGTCCATTAGGTCTTTAGTTAGCGTCATAATGTTAATGGACAAAATCCTACCAATGCGTGCGTACGTGCGTAGTGCGTACTCGCGTATACTCGCGTACGTGCGTAAACCCGAGTTAGGGTATCGGACGCTTTCAAAAAATGACCGCGTGTCCTAATAATGTCAATTGAGAAGTCGTCACACGCATGCATGCATAGTTGTTCGCGCATTTCAAGCATTTGGACGCAGCTCCGCGAACAACAACAAAACACGATCGCGTGAATTAGCCTGAATTTCAACAGTAACTATAAATGAAAGGATGTTTACAGGAAGTAAAAGCGATATTTAACGTGATACTCAATAAATTACTTCATCAAACCAGAGCCAACAACTTCATTATCCTCTTTCTTTGACATGTTATGCTCAATAGACAGACAGTTCCTTCCCCGATCACCCACACACATTCGCTGCACTAATACTGCAATAAATGTCCTGCGGATATCCGCAATACGATATGAATTGAGGAAACGTGTTGGTTCTCGCCTTAAAAAAAAATCCTGCTGTTATCATAACAAAGCTAAACAATACAGGTGCTGAATATCGTCCTTCTTCATTTCCATCTTTATTCTTAATACCAACAGCTGTGCGACATTGCATATTTCCATTTGAAATTGTAGTGATACAATACCAACAGCTGTGCATACTTCAATCTGCCACTGTAGTGATACAAAAGGTTGTTACCTCAAACAGAGCTGTTTCTATATAATATTATTTAGTTTCCGATGTTTCTCATCTATCATATCTAGGGAATATGATATTTTGACACATTGCTAAAAGTTGTAAGTCTACTTCCTTAGGACAGTGACGTATGCCTTCCAGGTGCAACGTTACGCGGTATCTTCTGTCTTTCCACGCGTGAGTGGAATCCCCAGTGCCTCGGGTAGGCGAGCATTGATAAAGTGCAATCATTGAATGATGCAGTAAAACGTCATTATCTCTTAGAAGTGAAATAGATTATAGCAGTATTGTGATACCAGACATGATCGTTATGTCATACAATTCACCCTTTTGTTGTTGGACATTGATTTCCAATAATTTCATATTGTCAACCTTAATTTTTTAATGTGATCTAGACTTATTGAGATTTGTACTTCTTTGCCAGATATAAATTGTGGTCCGAGTCGATGGTGTAGCGATTACGATTACACCGGCGCCTTTTAACTCCTTTTATAATCCATGCATCGAGTCAAGTTTTCTTAACTTCACTACTATGGTATTCTAACGCAGTAGTTGTGCGTTGGATACAGATGTGTAAACACACCCCGGTCGACACTAGCTGAAACTTAAATATCTATACTTTTCTCCCTAAATTATTTGTAGCATCGCGATTTTGTTTGTATGAGGATGTGTTTGATTATTGAGGAATTATCCAAGAGGGTCTCGATATAATTTATTTATGTACATTTTAAAATAAGCATTAAACTACCCCCCCCCCCCCCCCCCCATATGGATCTTATAATACGATCTAAATTCCACGATTGTAATGGTTCCGGTCGCCAAAATTCATACTAGTGGATATAATAACCGGATCTTCGTAAAAATACACCTTAACCATCCTTCAGCAGAGATACGGGTTAAGACCTGCACGCCATGTATGATGGCCTATCGTCATGTGATCGTCCAAAATTGGCTCACATGACCAGGTTTTTTTTATAGCTTAGCTTAATGATTGTTTTAGTTATATCAAAACAGCCGGTATAAATTTCAAACAAATATGAGCCTTATGTTACAGTTACAGTTGCACCTGTATTTGAAGTACGACAACGGTCACTTGAATCGACTATGGTTGCAACTTAACTTGACAAATAGGCATTTCATACTTCTGTTCTATAGGTGACAGATTGTTGTGTACGTCACGATTTGTTACTTTTCTCCATACCTGGAAATAGATAATGTGTCTCCTGCGTCTAAAGTTGAATCAGTTCCAAATTGGCGAGACATTTTGCGGTTTTTATATCTCTCCGCGAGCAAAAGTAATCCAAGTGCACGCCCGCTGTATGGCTACACGCACGCGGTATTTGTCGCACGCATATGATGCACAGTGCTTTAGATGCCTTCATGCGCGCCCGTGTCCTTCTGTATTCATTCACTGCCGTATTGCGGCTCCGCCAATTTGGAACTGATCAGACTATAGAGTTCCTTGCGTCATTTGGCATCTTGGCGTGCGTACATCAGGCTGAAGTGGTATCTGGCTTTACTCATTGGCTGTTATCCTGGGGATCATTTCACTCAGGAAATGTCCGTGAAAATGTTGGTAACTATTGCGTAGGGCATTATCATAGATATTGGTTTCGTTTATCAAAACTAGATAAAGACAATAATTATTTGATACATGTATAGGTCGCCTCGGTTATCCGGGTATTTTTGTCACTTGCCGTTGACAACAAAGTAAAACTTTTTAACACATCAGTTTGTTCACTTTACTCAACTATACACAAACTCGTTTCTAGTGATCGCGCGAGGCTGTGTAAAATGTATATCAATATTATCCAACACTCACCTACTTATACAAAGTAAAACATAAGTAAATTAGGGGAGGATGGGGCAACTGGTCCGGTTAAGCATATTTCATGATATAAAAGCTTAAAGCTCGTGTAAATATTTATGGAATTGCTATGAAAATATCACCCATGTAACTGTTTACATATAACATATAATCAATGTTAAAAAATATCCAAACAAAAGGCCAATTACCACTAACTAAAAACTTTACTTGGCACGGACCAGTTACCCCATCATTGGGGCAACTGGTCCTATATGTTCCAACGGTTAGAATACACAGAAATCATTGATTGACAACACGGTAACTAGGCAGTATAGTCTATAAAAACTCATTTCCATATTATTTAACGTGTAAAAAGGATACAGGTCTCATGAAACCCATGTTTTATACAGTTTTCGTGGTTAACGTGTAAAAAGCAGTAATACTAATGGTCTACAAAGCAAGGGCAATTTTCGACTGCACGTTTATTAGATAAAACGGTATGAACCTAGTTAAATGGTTACATGGTTGTGATATTCAGACGTCCCATACATTTGTCTATATATACCCCTTTCTTTAATTATTTTATTTACTTCATATAATCATCAATTAGTACTTATAATAAACCATCTTGATATTTAGCCAGCTTTTCATGTTACAGGGGAAATTAGTCAATATGACAATGATGACCCCCAACGGTTAATATACACAAAAAGCAGTGGATAAAATACATAAATCGTGATATTTCGTCATAGCAAATACCTTTACAGACACCATTCAAAATATAATAAAGATGTAATTCATAATCCCGAGGTTTTAAACCATTCTAAAGCAATTTCATGTCATATTGTAATCCTTCAATATCAGAAATAGTGGTATTAGACCCGAAATGCCCCAAAATGTCTAAGAACTAGAAAGAATGTGAATTATTTCATATTCTATTCACATTTCAATACCGAGTCAACTAATTTTCAAAATGAATTTTACAATTTTGATTAAGTTTTTGCAGGCGGACCAGTTGCCCCATACATGCCATACCCCTTCGGACCACTTGCCCCAACAAATGACGTAGCACTTTGTCGAGATGAAATATTATTCAAACACGCCTGTGACGTAATAAATTTTACGCCAAAATGTTTTAAAACATACCACCATTTGTCATAATAATAAATAACTCTAATACATTTCAGAAAAAAAGGCAAAACTGCATTTTTGTTTTTAGCCATTACACAGATTTCTGTAGCGAGCGAGTATCTTTGAATTCGCAAATATTACGGCGTTCGGGTCCTACAAGTAGACGAGTGTCTTTAGATAAAATAAGAAATGGTGTACTTTGTTATTTGCAAATTCATAAACTAATAACTCTACCAAATGAATACCCGTGATAATGATTTAAGTTGAAGCATTCTTTAAATGATAATATTGATCGGAAATCCAAACCACCAGTGTCCCAAGTTAGCAATGCGTCATTTTACGGTCATTTCAACCACAACCTATGGTTTTAATCATATTTCGGAAAGTCCCTAAGCACACTACAATATAGCACCCATCAAATGCAATATGCACCTAGCATCTTAAGACGACTGTACTGCATGTATATATTTACTGTTACATATCTGTCAATCATATAAAGTACATTAAACATGATCTAAACCCATCTTCATATATCGCCTATACTATCTGTGAATTTTCAATCAGTCACTCAAGGAGTTGGCTTCAAAGATCTGGAGAAAATTACATGTGTAAATACCCTAAAGTTCCAAATGTTTTGGATTGTAGAAGGTAAGGATATATGTCAAGTATCAACAAAAGTCGTACTGTTCAAATGAAAGCAGTATGCCCATACAATTACAAAATCCTTCATTTCGGACCACTTGCCCCACGGTCCAGTTGCCCCATATTCCCCTATCATTATGAAAATGCAAGAGAACTGCATTGAATATAAATTACGCATCAAGCGCGCAACGGGAACTATGTTTTCCTTAAAGGCCCTCGACGACCTGTTTGATAAGCCTCTCATGTTCAAGAGAATCTAGAAACAATGGACAGAATATAACTGAAAAAATATGATCTTTGGGAGGCATGTTGATGCTGCTTAACACTCTATATGCGGCAGGGGTCTGCAGACGAATTTCATTACCATGAGAAATGCATTTAAGTAAGTACAAACATGCCTAGTATAATTTGGTTCAGTAATCCTTGAGATAGACTGAAAATTGCGAAAGGTTTCTGAAAAAATCTGGTTTGTATAATGGTAAAACTAAAACTAATAGCCGCGTGGAAAATAGGACAAACCTGATTTAGTAGGAATACGGGATTTATTTTTTAAAAAAAAGCTAATATAATCTGTTTATCACATAGCCGTCGAGGAAGAAAAAAAGAAAAAAAAGAAGAAAAAAGAATGTGCTTTGCATTCAGAATAAAAATTGCATACATCAAGCAACCAATCGTTTCAAATGTCATGTTCAAAAGGGCTATAGTCACATTTCATAGATAAAATCTTTGTACACAGAAAAAAATAAGTGAGTCATTATCGTGAAATGAGTGAAACAAAATGACTCATTTTGAGCCATAGTGTGTCACTACATGGACAAAATGACTCATTTTTCGATGATGACTCACTTTTTTTCTTTCTGTGTAGTAACGCAATCATAATGGTCGATGCTAAAATATTTTATTTGTATTGTTCATACGCTAATGTTCGTGTATGACGCGACATTCATCAACCCTCATAATTATTGCGTAAAGTATTTCGTTTTGATTGATTCGTTTATCACACTTCACTGACACACGAACAGCCAAAAAGATATACAAATGAGAATATTTTGACAGAAAAATATTGCATGCATTTGATTACCCACGTATTAAGAACAAATATACATCGCTATATACTCTACAGTATACAAACTAAATGATTGATATTCGCTGTTATTTCCTTGACTTGAGTTGAAAAATAACAGAGAGAGAATATAGTGTTATATTCGGGTCCCCGCTGGATGAGCAAATGAGACCCATGGGTTGTAAGTTCTTGTGTTGTCAATTGCTGGAAAACTTGAGTTCATAAGTTGTAAATAAACTTCGTTGAATAGGCTTATTATAAAACGCGGAGCCACAGACGGTAAGTGAAACTCGGCAGTCGGTACCTGATAGGCGGTACGCATAATTCCCTGTCGACTAAAAACGCGCGAAAATGGGCAAGAATATGTAATGTATTAAGAAACCACATTGGGCCGTATTCTCGTCCCGATTCTCGTACTACGCGCGTTTAGCCCAAAACCGTCACTAACTAAACTCGTGTTTAAGTTAAACGCAAGTCCATCTTTTAGACAGGACGTTTAACAAAACACGGCTTTACACTATGCACATATCGTCCCCAGGGAACTCGTAGGGTGATTTCATGCAGGTATAATGATGCAAAGTGCAGTGGCCCAGATAAGACACTGTAGCTCAAAATCAACTGCATCAAATGTAGGTGTATTTTAGCGATACCTGGCCTATCCGTCGGCTTGCAGTGGCTGCCGATCGATTTTTGTTTTTTTAAACCAATATTTTGTCCAAATAGGGACTATTGCATTATGCACACAGTATCGCCCTACACTGTAATAAACATATATTTATATATGTATAATTATTGTTCCTTTATTGCCAAATACAGGAACCTAATTATGTACCAGTATCGTCAGATAATGGTATATTTCGATGTTCCAGTAAAATACACTTTTTCATCATGAATATCATGACTAACATAATTTAGATAAATAGGATTTAAAATTTGCGTTTAACAAGCTTTGCTTGGTTAAGTGCCAAACAGTCGTTAACAATTATAGTCATTAGTTTGCATTTGCAGCACTCTAACGCAAAGTGAACGCGTCAACCTTTCCTTACACCGCCTAAATTTATGTAGTTCTTGTGTGAGCAGATATATATACCGTCCACACGAACATAAAAACGGTGTTTTTAAACACTGAATATAATCAGTTAAGAGCGATGTTTTAAGAGGAGTACTACCTACACCAAGGAAATAACCTGCTCATCCGCCTGTTCATATTCAATCGACCTTACGGAGTTCGATCAAGTAATGCAGTCATCAGATGAATAGGATCAAGAAAGCTGAACAGTAACACAACTGGGTAAACAGGTATATAATAATAATTATTATTTATAGGTTTAATACACATATGTCGTATTTGTCATACCATAAATTAATTAATTAATTGTCAATATCATATTGTGTACAATAATGAGACAATACTATAAATTGCTTGTAAGAAAAACAATCAAGAACACATACTTTAATCGAAACCCAAAACCAATATTATGTTAAGTAACTTAAATCTTAAATCAAAAACAAACAATAAAACAAAAAATAGCATGATGCTGCTTCCACGTGGGATATCAGGTATATCCATTGCTTGTTTACCTTGTCGTTTGTCTATTTTTTTTCTTTTTCTGTTATGTTAAACTTATAAATCTGTATTTGGATTTTGTCTCTTCTTCTGTATTTGTAGTGTTAAGCCTTGTTTAAGGGGATGCAATAACGTCAGGCTTTTGCTTTTAGTTGTTCCTCCTCCATCATATTACTTGTTAACTTGTCACTGTATTTTGTCCTTGTTGATATGATGGAAAATAAATATTGAATTGCGGGTAAGTGAAAATTGCACACGCACAGTCACACACTAAACAGGAAGCTAGCTTCATTAGTAAAAACACGGTACAATTATGTTCAGCGCAGTAAAACACATATTAAATACTTTTCCTGTTAGCAGTCACTGCATGTAACAATGTACCACATTCAGCTATGGCACGATTTAGGTAAACAAAAAAGTGAGGAATTTGAAACCTCATTTTAAAACCTCACTAGTCTGTGCATGCCCCCCTGTTGGTGGTGTAATGAACAAACATCGTATAGCACTAGCAGCGATTAACCATCGTATAGCGCTGCTTTTATATTGAAAAGTGAGGCTGCGTAAAACATGTCTAATCTTTTCAATTCTTTTGTTTCTTATTGAAAAGTAAGGATATGAAAAACTCACTTTATAAAAAATAGATTTATTTTGTATTATATTGAAAAGTGAGGGAAAAAGAGACTGCAAAAAACATGTCCAATTTTTTTTAATTCTTTTGTTTCTTATTGAAAAGTGAGGGAAAATCAGAATTTACGAGAGCCCGTGAAAGCAAATTCGTTTTACCACCCGCACTGTAAATGGTTTAGGCCGTTTGAGCCTTTGTTTGCCTCACCTGGTTTCACAGATCAGTTCTATTGTTACGTCTCGTTATGTCTAGGGGCCCAGGACCAATTTTCAAATGTTAGTGTTCGCCACGATGGGGCTTGACTCAACCATGTATAACAATAATTCCAATTTTGGTTCCTACCTTAATTCTAACACCTTCTCTAAGTCTAACTATTAACGTAAGCATCAGTCATTCATGCTTTATAGGAATTGGAGCGTGTAGCCCTGTAAGCCAATTCCAACTACACATCGCTGTGTTCATGTAGTGTTGGTTTTCCTGCATCTGGATTAACGTGCATCATAAAACCTTACTGCTAAATTGTCGATAAGAGTACCTTGCAACATGTCGCGCGTTACAAGTGCAGTGACGCGATTACCGAGAACTTGGCTTAAAGAGATCACCTTAATATGGCGAGAGAGGTGTGAAGAGAGGAATCGGGACAAGCAAGAGCTATTTAAATGAGCGTGAGAAGGTAGACCTATTAATAATAAAGTAATTTGGAGCAATTTCACGGAACTATGAAAATTAACGGGTAGTACAGAATCAACAACGAGAACTTGACTCCTCGCTACTTGATATAGTGAGGATCAGATGTCGTTGAACAGAAAAACACACACAGTATAAACACACCTGTTCGCGTAATATTATTAACAGGACGACCTCAATGTTCGCCTTACCAACATAACCAATATTGATTCCGCCCAAGTTGTAAGAAATGATTCTGTCCTGCCTGAGCTACGTAGCTTTAACCTCGAAGATTGATTCACACGTCATCGCTGAACGTTGTCGATGCTAGAAAACAAAGTTTTCACCATCCGCCGAAAAACTTGGTTTTTTAACCGATAAACCAAGTTTTCAATCAATACACTTGGTTTTTCGAGTTACTGGACATTGGGCCTGCCACAGTATGACGATCAATCACTCACTTTAATTCCAACAGAACACTCAAGAACTCGGTCCCACCCATATTCCTTATTTCATCAGAACTGTCATAAATGTGAACATCTCTTATCGGAACTCATAGACAATATAACCGACACATTGCGCAGTTCAATTGACATATTGAAATACTCGACTGAAAAATGTCTATATATTTTTTAAAAACATAATTTGACAAAGTAGAAAGTTAGGCGACGCTGGACGAAGGTCCACTTATGTAGGTCCGTTATTGTTGAAATACAATCCATATTATGAATGTTATCAAAGTTTAAGGATAATCTCCTAGAGGGCTAGTGAACTTCAATAAATATTACGAGCTTATTGATTCTACGCTCTAATGATATGGGGTGTAGCATTGCTCTTGACCCTTAATATGTCAACAGGTATAAATGTCTAAAATAATTCTAACAAATGTCAATCATCATCTAATAAAATTACACAAAACGTTTATTCCTATGTCAATCTTTAGTTTTGTCTAAAAACATGTTGATACATGTAATTTGTTCCTACAAAGATGTATACTTGTTCGATGTCATTGCTCTAATTAAAACATTTACTGCAATGCGTTTGTTTTGTTGTATTTAACCTTCAATGTTCAAGTTAGATTAAACATATTTTGGAAAGGATTTTACTATACCTTAAGTGATGACAAAATGAATGAGAATAATGCTGATAATAACTCTAACCCTACTACACCACACGGCAACAGATTCTTTTTCCGACCCCCAAAATTCACCAGAAATGTCCCCCGCTCCCCGGGATTTGAACCCCGGACCTCCTGCACCAAAGCCAAGCTGCCAACTCACTACACCACGGCTCCACTACACCTCGGCCCTGTATATTCGCCTTGTTATACAGTCTGGGTCCATTTTGGAGCCCAAAACGCGCACGCGTGGTTATAAAAGCAGGCTGGCCATGTCGTTGCCGTGTGGTGTAGTAGGGTTAGGGTTATCTAATTAATTAATTTTATTGGTCAATTGCGCCAGCGCGCGAAGCTTGTATTTCATTTACACACGGTACATGGTGCACTACACTAGATGGGGTATCCCCTACCCTTAATGGCGGTGTTTAAAACTAGAATCGGAAAATATGCATGGGAAAATCCTAAATTTAAAAGACTTGATTATAATACAATTGCGTAAATGCCTAGGACTTTTGATTAATTATGATTAATGGGACATCACCTATATGCACCCTGACTATAAACTGTTAATATCATCTAGGTAAAGTTTGAGAGATCTTTCAAATTTGTGCTTTTTACAGGAAACATTGGCGATTACGGCGACATTTCCAAGTTCGTCAGAGATGCAGTCGGCTCCATGGGCGTATTTTGGAAAATCGAGCAGGTTCACCTACCTATTTTTTGGCCTTTTTGGTGAGAAAATGTGATCATCTTTAAGGTCTCTACAAGGTCCATTTTCGCAATTTAGAGAGTTTTATATGAGTGTTTTTGTACATATCCCTATGGAGCTCTATTTAGTAGTGTGACCCCTACACCGAGTACCAAGGAGGGGAATCCTGCACACAAAGCACTCTATGCAGAATAATCGGTAAGGCTTAGCATATTGATGATGTATAGTAAAATAAATACAACAGGGTTTATATCGGATAAGTAGTGTGAATTACTGGCTCTTGGTGGTTGGTGCAAACGTCCAACACCTCGGGACCAGTAATTCAGAATACTTCCCTCGATACCATGTAGTATGTGTATATCATACGTTGAAGCAACCATTGAACTGAGAACAATGTAAATATGTCTATAATAATATTGAAATATTTACATTTTTCTCATTTCAATTTATATTGGCCTTTGTGGATGCAAGATATGTGCTTTAGCGCCAATCGTAAACGTCTTACGCATAAGTCACTTATACGTATAAGCCATGCGTACTAGTTTTGCAGGGCGGCCTAACATCGATAACAAAAAGTGGGTAACAAAAAGTATTGCATTAGGCAGCATCTAACAACATATTCAACATCGATATCATTAAGTAAGATCTTTCCTATTTACTTTCCTGTTTACTACGCTAAACGATATCAACATCGGAAATCTGATAACGAAGGTATGTGGTATGAGGCAGCATCTAACAATACACTGTTGACACTCTATATTGTCTTTCCTGATTTCTATCTTCCAATAGCTCATCTGAAAGCAATTTGTAAGTATAATAGAGTGTTATCAATGATAATAGTACATGCCCTGGTGTTATAGCTCTAATACTATCTTCGGGGAAAGTTTGATCTTCTTGGCTCATCAGAAAACAATTTTGTAAGTATAATCAATAATAGAATGTCATCGATGTTAATAGTACATGCCCGGGTGTTATAGCTCTAATACTATCTTCGGGGAAAGTGTGATCTTCCTGGCTCATCAGAAAACAATTTTGAAAGTATAATCAATAATAGAATGTCATCGATGTTAATAGTACATGCCCGGGTGTTATAACTCTAATACTATCTTCGGGGAAAGTGTGATCTTCTTGGCTCATCAGAAAACAACTTTGTAAGTATAATCAATAATAGAATGTCATCGATGTTAATAGTACATGCCCGGGTGTTATAACTCTAATACTATCTTCGGGGAAAGTGTGATCTTCTTGGCTCATCAGAAAACAACTTTGTAAGTATAATCAATAATATAATGTCATCGATACTCTCTTCGGGGAAAATTTGATCTTCTTAGCCCATCTGAAAACAATTATGTAAGTAAAGAATGTCATCAATGGTAATAATACATGTCCGGGTGTTGTAGCGCTAATACTATCTTCGGGGAAAGCTTGACCTTCTTTAGCTCATCTGAAAACAATTTTGTAAGTATAATAGAATGTCATCGATGGTAATAGTATGCCCGGGTGTTGTAGCGCTAATACTATCGTCGGGGAAAATTTGATCTTCTTAGCCCATCTGAAAATAATAATAATAATAAAAGGATATTTATAATGCGCCTCACGTTGTGAACACAACCCCGAGGCGCATAACATACGTATGTATGAAAAAATATAAGAACCTAATAAGGAAGCTATACAAATACAACAACAACAACTTATCATACAAATATAAATAAGTAATCATTAAAAACCACAGTACATTAACACAATGAAATATAATGTACAATACATGAGAGTATTATACAAACACAGTCTACAATGCACAATTCATAAATTAAAAAGATATGTCTTCAATGACGTTTTGAAGGATTGCACTGATGTAGCACGTCGGACATGTTCGGGAAGAGCATTCCATTCATCGGTGCAGCGATGAAAAAGGCTCTACTGCCATAAGTCCGTTTAGCAGATCTGGCCGCACGTGGTACTTGAAGGAGCCCTTTGGATCTTGATCTTAAAGTCCAAGAAGGATGGTAAGGTGTGATGAGTTGTTTGATGTAGGTAGGTGCAAGATTGTGCAAGGACTTATATACAACAAGGAGAAGTTTAAAAAGAATTCGCTTTCTGATTGGCAACCAATGTAAATCCTTTAAAATTGGCGTCACATGTCACAAGTAAAGAATGTCATCAATGGTAATAATACATGTCCGGGTGTTGTAGCTCTAATACTATCTTCGGGGAAAGCTTGACCTTCTTTAGCTCATCTGAAAACAATTTTGTAAGTATAATAGAATGTCATCGATGGTAATAGTATGCCCGGGTGTTGTAGCGCTAATACTATCTTCGGGGAAAGCTTGACCTTCTTTAGCTCATCTGAAAACAATTTTGTAAGTATAATAGAATGTCATCGATGGTAATAGTATGCCCGGGTGTTGTAGCGCTAATACTATCGTCGGGGAAAATTTGATCTTCTTAGCCCATCTGAAAATAATAATAATAATAAAAGGATATTTATAATGCGCCTCACGTTGTGAACACAACCCCGAGGCGCATAACATACATGTATGAAAAAATATAAGAACATAATAAGGAAGCTATACAAATACAACAACAACAACTTATCATACAAATATAAATAAGTAATCATTAAAAACCACAGTACATTAACACAATGAAATATAATGTACAATACATGAGAGTATTATACAAACACAGTCTACAATGCACAATTCATAAATTAAAAAGATATGTCTTCAATGACGTTTTGAAAGATTGCACTGATGTAGCACGTCGGACATGTTCGGGAAGAGCATTCCATTCCTTCGGTGCAGCGATGAAAAAGGCTCTACTGCCATAAGTCCGTTTAGCAGATCTGGCCGCACGTGGTACTTGAAGGAGCCCTTTGGATCTTGATCTTAAAGTCCAAGAAGGATGGTAAGGTGTGATGAGTTGTTTGATGTAGGTAGGTGCAAGATTGTGCAAGGACTTATATACAACAAGGAGAAGTTTAAAAATAATTCGCTTTCTGATTGGCAACCAATGTAAATCCTTTAAAATTGGCGTCACATGTCACAAGTAAAGAATGTCATCAATGGTAATAATACATGTCCGGTGGTTGTAGCTCTAATACTATCTTCGGGGAAAGCTTGACCTTCTTTAGCTCATCTGAAAACAATTTTGTAAGTATAATAGAATGTCATCGATGGTAATAGTATGCCCGGGTGTTGTAGCGCTAATACTATCTTCGGGGAAAGCTTGACCTTCTTTAGCTCATCTGAAAACAATTTTGTAAGTATAATAGAATGTCATCGATGGTAATAGTATGCCCGGGTGTTGTAGCGCTAATACTATCGTCGGGGAAAATTTGATCTTCTTAGCCCATCTGAAAATAATAATAATAATAAAAGGATATTTATAATGCGCCTCACGTTGTGAACACAACCCCGAGGCGCATAACATACATGTATGAAAAAATATAAGAACATAATAAGGAAGCTATACAAATACAACAACAACAACTTATCATACAAATATAAATAAGTAATCATTAAAAACCACAGTACATTAACACAATGAAATATAATGTACAATACATGAGAGTATTATACAAACACAGTCTACAATGCACAATTCATAAATTAAAAAGATATGTCTTCAATGACGTTTTGAAAGATTGCACTGATGTAGCACGTCGGACATGTTCGGGAAGAGCATTCCATTCCTTCGGTGCAGCGATGAAAAAGGCTCTACTGCCATAAGTCCGTTTAGCAGATCTGGCCGCACGTGGTACTTGAAGGAGCCCTTTGGATCTTGATCTTAAAGTCCAAGAAGGATGGTAAGGTGTGATGAGTTGTTTGATGTAGGTAGGTGCAAGATTGTGCAAGGACTTATATACAACAAGGAGAAGTTTAAAAATAATTCGCTTTCTGATTGGCAACCAATGTAAATCCTTTAAAATTGGCGTCACATGTCACAAGTAAAGAATGTCATCAATGGTAATAATACATGTCCGGGTGTTGTAGCTCTAATACTATCTTCGGGGAAAGCTTGACCTTCTTTAGCTCATCTGAAAACAATTTTGTAAGTATAATAGAATGTCATCGATGGTAATAGTATGCCCGGGTGTTGTAGCGCTAATACTATCTTCGGGGAAAGCTTGACCTTCTTTAGCTCATCTGAAAACAATTTTGTAAGTATAATAGAATGTCATCGATGGTAATAGTATGCCCGGGTGTTGTAGCGCTAATACTATCGTCGGGGAAAATTTGATCTTCTTAGCCCATCTGAAAATAATAATAATAATAAAAGGATATTTATAATGCGCCTCACGTTGTGAACACAACCCCGAGGCGCATAACATACATGTATGAAAAAATATAAGAACATAATAAGGAAGCTATACAAATACAACAACAACAACTTATCATACAAATATAAATAAGTAATCATTAAAAACCACAGTACATTAACACAATGAAATATAATGTACAATACATGAGAGTATTATACAAACACAGTCTACAATGCACAATTCATAAATTAAAAAGATATGTCTTCAATGACGTTTTGAAAGATTGCACTGATGTAGCACGTCGGACATGTTCGGGAAGAGCATTCCATTCCTTCGGTGCAGCGATGAAAAAGGCTCTACTGCCATAAGTCCGTTTAGCAGATCTGGCCGCACGTGGTACTTGAAGGAGCCCTTTGGATCTTGATCTTAAAGTCCAAGAAGGATGGTAAGGTGTGATGAGTTGTTTGATGTAGGTAGGTGCAAGATTGTGCAAGGACTTATATACAACAAGGAGAAGTTTAAAAATAATTCGCTTTCTGATTGGCAACCAATGTAAATCCTTTAAAATTGGCGTCACATGTCACAAGTAAAGAATGTCATCAATGGTAATAATACATGTCCGGGTGTTGTAGCTCTAATACTATCTTCGGGGAAAGCTTGACCTTCTTTAGCTCATCTGAAAACAATTTTGTAAGTATAATAGAATGTCATCGATGGTAATAGTATGCCCGGGTGTTGTAGCGCTAATACTATCATCGGGGAAAATTTGATCTTCTTAGCCCATCTGAAAATAATAATAATAATAAAAGGATATTTATAATGCGCCTCACGTTGTGAACACACCCCCGAGGCGCATAACATACATGTATGAAAAAATATAAGAACATAATAAGGAAGCTATACAAATACAACAACAACAACTTATCATACAAATATAAATAAGTAATCATTAAAAACCACAGTACATTAACACAATGAAATATAATGTACAATACATGAGAGTATTATACAAACACAGTCTACAATGCACAATTCATAAATTAAAAAGATATGTCTTCAATGACGTTTTGAAGGATTGCACTGATGTAGCACGTCGGACATGTTCGGGAAGAGCATTCCATTCCTTTGGTGCAGCGATGAAAAAGGCTCTACTGCCATAAGTCCGTTTAGCAGATCTGGCCGCACGTGGTACTTGAAGGAGCCCTTTGGATCTTGATCTTAAAGTCCAAGAAGGATGGTAAGGTGTGATGAGTTGTTTGATGTAGGTAGGTGCAAGATTGTGCAAGGACTTATATACAACAAGGAGAAGTTTAAAAAGAATTCGCTTTCTGATTGGCAACCAATGTAAATCCTTTAAAATTGGCGTCACATGTCACAAGTAAAGAATGTCATCAATGGTAATAATACATGTCCGGGTGTTGTAGCCCTAATACTATCTTCGGGGAAAGCTTGACCTTCTTTAGCTCATCTGAAAACAATTTTGTAAGTATAATATTAATAGAATGTCATCGATGGTAATAGTATGCCCGGGTGTTGTAGCGCTAATACTATCTTCGGGGAAAGTTTGATCTGCTTAGCTCATCTGAAAACAATTTTGTAAGTATAATATAATGTTATCAATGGTAATAGTACATGCCCGGGTGTTGTAGCTCTAATGCTGTCTTCCGGGAAAGTTTGGATCCATTAAATGAACCATGATTGCAGCTGTACAAGCTAAACATCTTCAATTCGGAGGAACTTTTAGGAAAAGTGGGTTATTATATATTTATTTTCCCATTACATTCATGATACAATTGATTTAATTTAGCTTTAAGGCCACCTTCGGGGTATTTGTAATCCATTACCATGATTACGGTATCGATATTTAAGAATATTGGTTTATATTACACATCTCGGCAAAGTTGTTCTGTGTGTTCCAGGCATGCTGTAGGTACCAAGCATGCTTAAATGCATCTTATCGTTGATGCATCCGAAGATTCAAAAATGTTTAACACTTTTCCACGCGGAGATTAGTTTTACCATAGACAAAACAGATTTGTCTGAAACCTTTCCCAACTTTCAAAGTCTATTTCAAGGATTACCGAACCAGTCCTAGGCATGTTTGTACTTATTTCAATGCATTTCTTATGGTAATTCCAAATAATGGTAGTTGGATTAAATAAAGTTGACATTTTGAAACATTTTGTGAAATTTTGTAATATCGTCTGCAGACGCCTGCCGCCTGCCGCGTGGAAAGTGTTAAGCTAAAAATATTCTCACGTATTACAATTGTCACGCATCGGTTTATATTGAAGGTGTGAACATTTTGAAGTAAATGTTAAGAAGTTTCGCCGAACCCACCAAATCAACTAATCAATGTTACACACGAATATTTAATGTATAAAGAGAGTGATCTTCTGTATCTTGATGTCATCGTTTGGATCCTGACTCTTCATGATCTTGTGAAGATAATTGGTTTACGCATGTCGTTTAATTGAAATCAATATAGGGCTATATAGTCAACATTATGAGGTAAATACAAATTTTGCATAACCCGACAAATCAGCTAATCAATGTTACAAACGAATATGTAAAGCCCCAGGCATCTACTCATTCCACAAGTTGCCTAATCCAGCCAATCTGCCAATCTGACACATTTGAGCAATAGAGGGCGCTGCAATACCAAATGTTTTAAATGCCTTATACTAAGAAACGTAAAAATGTAATTTTGACGATGCCCCTTTTAATTGATTTAACACCATAGTTTCTGTATTTTGTAAATAATATATAGTAAGATTCACAGTCAGTTTGTCTAAATGCCCGGGGCTTTAACGTATCTGTGTTGTTCAAAGCATAATTTGCCTTTAAACCCAACACAAAATCGTTTCATCTACATTGCTTGTATAATGCGTTTACTCGTCACAGACCTGAAATCGACAATGAAAGCTTCAAAAATGCCATTATACAGAACTTTAGAGGCTTTGAAACGTTACCAAAAAGATTGTATGATCTCCATCGCCTGAATATGCGCATCCTCGTCACGGAACTGAAATTGAAAAAGTAATCAAGTTTCAAACATGTCATTATAGAACATTTCTGACATAAGCTGTTTACTAGGACTTCGATGACTGAGCGTAGTTTGCCAATTACATGAACCATTAATTAATTGGGAGAATAAGATCCATTAATCAGTCAGATTTCATGGAGAATTGTAAATAAAGGAACATCAATCAAACATTGGAATGAATTGGTTTTCTCCGCCAGCAACAGTTTTGTATGATGAATATAAATATCCCCATAGTGCAAGTGCATGCGGGACATATTGACTACGATTGAGTACATTGAAACAAAATGAGTCTCAATCAAAAAGGCATGCGGAATTTGGTTATGAGGGTACTCAGACTTTAATGATCCCGGGAATAACACTTTTATAAAAGGTGAATATTACGCTCGAGTATGGGCGTTCAGACCATCATCATAACCTTTAAAGGAATACCGTGCTATTCATGAAACCATTCATTATATGGTAGGAAAATAATTGTCTAATGTATGTTGACCAGTTTAATTAAACACACAACTATAATATTCAATAAAACGAATTTAAACTGCACATCCCAACCTGTGATTATTTGAAATTTGCGTCCGGTTCTTTGTGTCGAAAGCGCTGACTGGATTGCTATACCCAATATGGGTCATTACATTCCAGTTGCCTGCAATGTTTGAGCCTACGTTTGACAGGGTGACCTGGCCATGACGCTAGTATTAGTAAGTTCCACCCACGAATTACATCCATCCAACAGCATTGACCGCATGCTGGGGGACCTTGAGTGTGGCAGCGGCGGAACTGGTAGCAAACCCGCCGGCGCTGCAGTCTTGCCACATGACTTAGCACACGTGGTGACTTTCAGCCAGATTTGGGCTAGTTTTAAAACTAAAATCTGCTCTTCGGATATTACAATGATTTTTTTCTCGGAGGGGATGATTAATTACCCTGGATAAAGCATCAAAGCCGTGGTCAAGAAAGTTAGATAACATACAGGGAACGGAACCGTTATGTGTAACGTCATCGTTACTAAAACCGCCTTTTCCGCAACAGGTCGCTGCACGTAATCACGCAGGTATTCAATGCATAAATCGGAAAAATCAATCCAAGAAACAGCGATGTTAAAACCTCGTAACTGTTTCGTCATAGCTTTGATCAATATGGCGACGTCCATACAGGTGACTTTTTTTCTTTCTAAATCCGATTTTGTCTTAAAGCGGCACTTTTAAAAACTTGAACCTACAGATGTGGTCTGTATAATAATAATGCTACGTATATGAGCGCTATAATTCAATGGCAAGGATTTCCTTTAAATTTGTAATTTAAAAAATGTGCGCCTTTAAGTACTTATCACAATTCCTTTTTTTTCTAAGATATATTTCCATGTCTGAAAAATTATTTTACGTGATAGTTAATGTTTCTATATGTCTGGTATCTTGATGAGTATTTGTAACACACAACCTGATGCCTCGTTTGATACTCTTAACACTTTCCATGCGGCTATTCGTTTTACCATTTTATATAAAACAGATTTTTCAGAAACCTTCCCAACTTTCCAAGTCTATCTCAAGAATTACTGAACCAATACTAGGCATGCTTGTACTTATTACAATGCATATATCATGGTGATTCCAAATATGATGATCAAGTTCAATTACTTTGAAATGTTTGAAACATTTTCCGAAATTTTGGAACTGTCGTCTGCAGACGTTGAAAGACGCGTTGAAAGTGTTAACCTAAGCATGGTATAAATAAATGACATGAAGTGTGAACAAGCCCCTTACTTGCAGTGTGACTACGTAGAGAAGAAAGTAGATTAAGGTGTCACCAAAAATAGTTCTCTAGATTGTTGTCTGTCCTGAAATGTCAGCATTTTGTCTCCTAGTTATTTGTTTTGTGTGTTGTGTGCATTCACTGTAAACGGTTGATTCAGTAGTTATCACTTGCCGTGGACGTTATGAGCAGCAAGAACTTGATAGGTGGTGATATTATGTTATTGTGTGATCCTTTTATAAACATGCACGGTAAACATTTGCGGTTAAGCTGAGAGGAAACTTGGAAAAAGTGTACTTTAGGTCCCAGATTCTGGACTGGGCTAGTATCGTCCGACACTAAAACACCAAGTTTCGTTCAATACTGGTACAATGTCAGTGTTCCAGTATCGGGCGATACTCACCCGATATTGGAACATAAAAAGGTTCCAGTATCGTCCGATACTGGAACATAATTTGGTGTTCCAGTATCGTCCGATGCTGGAACTATAAAAGTATACCAGAATCGAGCAAAACTGGCAAATTTCATGGTATATCAGTATCTGGGAGCTGGGACCTAAAGTACATTTATTCCAAAAACTTGTATTGAGCAGTTTTGACACATCAAGAAGGATTTGTACCTTATGTAATGAACCCATACAGTTTTTTAAACTCTTGATAAAGTTCATCAGGACTGTTATAATAAGATGATTGATGAATTTCAGTGAACTAGTCCAAGGAAAACCACTTACTTGTGGACGTTTCGGAAACGAGCTGTTTCCTTTATCAACACTTGATGTGGAGTGATGACGATCTGCTGTTTACAACACGTGATATTGGTTGCTTAGTTGCAGTGATCTGTATCACTGCAACTGATTGCACAACTGATTGCACACTGAAACTGAGGGGACACTTCAAGATGGCTAGCTGATATTCTTGGCCCCGCAGTTGGTAATACGTGTCATCATGTTAAAAACTCTAAAGAGCTTGCTGAAGAATTAGTCAACGTAGCAATTGATGAGGGTGATATACTCAATTCACATGATGTAATAGCGCTGTTTACATGCACCCCAATCAATAAAGTGTTGGAAATTGTGAAAGAACGACTGACAAAAGATCACAGTCTCAAGGAGTACAACAAAATGTTTGACTTTCATCTCACAGTCAATGATGTGGTTGAACTACTTGAGTTCATACTATCCACCACCTACTTCACCTTCAGGGGTAAGATTTATCGGCAACGATTTGGTACCGCAATGGGCAGCCCTGTATCTCCATTGGCAGCCAACATTTTTATGGAGCATTTGGAGTAACAAGCTATAGCTACCGCACCCCTTGATTGCGCGCCGAAGTTATGGAAACGGTATGTTGATGACATCCTTGAAGTAATCAAACATGATGCAGTCGACAAACTCACTGAACATCTAAACCAAGTGGATGATACCAACTCCATCAAGTTTACGTACGAACAAGAAAAGAATGGACAGATACCTTTCCTTGACACACTGATAGTACGGCGAGAAGATGGCACCCTCAAACTTCTGGTTTATCGCAAGGTAACTCATACTGACCAATACTTAAACTTCAAGTCGCACCATCCTCTACATCACAAACTGGGTGTTATACGCACCCTCCTTGACCGCAAAGATAAGATTGTAACAGAAGACGTTGACAAGGAGGAAGAAGAGTCTAAAATAAAACATGCTCTCAAAGGCTGCGGATATCCACAGTGGACCATCGACAAGATCAAGAAACAAATGAGTACACCAAAACCGAAGAAAGTTCAAACGAAGAAGAAAGGAGATTTAAACAAGTCGCTGGGCATGGTTGTCATTCCATACGTTGAAGGAGTCTCTGAACGGTTCTCTAGAGTGCTAAAATCGTACAACATATCTACGGCCATGAAACCGCACTGCACTCTTAGGAACCTTCTTGTTCACCCGAAGGATAAGCGTGACCCTCTCCATACCACAGATGTCATCTATTCAATACCGTGCAAAAACTGTGACACCCCGTACATAGGAGAGACCGGTCGTAAATTCGGGAAGCGATTAGAGGAGCACAAGACAGAGTCGGAAAGAGCGGTGACGTCAGTTCGCACCAGAGCATCCCGTAAGAGCTCTCAATCCGCCATTAACAAATCAGCTATCACCGACCACGTAATGGAGAAAGATCATGTAATCGACTGGGAGGAGGCAGGGGTCGTAGGCAGAGAGGCAAATCGATACAAACGCTGGATCAAAGAGGCAATCGCTATTAGAAAGCAAGGCAAGACAATGAACAGAGACGAGGGGCAATACAATCTGAGTCACGTGTTTGACGATCTACTGATTGCGGATAAATCATCTAGCATCACTGCAACTAAGCAACCAATATCACGTGTTGTAAACAGCAGATCGTCATCACTCCACATCAAGTGTTGATAAAGTAAACAACAAAAATCCAATCCCATTTGACTTCAAAGGTCTCATCACAAACAAATCCCCCCCCCCCCCCTCCCCTAAAAATCTCCACTTCCTCAGCTGGCAGGGTGGTTAAAAATAATCACACTGTATTTGTTTATATTTTAACAAAATATTGTTTCATAATAGACTCTATAAAGACTAGAACAAAAACCACTATCTACATGTAGTAATTGATGACTTGTCATTGTCAAAAAATAGAAAATTAAGGATTAAAAAAAAAAAAACCCATCTCATCTCATCAATGTTTGAGAAGATGTTTCAATCATATAGGCCTACGTGTATACGTCGCGTGTTTTGTGCTCTGCTTACAATTTTGCCTTGCATATGAATAGCTGTATTGTACTCCTATTTACTATGTGTATACACACATTCCTGTTTAATAATTAGAATAGTAGGCTGTGTAAACTTAATCTCCTCGACAATAGTCCTAGCATGTTGGCCTATTATTTTAAAGAAACAATATTAATTACAAATTTAATGACCTTCAGCATCGATTTCAGCTAGTTTTGTTGTATTTCTGGGTTTGAGGTTTGTGGAGTTACCTACGTAGCTGCGTTGATGAGAGACGCCTTGGACATTCATGTTGTGTGAAGGGGTCGAGCGGGAGGGGTGGTGGGGGGGGGGGGGGGGGGTTGCAGACATAATGGAGAGAGGCAATGTTTGAGAGTAATGTAAAGCGGTGGCGAAGATGGCGGGAATTAGAACTTGAATATGACATGATCGTCTTCACGCGGCGACTAGAACCACAGAGACCCCTGGACAATAAAGATGCATGTATTCTTCTGCTTCTGACATTAGGGAACGTTCATCATTTCCCCGGAGGGCGGGGGGGGGGGGGGGGGTGTCACATGGTTTTGACTTGACAAAAAGGGGGGTCACATGTTTTTTCCTAATCAAGAGTGGGGGGGGGGGGGGGGGGCGGTCATACTATTTTTTACGGTTGAAATCCAACAGCCGGGACACAGGGAATGGGATTATGATGATCAAATTAGTACAATAGCACATTATTTGCGATATGTGCGCATGCGCCGCCCCACCCCCACCCACCCCACCCCTCCCATTACATTAATTTGAGAAATTCCTTAGAGCCAAAATTTATATCAAATCATATGCCGCAAATTTAATTGTAAAAGCAAATATATTCACGCGCTGTGCACGCATATGTTGTGTCGGTGAAGTCTGGTTGGCTCACTTTTATATCTCGCCCCTCCAATGATCTAGCTACTCAACTGATAAAAATGATAAAATGTTGACACCCTCTCTGTAACAACAATTGTGCAGATCCAATGAGCTTCCAGGTCCCCACCAGGAGTCCTTATTTTTATGCGGGGGCCTTGAGGGAATTGCATCAACTTGGGGGGGGGGGGGGATTTAGGGTTTATTAGCTTAATTTCTATTCAATTTCAAAACCACATTATTATAAAATGACTAGGAATATCATTTTAGAAACCCATTTAAAATCACTCGCAGCAGAGCCTATAGTCGGTGTATGGATTATTTGCCTGGCCCTCCCCCAGGAAAATCCTACACACACAACTGCCCATTCGACATTTCAAGCTCACCTCATTTTGTCATCCCAAACAATAAAGCAATAACAATTTTTTACTTTTTGTCATGTCAATTTACCTAAAATTTGGAAATTGGTCTGATGAATTGTGTTTCTCCCCCTCCCCTCCCGCTTGCCCTCCCATTATTGAATGTGATGCTACAGCGTACAAACCTGCATGCACTTGACTATGTTGTATTGTGGGTGTTTCCGAGATGCATGTTAAAAATTAATTTTTGATTGAGAATTATTTGTGTACTATTATAGACCATATGTTCATTGTTGATCAACAATGTTAAGTGCCCGGTTCCATTGAACATGCATTGACTTTTGCATCCACTGCTGTTGTTACAGATGACTGTGTAAGGTTTTAGGCAAGCGTTTGTTTACTTGGCTGCTGTGACGTAGTAGGTGACATCGTGTATTGGGGAGGGGGGGGGGGGTCATACGATTTTGTGTAGCATTTGAGGGGGTCATACGATTTTGTAAAGGGGTGGGGGTCATACACTTTTTTCGACTTTGCGATATTGGCTCACCCCCTCCTTCGGTGGAAATAATGAACAGTCCCTTAATGTAAATGTGATGGGCCGGTCCGATGGGCCGAGGGGGGGGGGGGGGGGGGGGGGGGGGGGGGGGGGGAAGGTGATGCAGACGGACTGGATTCAGAGGGAATGTATTAGAGTAATGCTAATCGGTGGCGGGGATTGACGGAATAAGAACTTGAATTTCATATGGTTGTCTCCATGCAGTGAATGAAACCACAGAGACGCTTGGACAATAAAGAGGCATGTCTTATTTAATATAAATGTGATGGGCCGGGGGAGGGGGGGGGGGGGGGGGGAGGCAGGTGCTTCTACTGGCGGACGGGACTCAGAGGCAATGTGTTAATGATAAGGTGGGAGAACGGAGTAAGAACTTGAAATAAACAACAATTTGACATGGTTTATAATGTCGGGTTGCCACATTATTGGTTGAACCAAAATAAAATCTATTTTTGTGCCTATTTCCATTTTTCAATATTATTGTATTTCAAATTTTGTTCCTACTAACGAAAAATCTGTCACTCATATCAATTCTATTTCGCGGAATTTGCCCATTAAACTTTAAATCATTTATAACAATCGATGGTATCAGTGCCCCTTGCCTGAGAACGGACAATGTCATAGAACTTTGCACGAGTTTATACCCCGTAGGAGAGCGTTAAAGATGCGCATTTATACAGAAGTCTATGGAAGAAATATTTTTGTAAAATAAAATCACTAATATTTGTTTGATTTTTATATAACCAATTTTTCCGGGTTTAGAAAGTATGATTTATAACTTTTTTATTTTTATTTATTTTTAATTTTATACATTTACTCAGACTTTTTTTTATGGGAGGTCAATGAACCTTTTAACCATCATGGAAACCCATTCAAACCCATTTAGATAATACAGACAATGCCTTTACAATTTTAGAACCAAGTAAACAAAACTTCTATTATACTGGTTACTTAACGCCATGGCTTAACACAATTTTAAACCCTTAACTAAATGGATTAATCTCAGGGGGTCTTGTTAACTACTTCAACAACTTCAACTGGGTGTGCGTTCAGTGTTGCCAACTTAAACTCCCAAACCAAGGCTCAAGTGCTCTCTCATTTATTGTTTGCCAATAGAAATACATGTAGTCTGACTTCTAAAAATAAGCCCAATTCCGCGATAGCGGTTGCATTGGCAATCCATATTCCTATATATAAGTTTAACAGAGGCAAATCCTACCAAACCAAAAACCGTACTGAAAATCCTACCAAAAATCGTACTGAAAATCTGCACTAAAAGTAAACATCAATTCCATGTTGCTGTTAAGTTCCAAATAGCCAAGTGTTGCCTGGTCATGCTGATGTAAATATACTAACGGCAACCACCCATTCTTGGTTTGGTATATTGGTATGATTTGGTTAAGCAATCTTCATTTTCAATACTGGTTGACCCAGTAAAAATATAAACACAATTATTTTATATTGAGTATATACTATATGACGTGTCTGACGCCGGGGTGGAGTTGGTCTTCAATAAACTTGCGCCGAGCAGGCAGTGGAATATTGCGCGTGATCAGGCATATGCCAGACTCAATTTACCAATTATTGGTCTACATATGTATAATGGAAGTACTTCCATAATTGGCCTGATAAATCAGGTCGTATACTGTCAAACCTCGTTTACAGCGAAGTGCAACATCTGGATGCAAGCCATTAAGTCAATGGGCAATGAGCATTCTTTAAAATTAGTTACACTTGAGTCAGCCATTCCTTCTTTAACCCTTATCATACATTAACAATTAAATCCTCGTCATAACTTTTTCCTAAAGCTAATCCTAGCCCTAAATTTAGGTGTGATTCTAGCCGAAAGATAGGCAGCTGTTATCCGTGCATTACAGGATTTGCTGCGTGTAGCCGTACAACCAATTCATACTACACATCGTTATGTCAATCTAGCGTTGTTTTTCCTGTACCGGGAATAACATGCATTAATAACACACTTGGCTAAAGGAGTTCACCATCTAGGTAATATGGCAAGAGGTAGGAGGAAACGAAGAAGGACAAGACAAAACTAAGCTGGTGATGTAGGCCTACTATGATAATAAAGTTATTTGTAGGATATTTAACGACGGAACTGTGTGTCAGTGGGAGTTCTTGAGTGTCTTGTTGAGTAGCCGTCTGACTGTCACTCGATGCCTTCTATTTTGTATCGTTTTCGTTATTAATGCATGTCTTGCTCTCGTATTCATCCCTAGAGCACATTTTTATTTAAAAATTAGCCCAATGTGGCTACTTGAAGGGGTTAAAAGTAAAATGTGGCAATACTGTAGACTGCCTTCTGGCTATGCAAGGTACCGACATGTGGTCAGAAGGGTGTCCATGGAGCAAGGACTAGCTTCATGTCAACCTGTCGAAATGTATTGCAAAATATACAGGTAACTAGAACGTAATGTTGAGTATACTTCAAGTTTTAGAACGCTCCAAAACACAACTGATTATTTATACGTGCTCAAAGTATAAGATTACTGATTCTATGTAGGCTACACTACCTGATACTAGGCCTCCTCCTCTTTTTAATTTCCTTTATGATTCTTGTTGATCAATGCGGTCTTTTATTTCAGAAAATGTTTTCTTTAAATATTTTAATCAGATTATATCTTTAAATAGACACTTGTGATCGACTGTTGGACATAAACAAGTAGCTGGTTTCATTCTCGCTTTAACCTTTGTCGTTGATGAAACCAATATGATGTTTTTCAGTAGATATTAAAAGTTGATATTAAAACAGCTGACTGATATTACCCGTATATGACGTGTTTGCATACAAAAAATAGCTTAATACGAAACGCTATAAAGGCAAAGGCCGACGCACGTGTTTGTCAGTATTTCTGTTTTTATCAAGATCAGCTTCACCTTCCCGCAAGCATAGCCTTTGAAATGAATTGCCTTCCTTTTCATCAAGGAATGGATTCATTTGTTATTGTTGGTCAAAACAGATTAGTCAGTCTTACCTTCTCACGAGGAAAACTTTTTTCTCTTCAGTTATATGTACAGGGTATAGTCATAAAAAAGAAAATCTTTCGATCGAGAGTTCTTTTTAGAACAACA
This sequence comes from Ophiura sarsii, assembly GCA_035610835.1. Lineage (NCBI taxonomy): Eukaryota > Metazoa > Echinodermata > Ophiuroidea > Amphilepidida > Ophiuridae > Ophiura > Ophiura sarsii. The sequence goes on from CM069445.1 coordinate 31,565,621, forward strand.
CTTGACTTAATTTCAAAATTTAGGTCAAATTTTTATATTTCTATTCTATCTACTGACATGTATTTCATACATTATATTTATAAAACATTCATATTTCATCTATTTACTTTTGCCCAATGGGCATCTTTCATCTATATCATGTACATTAAAATATTTCAACATTTAAAATACACAGTTTTAAGCTTAAAGTCGACAGAATCTATATAAACTCGACCTTTTAGAGTAGTACTATCATAGAGAGGTGATGCTAACTTAATTTTGACAGGCTTTTGATGAAAATCGGCAGGCTAACAAACTCACAACGATTGATTGTATATTGGGGTCAATTGAGTTCATTTATATTTAAAGAAAACGGTCAGTATATGTAATACATTTTATTGCAAGCTGATTGGTCACACATTTCTGTGTATACATATTTAATTGTTTTAAATCTTATACCTGTTCCCAAAAGTGGCGACCTTAGCAACACTGCAAACTACAGAGGCATCAGTTTGAGTTCCATAGTTGCAAAAACATATAATCGTATGTTGCTTAACAGGATAAGACCGCATATAGATAGCAAACTGAGACCAAACCAATGTGGCTTTAGAGAAAACAGATCCACAGTGAGCCAGATTTTTGCACTCCGCAGAATAATTGAAGGGATACATGACAAAAACCTCCCAGCAATAATGACATTCATAGATTTCAAGAAAGCATTCGATACGATCCATAGAGGCAAGATGATCAAAATTTTGAAAGCATATGGAATCCCAAACATCATAGTCAATGCTATTGAGGATACTTACCACAACACAAAGGCCAAAGGCCTGATGGGGACACTGGTGAATTTGATATATTGGCAGGCGTTCTCCAAGGTGATACTCTTGCTCCGTATCTTTTCATAATAGTGCTGGATTACTGCATGCGAACTGTCATAGAAGGCAGAGAGGAAGTCCTAGGTTTTACAGTCAACCCCAGGCGCAGCCGCAGAGTTGGACCACTGATGGTAACATATTTGGATGTCGCTGATGACATAGCACTAGTGTCGGACACTGCTGGCCAGGCGCAAAAACTCATGGAAAGAGTAGAAATGGCAGCTCTAAGTGTTGGCCTCCACATGAACGCCAAGAAAACAAAATACATGTATTTAACCAACAGGATCAGGTGACCATTAAAACTACCAATGGAATCAGTCTGAAATTAGTCAAAGACTTTAAATATCTGGGATCCTGGACATCGAGCAGCATGCAAGATATCAAAACAAGGAAGCACTAGCATGAAGGCGTGTAATAAGCTCAACAAGATATGGAGATCCAACCTACCAAGATCAACAAAAATTAAGCTATTCCAAGCTACAGTAGAAAGCATTCTTCTCTATGGCTCATAAACATGGACAGTAACAACTAAAGTTCGAAAGCTATTGGATGGATGTTACACCAGGCTTCTTAGATCAGCCCTTGATATTAGTTGGAGGTTACACATCACCAACAAAGAACTCTATGGTGATCTTCCTAGAGTAAGTGAACGAATCAAGAAGAGGCGACTACAGTTTGCTGGACACTGTGTCAGACGTTCTGGGGATGTGATATCAGACCTAGTTCTTTGGAAACCAGTTCATGGCAAAAGAAATGCTGGACGACCGATGTTAAGCTATGTGGATATTCTATGTCAGGACACTGGACAAACACCTGCTGAGATAAAGACCTGCATGGAAGATAGGCGTGTCTGGAGAGCCATTGTTAATGCCCGACAGAAGTCGACGGAGTGAGTGAGTGAGTGAGTGAGTGAGTGGGGGAGTGATATTTGTTTGACTAGTTTCACTGTGTCATTGATGATTCGTCAATATTAACTGACTTTGTCGGTTATTGTCTTGGCTTGATGTTAAAAACATATATCATACGTGACGAACCTTTATTGAAGAATGTTATTATTCTCAACATGCTTAAAGCAATTTCGTTAATAATGACGTTGTAAAGTAGCATGAGTCCGCAGTGGATTGCCAACAAAACTTGATGCAAGGATATAATGTATATCTCAGTTATTATTAGCCGCAAATCAAAACCGTTTTCTGTTTACAAGCATGAGGCATTTATAATACAGGGTGTCCTAAGACTTCCGATACCTTTTTATTTTAAGCTGTATATCTTCCGTTTAATAATTTAGTAGTATGAAATTGAAAACATTTGGATAGAGCAAACTTGTAGAGTTCATTTGATATCGAAATTGACCCCTTTCTGAGGCCGTTTAATATACTATACACGCTGACAAATGTTGTCATGTAACTCACACTATACCATAAATATGTTCAATTTGCCGGAGGCCAGATGTGTACAGCTGTAATCACGTTCTACAGTTTCCTCAAATTCCATCCATGTGACTTTCGCAAAAAGGCTTCTGAAATGTAAAATGATCATTACGGGGAAACATTAGTATTCACCTCCATCACTCGCTCACTTCAATTCATTACATAAGTTTCGAGTTAATAGCAAAATGCAGTCTCACAGTTCAGAAACTTCCTTCTGTACTTTGGTAACACATATAGAGCTGTTGTAGTAAATTTGGTTTCAAGATAATTATGAATAAATCGGTCCAATCAACTCTTGGTAATATGGCAATTATAGAAAGGACATTGACTTTTCTGGAAATGTCATTCTTTATTGTTGTTATGACTCGCAGTGCGGAGACATAATACTAACATCAGTGTTCGATGTTTACGTGCGTCTTAATTGATTGGCTAGCTTGACTACAGCGGCATGATAACACAACCGGCTTTGTATACCGAGTGAGCGAGGGGTGTATTTATGTAAGTAGGTTTAAGAAAACATTAGTGTATGCATTAAATGAGGCGCTTGTGTGATATATTACAGAATAAAATCCAGAGTTGTTTACATGAATCAGTTGAATAAAGTGCTCGACCACATGGGAGCAATAATATACACGATTATGAGTAAACTTTAATATATTTTATTCAATACAAATTTGTTTCGTGTAGGCTTCCGTCCACACTCGTCAGTTGAATAATACAGAATATGTATTTGTATTGATTGTGCACGAAGTGACTTTAGCATGCTGATATTGGTTTATCACGTAGGGGAATTTAAGTATGAAAAGTTAACGAAATTGTTTTATTTCGAGCACACCATAAATACTCTCACAAATCACATCTGGATAGTGACTTGAAGCGTGCAATTAACAGGCGCCGCGCCCGCAGGGCGTGATCAAGCGTATTAGTACATAGTCCGATAGAATCCATGGCTTGCCTTGACAGTAACAGATCTTAAACAGAAAACACGTATACGGATAATTTATACCCCGGGAATACAATTCAAATGTCCAGGGGTCCAGGAGCCTGTTCCAAGATTAGTGTAGCACCGGTGTAGCTGTCGTGCAGCCCCGTAACCCAATTCCAACTGTACATTGTCATGCTGGTATAGAGTTGTTTTTCCTGTACCAGCATTAACGTGCATCAAAAAGATGTTGATGCGTGTACCTCGCAATTTGATGTACGTAATCAATTGAAATGATGCGGTTGCTGGTAATGTGACATTGAAGGGGATAACAGCACTGCTCAGAGTAGATTGCAAGTGGTTTGGGTGGAAGAAAAAACCTATACAATTCTCAATATGTTGTTGTGAGTCTTCATTGCCTTTAATCGACCAATTTCTAAGGCTCCTTAATATAAAACAACCGCTGAAAGGTTTTGTCACATATCTCACAATGCCATGCAATTGTTCAAGGTGTATTGTATCTTGTATGGAGACATCTAATTGTAATTGTATTATTATATTGTTTCAATCAGTATTGCTCAAAGCAGTTCGTCAGCAATCATGTCAGTTATCGTGGCCGACGGCATACGGAAACAGATCAACTATCCGACAAATTACCCAACTCATCTGACCAATTCGAATAATTAAGAGGTTTTCGCTTACCGACGTAGGGATGTTAAAATACAATGCTAAATGTGTTTATGTTGTTCACAAATCATTTCCTAAGAGGGTTAGTGAACTTCAATAACATTTGCAAGCTTATTTATTCAGTAATAATATACGGGTGTATTTAGTGTCAAGAGCAATGCTCCCTTTCATTAAATCAGGAAGTTTAAGAAGATTGATTAATACGTTAACAGGTACGAATGTCTAAAATAATTCGTAGACATGTCACTCATCTACGAGGGTCGTTCAATAAGTTATACCTCCTCCCTCATAACATCGTCAATATGAAGGTCAGCCTCATGACATTAGTCTTTATTAAAGCTCTCAATCGCAGCTACACATTACATATGATAATTGATATCTGTGTTAATGTTGTTCTGATGCAGTCAAAGCCAGAGAGAGAGAGAGATGTCTCCATATTGTATGGCTAGATATAAGAGCATGATTTTCTTATGAAAAACAGATGGTCGTCCTGATTTGGGTCTGGCTAATCAGAGGACATATTTCCGTCACGCTAAATGGACATTCGGTTTTCACTGCAACTCCAGAAAAGTACAACCAGTACTCAGATCAATTTACTACAAATATGTAGCTGAGATGCAAAGCTACAGTTTTAGAATATTTCATTAGACTGGCTTATATAACTAAAGCTATGAGGTAGGAGGTACAACTTATTGAATGACACCCTCGTATTAAGCCAATAAATGTATTTCTGGGTTAATCTTATTCTTTTTATACAAACATGTTGATATGTACTTTGTTCCCATACAGGTTTTCCCTTAAAAGGTACACCTGTCCATCAGGGGTCGCATTCTGACGCGTCTGGGCGTCCTAGACCTCTCATTTTCTTTTAGTGACGCGTCATGTTTCAAATTGGAAAGACTTGTGGGTCCCGATCAGAATAAGAGGGACCCCTTAAATTTGACGATGTATGGAAATGGAAACCTTAAGAAATTCTGTAAATTACATATCCATCCTTTGCTCACAATATAAATTCATTAAAACTGTCCCTAAAAAAGTAAAATTTTCCAATACCCAAACTTCAGGACCCCTCAATTTCTTGGGGGACCCCTTAAATTTGTTTTTTGAAGTCCTACGGGGTCCTGAAAAAAATCATGGGACCTCTCACATTTTTGCTGTCCATTCATTGCTCTTATGAAATATTCATTATTTAGCATTAACGGTAACAAAACTTAAAGATTATTTTGTTGGCTTTCAAATGGCGTTTAGTTGATTATACTCGCCTGTAACAATTTAAGGGGTTTAATGCTGGATCTACTTACGAGTATTCAAACTTAAATTGTTTAGAGAAACATGATTCTGGTGTACCGTGTTAACTGAACATTCAATAAACGCGATGACGCGGAACATGTTCACCTTTGTCATGTTTTAGGGCATCCTGTAAATTATCTAACAATTTTCTTTATCAGCAGACATCGTAGTAATACATATAGCGGGACTTTGATAACAAAGTGTAACGCAATGAAATATTGATATTATTAAGAACTTTGCTGATTTCTACTCTATGTTTTTAGTTCTTCTGAAAACGATATCAAATCGGGAAGTCGATATTAACGAAAAGGACTGCGTGAGGCCGCATCTGGCGATACAACGGATGCTATCAATGGTTAATCTACATGCCTAGGGTGTCATAGCTCTAATGCTATCTACGAGGAAATTGGGATCCATTGGCGATTTGGAAATGGGATCAACATAAAATATTCAATGTGGAGAGCAATTTAAGGGCAAGGTATATTTTAATCCCTATCATCATGAAAAAATTGAATTGGTTTCAGTTAAAATGCTTCATTTTTTGGAGATTTGTAATCCATTACTATGAATCATTTACATTAATTATATGCTTTTTACTAGGGCTTCGATGACTGCACGTATTCAGCCAATTACATGAATCGTTAATCAATACATCTAAATCACTAGAATAAGACCCTTCAATCTGTGAGATTTAAATTTAATAAGGCTACTTAGGCTACATGCGAGATATGCACACGTAATTGTTCTCAATGGCAGAATGGGTCTGAATCAAATAGGATTTGGGAATTAGGTTATGAGAGTACTCAGACTAACCACTTGCATACCAATGTGGAAATCAAACTCGGGTACGGACCGTCAGCCCAAAACCGTACCGTTTTACCTCGCCCTTTCTACCCTTTACAAATATTTTTCTAATGTTATGCTCAACAAATATCTTTTGCATGTTTCTTCCTCTTTAAAGACACGACAGCCTCGATTTGTAGGGTAACATGTTCACCAAACAATATCATACCGGTCCGGTATTATACTAAATTATCATATAGTGTACTGGTTCGATATTACTAATACTAAGTTGCCCTGTTAAAGCGTCAGTCTTAAACTTTTGAATTAGTTAGTGTTTACCACTCTGCTCAAGATGATAATGATATTACTATTGAATTGGTGGGATACAAGAGAGTGTTGCGCTCGAAAAGAATACAAAAAGTCGTCCTAACGCGACCAATATACTCTTGTATTACACTTAAACCCATTCAGTTGTTCCACATGTAGCTTCACGTAATCAGTTCGGAAAAATTATATAGTTCTGAAATCATTGATACCTAAACGCGTATACGCTGACAACATTGGCTAATACGAGTTTCGATGAGTCTCAATGATAATCAATTTCTCAACGTTTTTTGGTCGTTATAGAGTATTTATTACACTGTTACATGCAATTTGACACCTCGTTTGAAACTCTTGAGACAACAAGTTTGAACAAGCACAAAGTGACAAAGTAGGGTAGACAAATATATTAACACTTTCCACGCGGCTATTATGTTACCATTAAACAGATTTTTCAGAAACCTTTCCCAATTTTCAAAGTCTATCTCAAGATTTACTGAACCAATACTAGGCATATTTGTACTTATTCCAATGCATTTCACATGCTGATTCCAAATATGGTAATGCAATTCCACAATGTTGACATTTTGAAACATTTTGTGAAATTGTGGAATGTCGATTGCAGACGCCTGCCGTGTGGAAAGTGACAACTAACATACCAATAACACATTTTGGGTGTTTTTCGTCAATGTCTTCAGCAACATATCGATATTTGTATTCAGTATGTAATCAACTTTGTATTTGAGATTATAATGAAACATTGGCTGATGACATTTAGAGAGAAGTCTAGTTTATTAGGAATCAAAGATTATTTTACAAAGCGGGTCTTAGCAATACGTTGACATTTGAGATGGTTTAATATTTGTACAACCCATTGAAAGGGTTTCTTTTGGTTAACGCTATATCCTATATCTAGGGGAATTTATTGTTAGCTATTATTGTTGTTGTCCGTCCTGAAATGTCAGTATATTGCCTAGCTATTTGTTTTGCATGTTTGTGTGCGTTACCTGTCGGCAATGTAAGTACTTCATACTAGACGCATTCTTGCTACGACTGTAAGGGATTGTTTTGATGTGTTTTGTGATGCTTTTGTAAACATGTCTGGAATTTAAAACATTGGCGTTTAAGCTGAGAGAATTGGGTGGTTTTACGAGGATATGTGCCTTTAGATGTAGTGTACCTATGCAGTTTAGGATGGCGAATAGTTGGTAGCCCCCTGGTTTTAGATTCTATTAAATTATCGAAGTCCTGAAATGAATCCAACTACGACAATGGACAACGGGGGAGTAATGTAGCCGCCGTGCTGTTAGGACAAACAAATTATAAATAAGCAACACGATTTTGAAGACGTTAAGACGCTTTATTTTCATGTGAATGTAATTGCAGAAGCTAGCTAAATGTCAACAACGTTCTTGTGGGAGGAGAAGTTTCAGGGAATCCTATCTCTTTATTAAGGGCCAATTGTTCAAATGTATGAATATTTTAGAAAGTGACCCATACTTTGTTTAATGTCAGTCAACTATGAAAACAGCCGTGGTTTGTTGTCAATCGAAGTCTAAGTGCCATGTTTGTGATTCAGGAGTTATTTTCAGAAAATCTAAGTACGCCCTCTTCTCTTATAAAAAGCCAGTTGAGATACTATGCTCCATTATTGCCCGCAAAGCAAAGAAATTGTTATTATTGGAACCAGCATATCTTCACGTAAGTGCGCCCTCTTTTACAAAATGACATTCCAAAATTTCACAAAATGTTTCAAAAATATCGAAATAATTAAATTTCATTACAATAATTGGAATTACCATGAGAAATGCATTACAATAAGTACAAACATACCTAGTATTGATTCAGTAATCCTTGAGACAGACCTTGAAAGTCGGGAAGGTTTCTCAAAAAGATTTTTTTTTATATAGTAAAACTAATAGCCGCGTGAAAAGTGTTAAATGCTCCCTTTCATCAAAGCAGGAAGCTTAATAAATTTGAACAGGTATAATGTCTAAAATAATTCGTAGAAATGTCACTCATCATCTACAAGAGATGTTCAATAAGTTATAGCTCCTCCCTTATTACATCGTCAATATGAATGTCAGCCTCATGACATTTGTATTTATTATAGTTCTTATTCAGCATAGCTACACAATATATAAATAAATTATAGTTGATATCTGTGTTACTGTGGTTCTGCTGCGGTCGAAGCAGAGAGAGATATTTTTCCATATTGTATTGTTAGATATAAGAGCATGATTTTAATATAGAAAATGGAAAACAATGGATGATCCAAATATTGTAATATCATGTATAAATAAGATTGCCTGCAAATCAGTCAAATTCATTGGCAAGTCATGCCACAATGATGCCTCTTTAACATGACACCCTCGTATTTAACAACAATAAAAATAATGCATTTCTGGGTTAGCCTTAGTTTTTTTATACAAACATGTTGATATGTACTTTGTTCCCATACAAGGTTTTCCTTAAAAGGTGCACCTGTCCATTCATTGCTTTTATGAATTATTCATTATTTGGCATTAACGGGGAAAAAATTAAAGATTATTTAGGCCAAACAAAGAAGAGTTTCTGTCTCAGAAGCCCTCCCGCATTGGTATGTGTGTTATTTTCAGGTTGATTTTTGTTTGTTTTTTACAATTTCTTTTTTTTTACAATTTTTTTTAAAAATAATGGTCTCTGTAAGCTTGGATTCGCAACAACAACGACAAAAAAAATCGCATACCTCATAGCCTTTTATCTAAAAAAATAAAATATAGCACAGCACTTAGCTTTTTTGCTAAATGGTTCTGAGACAGATCTTCTTCTTTGTTTGGCCTTAGTTGGCTTTCAAATGGCGTTTAGTTGATTGTACTCTCCTGTAACAATTTAAGAATTTTAATGCTGGTTCTACTTACGAACTTTTAAACTTTAATTGTTTAGAGAAACATGGTTCTGGTGTACTGTGTATGTATGCTCTTTACTAGCTTCGATGACTGCACGTAATTTGCTAATTACATGAATCAATAATCAATACATCTAAATCAATCCGTGAGATTTTATTTGCCGAAATGTAAAAAAAGTAACACCAGTCAAACATTGCAAAAGCTTATCCGAATTGCTTTACTCCAATTTAGGTTTTAACGATGATTGCAAGTGCCTTCCCTTATAGTGCATACATGCCAGTGATGCCTACGTAATTGATCTCGATGGAAGAAGGAGTCTGAATTAAATAGGAATTGGAAATTAGGTTATGAGGGTACTCAGACTATAATGATACCAGGGACACCACTTGCACACCAATGTTGAAATCAAACTTAGTACGGACTGTCAGCCCAAAATCGTACCATTTTACCTCTCGCCCTTTCCACCCTTTACAAATATGTTTTTAATGTTACGCTCAACAGATATCTTTTGCATATTTCTTCCTCTATAACCCTAACCCCCGAGGCACCTTTTCCAAAGAATCTTTTTCGCGGCCAAATAGCGAGGGCGAAAAGTGCCCCACTCCCCCGGGGCTCGAACCCCGGACCTCTGGGTTCAGAGGCAGACGATCTACCGCTAGGCCACGGGGGGAACCATACATGGCGGAGTATATTCCGCCCTGTATATACCCTGGGGCCATTATTTCATCGAAAAACTGCCGAGCCAGGTGACACAAGCACACCGCATCGTAGTAATTCGTAGTACTCAAGAGTGTTAGGGTTAAAGACCATGACAGCCTCGCCTAGGGTAACATGTTTGCAACACAATATTATACCGGTATTATACTAAATTGTCAAATAGTTTATTGGTTCAATATTGAAAATAAGTTCACATGTAGAAGCGCCAGTTTGAAACTTTTGAATAATGATATTACTATTGAATTGGTGGGAGACAAGAGAGTGTTGCGCTCGAAAAGAATACAAAAGTCGTCATAACGCGAACAATATACTCTTGTATCACACTGAAACCCATTCAGTTTTTTTCCATAGATTAATATTCATGTTATCAGTTCTGAAAAATTAGTTCTGAAATCATTTATACCTTAAATGCGTATACGCTGAAATATTGGCTAATACGTGTTTATAGAGTATTTGTTACACGCATTTTGACACCTCGTTTGAAACTCTTGAACAACAAGTTTGAACAAGCACCTTGCCTGCAATGTGACAAAGTAGGATAGATAGACAAGTAGATAAAGGTGTCTACACGTAGTTCTTATCCGACTTGCTTCCCTTGAATCTTTCCCTGGCAACTGACATACATTTACAGGTGTTCTTCTTCAATGTCTTCAGCAAAATATACTGATATCCATTGCATTGAGTATGCAATAAGCTTTTTATTTGATTATAATTAAACATTGGCTGATGGCATTTAGAGAGAACTCTAGAAGTGTTTATTAGGATATTACAACACACCATCTGGAATATAGAAGTTGAATAAACGAAGATTATTTTACAAAACCTGTCCTAGTAATACGTTGATATATGAGATGATGCAATAGTTATACAACGCATTGTAAAGGAAGTTCCCGTTGGTTAAAGCTATCCGAAAATATCCTATTTATTGTTATCTATCTAGTGTTGTTGATGTCTGTCCTGAAATGTCAATATTCAGCCTAGCTATTTGTTTTGCACGTTGTGTGCTTTACCTGTCGGCAATATAAATACATAATACTAGTCGCGTCCTTGCTACGACTGCCGGGGTTGTTTTGATGTGTTTTGTGATTCCTTTATACACATGTCTGGAATTTAAAACATTGGCGTTTAAGCTGATTGAATTGAGTGGTTTTGTGAGGATTTGTGCCTTTTAGATGTAATTTACCTACGCAGTTTATAATGGCGAAGAGTTTATGGCCCCGGGTTTGAGATTCTAATAAATTGTCGAAGTCCTGATATGAATCCAACGGACAACGGGGAAGAAATGTAACCGCCGCGCTGTTAGGACAAACAAATTTTAAATAAGCAACACGATTTTTAAGACTTTAAGACGCGTTATTTTCATGCGAATGTAATTGCAGAAGCTAGCTAAATGTCAACAACGTTCTTGTGTGAGGAGAAGTTTCAGGGAATCCTATTTCTTTATTAAAGGCCAATTTTTAAAATGTATGAATATTTTAGAAAGTGACCCATGCTTTGTTTAATGTCAGTCAACTACCTACAGAAAACAGCCGTGGTTTGTTGTCAATCGAAGTCTAAGTGCCATGTTTGTGATTCAGGAGTTATTTTCAGAAAATATAGGTACGCCCTTCCTTATCTCTTATAAAAAGCCAGTTGACTATACAGGGTGTGTCAAATTAAGTGTCCCAAGGTAACCAAAAAGAATTAGGCCATGACAAATATAAAAATCGTTCTCGAAATACTAATAATCATGTTTAGTAATCTTTAATGTGCAATAAGAACTTTTTTCTATCCATTTTAGAGCTTACCGTTATCAATTTTTGGCAAATCTACTCGGGCATGTTTAACTAAATATTAATAGTTAATTGAATTGAACAGAAAAACATATTTTCATTATCCGTGACATTACCATTAATTATTTGAATTTTAACAATATCTTAAACTATACATTGACATAATCCTATAATCATCATCGGAATCACAAAAACAGTTTTTTCAGTCGAAAGTCATTTTCTTGTTCAAAAATGGCAAAAGTGGGATTTCCACTCTTGTTTCTGAATTGATCATATCTCGGTTAGGTGGTAAAATTAAATGAGATACAGTGTATTTGATAGAAGACTAATAGCGCTTACAAACGGTTTGTTTTTAATACATAAAGACATGGGGGTGTATTTGTAATTAAGGTTCTAACACATGGGATACTTTTTTGACACACCCTGTATGCTCCTTTTTTGCCCACAATGCAAAGAAACTGTTATTGGAACCACCTGTGGCGCCGCGTTTTATAATTAGCCTATACTCGTATTCCACGGAGTTTATTTACAACTCATGAACTCAAGTTTTCCAGCAATTGACAACTAATGAACTTACAACTCATGGGTCTCATTTTCTCATCTAGCGGGGACCCGAATATAATAATTATATTCTCTATAAACGTTATTTTTCAACTCAAGTCAAGGAAATAACAGCGAATATCAATCATTTAATTTGTATACTGAAGAGTAGATAGCGATTTATATTTTTTCTTAATATGTGGGTAATCAAATGCATGCAGTATTTTTCTGTCAAAATATTCTCATTTGTATGTCTTTTTGGCTGTTTGTTTGTCAGTGAAGTGTGATAAACGAATCAATCAAAATGAAATACTTCACGCAATAATTATAAGGGTTGATGAATGTCGAGTCATACACGAACATTAGCGTATGAACAATACAAATAAAATATGGTAGTATGGACCATTTTAATTGCGTTACTACAAAGAAATTATCTATGAAACGTGACTATAGCCCTTTTGAACATGACATTTGAAATTAATGGTTGCTTGATGTATGCAATTGTTATTCTTAATGCAAAGCACATTCTTTTTTCTTTCTCTTTTTTCTTTTTTCTTTTTACTTTTTTTCTTTTTTCTATTTTCTATTTTCTTTTTTCTTTTTTTTCCTCTTTTTTCTACCTCGACGGCTAGTCAATGAACAGATTGTATTCGCTTATTTTTTCTTAAAAATAAATCCCGTAAATTACTGAACCAAATTATACTAGGCATGTTTGTACTTACTTTTATGCATTTCTCATGGTGATTCCAAATATGGTAATGAAATTCAATAATTTTGAAATTTTTGAAACATTTTGTGAAATGTTGGAATGTCGTCTGCATGCAGACCCCTGACGGGTAGAGAGTGTTAAGCAGCATCAGCATGCCTCCCAAAGATCATATTTTCAGTTATATTGTGTCTATTGTGTCATAATGATAATTTACACAGTTTACACCCCCCGCGCGATCACTAGAAACGAGTTTGTGTATGGTTGAGTAAAGTGAACAATCTGATGTGTTAAAACGTTTTGCTTTGTTGTCAACGGCAAATGACAAAAAATACCCGTATGACCGAGGCGACCTACACATGTATCAAAGATTGTCTTAATCTAGTTTTGATAAACGAAACTAATATCTATGATAATAATGCCCTACGCAATAGTTACCAAAATGTTCACGGAAATTTCCGGTGAGAAATGATCCCAAATGACGCAAGGATCTCTATAGTCTGATCAGTTCCATATTGGCGGAGCCGCAATAGGGCAGTGAATGAATACAGAAGGACGCGGACGCGCATGAAGGCATCTAGCGCACGGTGCATCATATGCGTGCGACCAATACCGTGTGCACGTAGCTATAGTCGCGGGCGTACGCTTGGATTATTTTTGCTCGAGGAGAGATATAAAAACCGCAAAATGTCTCGCCAATTTAGAACTGATTCAACTTTAGACGCAGGAGACACAATATTATCTCTTTCCAGATATGGAGAAAAGTAACAAATCGTGACGTACACAACAATCTGTCACCTATAAAACAGAAGTATGAAATGCCTATTTGTCAAGTTAAGCTGCAACCATAGTCGATTCAAGTGGCTGTTGTAGTACTTCAAATACAGGTGCAACTGTAACTGTAACATAAGGCTCATATTTGTTCGAAATCTATACCGGCTGTTTTGATATAACTAAAACAATCATTAAGCTAGCTATAAAAAAAACCTGGTCATGTGAGCCAATTTTGGACGATCACATGACGATAGGCCATCATACATGGCGTGCAGGTCTTAACCCGTGTCTCTGCTGAAGGATGGTTAAGGTGTATTTTTACGAAGATCCGGTTATTATATCCACTAGTATGAATTTTGGCGATCGGAACCATTACAATCGTGGAATTTAGATCGTATTATAAAATCCATATGGGGGGGGGGGGGGGGGGGGTAGTTTAATGCTTATTTTAAAATGTACATGAATAAATTATATCGAGACCCTCTTGGTTAATTCCTCAATAATCAAACACATCCTCTTACAAACAAAATCGCGATGCTACAAATAATTTTAGATAGATATTAAAGTTTCAGCTAGTGTCGACCATAGTGTCTTTACACATCTGTATCCAACGCACCCCACTGCGTTAGAAAACCATCGTAGTGACGTTAAGAAAACTTGAATCGATGCATGGATTATAAAGCGAGTTAAGAGGCGCCGGTAATCGTAATCGTTACACCATCGACTCGGACCACAATTTATATCTGGCAAAGAAGTACAAATCTCAATAAGTCTAGATCGCTTTAACAAATAATGCCCAACAAGAAAAAAGGTGACTTTTATGACATAACGATCATTTCTGGTATCACAATACTGCTATAATCTATTTCACTTCTAAGAGATAATGACGTTTTTACTGCATCATTCAATGATTGCACTTTATCAACGCTCGTCTACCCGAGGCACTGGGGATTCCATTCACGCGTGGAAAAACAGAAAGGTACCTGGAAGGTATACGTCACTGTCCTTATGGGGCCCTCACATGTATCCGTGTGAGCTGAGCGGCCCCTTACCGTGTTAAAAATGGGTGCGGACGGCGGCACACACGGTGGGCCGTTTCCCGTCCGTTGAACACGTTCAGGGGACTTTGCCGGCCACCGGAGTTTTGAACATGCTCGAAACTCCTGGCGGGTGAGTAAAAGCGGCGGCGAACGATGAGATCCCGGTATGAAGACGGTATAAGGACGGCGCACCCGTTCGCACCCGTTTCGCACCCGTTTCGCACCCGTTTCGCGCCCATTCGCAGGGCGGTGATGGACGGTGGTGGACGTCGACCATCTTAGCGACGGACTGCGAATGGCCGCATGCAGCCTAGTAACCGTTCGCGGAACGGACGGACTCTCAGCAGGCATGTTGCAACTCTCTAAATGTAAAAGAGCTAAAACTCACTCTTTCGAGAGCTCTAGGAGGAACAGCTCTTTTTTTGGAGTGAAGTTCACTTTTAAAAAAGCGATTTTCACTCTAAAAAGAGTTAAAATCATTCTTAAAAGAGTGACAAATCACTCTGAAAAGAGTGACAAATCACTCTGAAAAGAGTGAACTTCACTTCTTAGAAGAGCCGTCCATCCTAAAGCTCTCGAAAGAGTGAGGTTTAGCTCTTTTACATTTAGAGAGTATTATAGATGTTGGTCGTACGAATTCCGGAATGCAAATGAAGCGGCGAGCTTGAGCGCTCAGCTTGAAAAGGGCGGTTTGATGATGTAATCAAGACGTTTCGGCCGGTACCCAGGCGTTTCGGCCGGTACCCAGGCGTTTCGACCGGTTAGGAACCGGTATGGAGGTGGTATGCACACGGTGAGGACACGGTGAGAACGGTAAGCTAGAACTGTATGAGGCCGGTGATCCGGGACAAGGCCGGTGAGAACCCGGGACAGACCCGGTGTAGAACGGTATGGACCGAGGACCCGGTGAGGAGGTGTTATGCACCCGGTAAGAACGGTAAGCTAGAAAAGTATGAGGACGGTGAGCCCGGTACTCGACCGGTGAGGACCCGGTATAGACCCTGTATATAACGTTATGGACCCGGTGGCCACAACAAAAGATTAATGCGCCCGTTGACATTTTTTACTGATTGTTTGGACTCTGTTGTTTTTCTATTAGACGGTAAGGTGGCCGCCTACCATTACCGCTCTGCGAACGGGCGCGAAACGGGTGCGCCGTCTGTATACCGTACTCAAACCGGGCTCTCACCGTTTGCCGCCGCTTTTACTCACCCGGCAAGAGTTTTGAGAATGGTCAAACTTCCTGCCGGGCGCAGATGGCCGGCAATGTCCCCGGCAACGTGTTCAACGGACGGGAAACGGCCTACCGTGTGACATCACCGTGTGCCACCGTCTGCACCAATTTGTCACACGGTAATGGGCCGGCCAGCTCACACGGATACATGTGAGTACAAATGTATTTTACAAACATTCCCGGAATGTGAGCGAAGCGGCGAGCTTGAGCGCTCAGCTTATACAGGGCAGTTTGATGACGTTATCAAGGCGGTTCGGTCGGTACCCAAGCGTTTCGGCCGGTGAGGACCTGGTGAGGAGGTGGTATGAGCCCGGTTCCAGGCCGATAAGGACCCGGTATAGAACAGTATGAACCCGGTGACCAAAAAGAAAATCAATTCGTTGACATGTTTTGCTGATTGTTCACCGTGTTGGACTCTGTTTTTTCTTCTGTAAGACGGTAAGGGGCCGCCCAGCTCACACGGATACATGTGAGGGCCCCATAAGGAAGTAGACTTACAAATTTAGCAATGTGGCCCTAAAGGTATCAAAATATCATATTCCCTAGATATGATAGACATGATAGATGGAAAACATCGGAAGCTAAGAAACAGCTCTCTGTTTTGGGAAACAACCTTTTGTATCACTACAGTGGCAGATGGAAGTATGCAAGGTCGCACAGTTGTTGGTATTGTATCACTACAATTTCAGATGGAAGTATGCAATGTTGCACAGCTGTTGGTATTAAGAATAAAGATGGAAATGAAGAAGGACGATATTCAGCACATTGTTTGGCTTTGTTATATGATAACATCAGGCATTTTTTTCAAGGCAAGAACCAACACGTTTCCTCGATTCGTATCGTATTGCGGATATCCGCAGGACATTGTAGTATTAGTGCAGCAAATGTGTGTCGGTGACTCTCAGCCGGGGAAGGAACTGTCTGTCTATTGAGTATAACATGTCAAAGAAAGATGAAGTTGATGGCTCTTGTTTGATGAAGTAATTTATTGAGGATCACGTTAGATAGCGCTTTTAAAAACATCCTCTCATTTATAGTTATAATGCTATGGACGAAATTCAAGCTATTTCACGCGATCGTGTTTTGTTGTTGTTCGCGTCCAAATGCTTGAAATATGCGAACAACTATGCATGCATGCGTGTGACAATTTCATAATTAAATATGTTAAGTGCTCAACAAAAGAAAGTCATACACTTTGTTTATCTTCAATAGACAATAGAGCGTGTTTCTACTGGGGCACTGCAAAGTTAACGGTAAGATTTACCGGTAAGTGTTCAATACCCTCTGTTTCTACTCGCGAACACTTATCGCTAAGTTTATCGATCTTAGTCGATGGGCCACGACATTTGACCTTTTGTTATACAAAAGATTGCCTCACAATGCGTATAATCCAGCGTGACACAGTTCAACGAACATAACTGAAGATAGCAAAATTAACATAGCAATATTACATTTTGTGAGGACAGCTACAATCCTTTTTAAAAGAAATACTTGTCAGGACAGCGTTCATCCTTTTGAAGGAAATTCTTGTTGAATTGAATGTCTAGGTGTGTTTTTACTGACAGGGGGTACATGCACTTTGTTGTTGTACAAAAATAATCAAAATAGATTCCAAAATGATAACGTTGGTGACTTTCTCCACCAATGTTCAAATTTGATTAATTAATCTACAAAATAACAGAGCAGATGTACAATTAATCAGGTCAGACTTTTGTTTATCATTTAACCTACCTGTTAAATGGTTTTGCCTCCAGAATGCAGGCATTATACACAAATACCTTCATGGATGTGACCCTCACATCTTGAATTGGTTTTACAACTTGAGCTTAACTTAGTAACACAACATAAGCTTAAGCCTACTCCATCCATCATTACTCTTACTATTATTAAGCTTACTTCATAGATGGTTTCAAATGTGGCCAAATGTTACTCGAAGCTTCATTGTAAGTTACTTTTATGCTCAGTATCACCCCCCCCCCCCCCCCCCCCCCCCCCCCCCCCCAATGTACCCCAATCAAGTGCTACGTGATTTTTTTTACCCAAGTGGTGCACCTTAAAACTGTGCAGGACTGCTGAATTTGATCCTACATTGTCCGGTCAGCTGAGATGAAAGGCAGCGGTTTGTTTGAAAATCATCGTTTTCTCTCTAAAAAGCATAGAATTACAGTTTCCAATAGGCTTACTTACAAAACATGTAAATGTTGGTCAAATTATGTCGAAATTGGATGTAAACAATCTCAATCTGGCTGAAAAAAAATTGATTACAAATATTTGTCTGATACACACTTTCAAAACAGCTGATATCTGATTCATTAACAGATTCAAGGCCCTCAAGTGTCAATTTTCGCCAAATTGCTTAAGGGGTCACACTACTAAATAGAGCTCCATAGGGATATGTACAAAAACACTGATATAAAACTCTGTTTTAGACCACTAAATTGCGAAATTGGACCTTGTAGAGTGATTCTTTCTTAAAGATGATCACATTTTCTCACTAAAAAGTCCAAAAAATAGGTAGGTGAACCTGCTCGATTTTCCAAAATACGCCCATGGAGCCGACTGCATCTCTGTCGAACATGGAAATGTCGCCGTAATCGCCAATGTTTCCTGTAAAAAGTACAAATTTTAAAGATCTCTCAAAATTTACCTAGATGATATTTACAGTTTATAGTCAGGGTGCATGTAGGTAATGTCCCATTAATCATAATTAATCAAAAATCCCAGGCATTTACGCAATTGTATTACTGTCAAGTCTTTTAAATTTAGGGTTTTGCCATGCATATTTTCCGATTCTAGTTTTAAACACCGCCCTTAAGGGTAGGGGATACCCCATTTAGTGTAGTGCACCCAGAAACACGCTCTATATAGTAACTTCCAATTATTTTTGACATAGCAGGCTAGATAGACATTTGGATGGATCTTTTAGGCACAATCGGGTACCAAACTTGCCACCAAGCAACAAAGTTAAGCCATAATTAACATCATTTAATGAAAATCCGTGCCGTTTCCAAATTCACATTTTCAACACACTACCTGTTCACAATCAAATAGCCCGCTTGCTCAGGCACACACCAACGCATCCACACTGTGTGATCAATACCCTTTTCATGCCTGGCCATTTCACGTGCCACACACAGCATTTTCTCGCCGCTTGCGTGCGTTGAAAATGCGAATTGTTTTGTGGCATGTTTGGTACCATATTATTCCGGAAAGATGCATAGACTGGTCGAATCCAACGAAAAGTGTACACGTGATGTTCAGGCCTATAATAAAATAATCTATATCTTGACTATTTTATTTTTGTGTTATACGTATCCGCATCGATGAGACGCTTCGCGCCATATATAATATGACTAACTTCTATGCACAATTGGGCGTATGCGAGCAATAAACCTGCTATTTTTCACCCTTTTTACAAAATAGTTGTTAAGGTTTTATTTTAGACATATAACCGTTTAGATGAAAACGAGCTTAAGCGGAAATAATTGTACCTGTTTGATTGGTGGATATCTCAAGAATGCCTCTTGTAATTTTTGTTACTTTTGATCAATCCCCTGAATTGTTGTGATTTTTTTGGCTGTGGTAAGTTTTGACGTTACCTACCAATACATGTTTTGTTAAATCTCACTTTCGGGGAAGAATTCGCCTGAGGTAGTGTAATTTGTGCTGTAAGGATACCTAAATATGTTAAATACTTAAATGCATTGTCCACATTTAAGTCGAATTTTTGATAAAGCTGTTAGAAATTTTAAAAGCGGAAACGATCGGTTTGGTAAAAAAAAGCATTACCTCCAAATACCTATTTAAAACACTGCCATTTTAATATAAACACAGATTAGTGAATGATATCTATAGAATAAGTGAAGTATGATACAATGTACACGTGTGCTAAGTTTTATCATTTTGAAGGCAACATTTTTTGAAATATCTGCAATAAAAGACTGTATTCGTAGGCAAATTTGAATTATGAACTGTTACCTTCAAATACAAATAACGATACCGTGGTACTTCCCTCTGTTGTTACATACTTGTAACGACTGGAATAAAGTAGAAACGTGCGCTGCGTTCGGCAAGCAACGGAGAAGTTTTGCATCAATCTTTCAGCTTTTGTAAGTAACTTTTCACAAAATTCTGTAGTTTGCGTACAAGTGCATCAATAATTTGTTGTTGTCTTAAAAGTTGATTGAATATAGCCTCCCTATGTCTCAATCTTGTTACTCCTATTAGTGTAGTTTTTTATGTTATTCACGCAAAGACATCCTCTGACAGTTGATTTAAATCGCAATGGGGGTGATTAATGTTTATATAAATAATCAGTAACAGCTTCTCGTGCATTGACTTCATGTTGTATTCGGAGGTAACATGTATATGTAGGCAACATTCAATAATATACACGGTGCATATTGGCCCTAAATGATTTTATTTTACATACAAGCAGTGCGCAATCATACAATCTGACTGGATATATTATTATATTTATATTTGGAGGGAAACCCCTTATTAAATGAAAATAGGAGGTGTTAATTTAAATAAAATGCATGGTGTAATCACACTGGTTTTGCCGAGAACATATTTTTTGTTGGAGTTAGAGTGAATGAATGTTATTTATATCCATAGATTACACGTTGATCGTCTTAAAATGGGTACATTTAGTCATAATATCCATGAAATTTCGGCTTCATAATCAATTTTCTCATATTCCATTTTGTATTCGTAGGTAACCTATATATTAGTTAATGAGCATGGTACAATTCCTGTATTGTTTTTCGCTTTCATTCGCACCTAATATTATGTAAATATTTAGCAGGAATGTACAAGACGGGAATAATATCGTTTGGTGCGTAATATTGTTTTAAACCAGCTTGTCGATATGATGTATGCGTAGTTAACCAACTTCCTCTGGAATTGCAGAGAAGTGACTACTGAGGTACATACTATTGGCCATTATTGTAGTTGTATTTGAAAATGGAATTCATGTGTCACAAATATAAAATAACTCGCTTCATTTTTGCTCGGGCAGGTTGTGTAATGTCACCGAAACGTATTTTAAGTGAACAAGAAATTTAGTAAAACATTTCCCTTTTTTTTAAAGGTGGGAGGTAATCAAGGGTAGGCCTAACTGATTTCAGTCTCAAATCAAGAATTGTTCATGAATAATGCTTCCGACATTCATTAATTAGTGTAATTGAACTAAGCAGTGGTTGATTTAAAAGAAAATCATAATGAAAGGCACATGCCCGACAATATCTCTGTCGTGGCAAAACCTATATTAGTGTTTTTAAATCAAACAACATTGAATTTTTAAACATAAAATTCCTATTTTTTCTACATCTGACAACATATTTCATATTGGTGATTCTATGTCAAACGGAATCTGCCTCCGGTTGAAACTCGATAAAAACTTACTATGTACGAACTCCTTGGTACGACTTTTAGAATGATACAAATTCCAAACTAGGAAATTATATCTTAATTCTAATCTGACAACTGGATGTCTTGCTGTAAGTTGTATGTGCTTTATTCCGCGCGCTGTGGACTGAAATGCACGACATTTGAATATTGTAGACTTTGAACATGTTCGGCTCATATTAAACTTATATATATAATATAAGGTCTGATATGAAATTATTTCAAAGTATATATTAAATGAATTAAAAAGCGATCTGGCTTTCGTGTTTAAAACAGCTATTCAAAATGATAACTGCTAGAAGACTCACTTGCCTCCTTCATTTAGAACAAATTGAGGAAGACAACCGGTTGTTTTATTGCTTAAAAAATAACCTGACATTCAAGACTATGAATTACAGGCAAATCAAACTGTTTGCTAAAAGAAAACCGCTTGCTTTCTAATTAATGATGGCTCGAGGAAATGTTCAATAGTTGATTCGATCCAATACTTTGGATTCACACGGAAACTGAAACGTTCATTCTTAACATTCTAAAATGTCCTATAATAAACAAAGAGTAATTCTGTTCTACTAGATATTCATTCTCGTGACAAGAGAGAGATGAAGAACTAACTACACAAAGAATACAACAAGATCCACTAAACTTGTTAAGTAGAGATAACAAGGCTGAATGATCAGAGGTATCTTACTTAAAAGTTTCTATATGCTTAATATTTCATTATGTTTAGTTTTAACGATGAACATGCTTTTTACCAAATGAGACGAGTAAGAATATTATACTAGCGAGTTAATTGATTGTTTAACTATACCTTTACGAAATTTTAACCCAGTACGATATGTATGTTGTCATCATCTTGCCTTGTATCAGATGTTAAATATTACACACTTCTGACTGTTTTGTAGAAGTTAAACGCACATTCTTAATAATTGAAAGTCAAGCAAGAAAGACACTTACAAAATTGGATGATCAGATACGTTAGCATAATAAAACATTTTCTGCCGTAATTATCATGTGTAAATTAATTTTAATCAACATTCCTTAACCAAATTAGATGATCAATAATACTAACAGTATAGGCCTAGTGAGTGTATTGATGTTTAGGATGTTTTCTTTTATATCTTAGAAATAGGAACATAGTTTTATATAATTTTAATGTTTATTTGGTTAATCTTGCTTTTTATTCAAATGTTGAATATTACGCAATTCTGATTGTTTTGTAAAAGCAGTGATGAGCGCACATTCTTATATTATCAACTTTTAACGTCAAGCAAGACACCTTTTTATTTTGCTGTACGACATTCACCCTCACACGCGATTCAGGGCATAAAAACTACGTCGAGTACAATTTTGCCTCTTAACATATGTAAAATCAAAGAATCCAACCGTTCTTAGTCAACGAAGTTAAAGTTGAGAACAAATGTGTTACCTACGAATACTTTGATTATTGCAATATTAGCTACCGTGCTTTAAGTCTTAACATGTTTGTTCTCTTATAGGAATGCTTAAAAATGTTGCCTGATATTTTGTTCTTAATAACCTATTCAAAATTACAACTGACAGTTAGATATTGTATATTTTTTCAACATTAAATTAATATTCTAGTATCTATTTAAAGTAAACTATTGGGGAATATGTCCATAATATTAGGATTTAAACATGTTTAACATGTTTATTAAAAACAAATATTGTTAACAACCCTGCATGATCATTTCACCCCCAAAATGCAGCATAAATTAAGTACAACATTAATTTAATTACAGTTTTTACTTCTCTTATACCTACGTTTACATTAACTGTTACCTACGAATACAAAATGTCCACATTCCTCTATGTACTTAAGTTACGGGCGCATGCTCACAATTCTAAATTTTCCAGAAAGGGTCATTCCCCTCTCTTTGAGGTACATGAAAACAAATGTTCATTAAAATCATCTTGGTGAAAGTATACAAAGTGACTCAACCTCATGTTTCAAAGTATTGAGAGCCTGAAAATGCTACCTAACTGTGTGAATCTAAACTGTAAAAAAAGATGAGTACCTGTACAAATATGTCCACTTTCTATCAGCATTAGCATCTTCTGAATACAATACAATCACAAATTTGAATGCAATATGTAAATAGGTGGAATAATCATCACTTAATCAAAATATGGTACTTGTATTTGTAGGTAACATTGAGAAGTGTACCTTCAACTTCATCATCCGCCACGTAGTCAATTGGAGAGACTAGTGATGGCACTTTTTTTCCATACAAGCTTGATATGTTGACTTTGAGTGGGGAAAAGGAAAAGAGATCGAAGCATTTGAAACTGGACCCTAAAAATCTAGCCGTGTACACTTTTCGTTGGATTTGACCATCTACATGTCGATCTAGCCTTTTGGACAACCACAAAAAATCGGAAGGACACTCTTTAGGACATAAACAAAGTGTATGACTTTCTTTTGGTACGCACTTTACTTTAAACCTATAGACCAAACTGAAATGCGTTATTGGCATATCGATGGTCACGGAATGTTTTTCCAGCATGTTCAGTAAAGCTAGTTCAAGGTACAGCATATTTATAACCCTCTTAACTTTCAAATATCACAGCTGCTAATTATGAACCACCTAACGTTCAAATATTCACAGCTGCTAAATTATATATGGGCTACAAAGTCATCGAAGTAAGTAGCGGAGCAAAGTGTTTAATGTCGGCGGACTCTGGTCAGATTTAATTCAAACACCCGATTCAGCGTAAAGTGATGCATCGCCCTGATTACAAATCCCGTAGACATTACGCCTGTGCTTGTTCTGTCCGGTTGTCCGGCTCCAACTATCCACGAGCTCATCTTTCTACACCTACCTCATAATACTATAATCTAATATGTTTCCACTTTTTCAAGATGATTTGAAGAGATTTATCTTTTATATCATATTTCTTACATTTTAATGCAGATGGTGAAAAGGATATTACAAGGCGCACACTTACTTCGCCCGTACAAATGTAGTTAAACATCCTGAGCCAAGGTCTTTTTTACTCCCAATAATATGGCAGCGAGATTTAATTACGCTAGTTTAAGTTCCCTGTATATTGGTCGGACCATTTGGGAGTTATTTTTTCGGGAAACTATCTTAAACTTGATTAATAAAAGTCCTGCACTACATTGTAACGCGTCAAAATAATAGTCTTATGTTTGATTTTACTTTAAACTCTATTTGAGGGATTCCGTTGGTGAGATGAATGATACATATGACCGAACGGGTGCAAGTTTTCCCTTCTAGATCAATCCCTAAATTCAACTTGATTGGGCATGGTATTACAAATGCAAGTGATAGCTTCATGAACAAATATTCAAAGTTACCGTTTACTTTTGACTGAGCGGAATTGATGCTTGTATACTTGTATATGAAGGATAGATAAATCGTTACCGTTTTGTATTTTATTTTTTCATTCGTTCATCATCATTGCCGTCATCGTCAATTAATACCCTAGATTAAACCGCTCAGCAGTCGACCAGGTTTCCCTTTCCTATTCTATGGTTTGTGAAAGAAAGCCTCTCCCCCTGGCAAGAATATATACGAAGGAGTAAGCAAAACATCCCGTGACATTTACCGAAGTGTTATACAAGTGCTTATGTGCTTTAATAACGTCTTTCCAAAATACTTAAATGATTATGGCACACAACCGTTCCCTCACGCTTGTGCCTTCTAATTCCATTTAATAGGATAGAACTATTATGTTACACTAGCTTTTCTTTTCACAATAATGTCTGTCCATAATACTTAATAACGATTATGGACAAAGCTATATCTAAGAAGTCGTTGTGTCACCTTCTAAGTTCATAATACCTCTATTAATAGTTGACTAGTTACTTATGACGTCTTGGTCATTGATCACATTGTGTCTCCTATATGATAGGGTCAACTAATGGACTAAAATACTGACCGGGACAGTTTGCTTTATCTCGTTGTTACAATGCGCTACAGGCGGGTGTTTTAGTTAGCATTAAACCGCCATTATGGTGCATGCGATGCTTTGCAGGATCTGTCGTTCTCCGTTTTTGTCACATGACACTGGCCTCACTGATGACGTCTCCGCGTAACTTGAGATGAGTTACGCTCCACTGCGACGGGAGTAACGCATCGTATCAAACGGAAGACTACACGATTTGGCTTTGCAATGATGTAGAAGTAAACAAAATACTTGTTGAAACCAATATTAGGGGTTGTTTCCATATACCCTATCAGAGCTTTCCCCAGCTTTACTGGGAAAACCCCAGTATTCCCGGGGAGCTGGAGAAAGCTGTGATCGAGTTTATGGGGGAAATTGATATTTCCTCCTCATACATCGGAGGATTTCATCAGAATGGCAATTATCCACTTTGCCGGGAAGAAATATAATTTTCAGAGTTGCTAGGGAGTATCGAATTCACCCACGACGAAGAGAAAGACGGACAGATCCCCTTCTTGGATACTTTCATTGTACGAAAAGCTGAAGGGCATTGGACCTCTAGTGTACCACAAACCTACACACTCATTCCAATACCTCAACTACGCTTTTTTACACAATCCGTGACATACTATTTGAATCACCTGTAACGTCAGAATTGTGAACAATGTGCATGCAGCAATATTAAAAAGAGAGTTCAAATAATAGTCCAGATTTAAATGACCAAATTAAATAAGTATGTCTTAAGCAGCGATTTGAACTCCTGGATTGAAGCAGCTTTGCGAATGTTCAATGGGAGATCGTTCCACAATCTGGGGCCTGCGATGG
The DNA here is from genome assembly GCA_035610835.1 of Ophiura sarsii. Lineage (NCBI taxonomy): Eukaryota > Metazoa > Echinodermata > Ophiuroidea > Amphilepidida > Ophiuridae > Ophiura > Ophiura sarsii. The sequence goes on from CM069445.1 coordinate 31,591,746, forward strand.
AGAAAGCCCTATCCCCTAAAGTGCTTTTTGGGACGACGAGAAGCTAACGTGAGCCAGAGCGCCTTAGGATGATATGGTTTAAGTAGACCAGACAGATAGGTTGGAGCAGCGTTGTGCAGTGACTTGTACACGATAAGTAGGAGCTTGAACATTATTCTTTTCTTGACAAGAAGTATGAGCTACAATCAAGGAAAATAATAGTTGGCACACTTGACGCACGCAACTCATTACAACTATCCCTGTGCTCGCAATTGAGATCAGTCTTGGGACATAGCACTGTTTAATAGAAAGCAAAAGTCTCCCCTTTATTATATCCTTCCCCACCGCTTCTGATAATATGACTGGGATCAACATTGCCTCCGGGGAGAGGGGCAGGTTTTTTCCCGTAATTAGGACAAAGTGTGCCAACCTTTTTTCCTTGATTGTAGAACATAATTATTTTCTTGGTAGAAGCACGAATTACTGTACAAAGTGTAATGAAACACTTCCGGTCGCTGATCCCCCCCCCCCCCCCCCCCCGCAGTGAAGAATTGCATCAAACATTAAACATTTGATTGGACATGAACATAAAACTACTTAAATCCGTTTAATCAATACTATATCATTGTGAAAGAGTAAAGATCACTTTTGGAATGAGTTTGAAGGAGTGTGAGTGGCTTGAGGGACCACTCTTAGCTGACAGAACACGAGAATGTCACGATTCGGGTTTAGAGATAAACACGTTCTTTTTGCGTTATAATGTTGCAAAATGCAAAGAAATGACAACACATTTACGACTTTCTTGTACCTTAGTAACAAAACCTTTTATCAAAACTTGATCGAGAAACGTGACGTTTATAAAGGTAATGATATACTTGATGTTATCAATTGATAGATCTCTCTACGGATATGCCGTCTACCCTATGCCTTGACGTTAGGTTTGAATTTTTTTTTTGACACTCCTTCACGAGATGGTTGAGAAGAGCCAATACTTGTTGATATGTTTCAATGAATATAAATGGGCTTACAGGAACAACTACGCCGTAAGATGTTATTACAGCAAAAGTAGCCCATACCAAAGTACTGCTAAACATAGTCCTGTCAAATGATGGGGGGGGGGGGGGGGGTGGGGGGGGGGGGGGTGGGGGGGGGGGCGGGTGAATACCTTACGTTACAAATGTTTAGCTTGGTTTTTGTTTGTATTGGTGGCGCAAAAAGAAAAAGGGTGATAAACCTTCCCCCTCTAACACTATTTCTCAGATTTATTTCACACCACCTGCTACATGCTGCTACCCTACAATCGCTCTCTCAAGCATGGCCCAAGGCTATAGGCTTGGTATGGTTCCTTATAATATCCTGGGTTGAACTATATAGAAGCCCAAAATGTTACTTTCGAAAGTGGTTGTGTTACAAATTCAACCTTTGAATTTCAATTTGTTATAACAACTAGTGATATTTCAAATTTTGTCAGATCAAAAGCTCAAATGTAGAAAGAAATTCACAAAATAATATCCCTAGAGCTGAATTTAGTTAACAAAATTAGCCCAATGGGGCTGAAAGTCAATAGAGTAGCAACTCATCAAGTCATGTGGCAAGATTGTACTTAGACTGCCTTGGCCTTCGTCAAGGTCCCCCAGCATGCGGTCATTGGTGTATGATCGACCAAGTCTTGGGTAGAACTTATAGCCCAGCACGCGACTTTTGAAGTTCTTGCGTTAAGAAATTTAATGTTTCAACTTCAATTTGTTTAAAAAATTAGTGCTATTTCAGATTTTTTTAAATCAAAAGTTCACATTTCGAGAGAAGTTACGATATAGAGCAGATTTTTTAGTGTTAACAAAATAGCCCAACGGGGCTAAATGTCATCCTATGTAGCAAGGCACATTAATGGAGTGTATACTGCATTTTGGGCCGTCCCGACATTTAGTCAAGGGTATTCACACCTCCACACCACGTTCACACGCAAATACTAGCATCATGGCCAGTTTAACCTGTCAAAAAACATTTCAAACTCGGGCTCAAACTACACAGGTAACTGAAACGTAATAGATGGCGAAGACGATGATGCTGAAAAAAAGAATATATCTAACGTACCTACCTTACCGATACAATATTTTGCTTGGTCGATAAAAAACGATTACTCTCAGACAATTATAATTTATCCTAATTCAAAAACATGATTAAAACATTAACAAATGTCGTTATGCATTATAAAATACAAGGAAATGAAATAAGGAGAATCAATCTATGAGCTTAATCCTATAAAAGATAATAAAGTTGAACATTTCAATGTCTTAGTATTCCAATGTCTTTTTCACATCCTCTTTTATACACGGTATGACTACTTACTCGTACAGGTGTTTTCGATTTTTTAACATTTTACCCATTGACGCGGTACAATTGTCTGGAGGACCTAATCTAATCATCGATAGCAGACCTAAGTAAAGAGAACTTGCCCGTTATTCAGCGTTACCAGATGCGTCCGGTAATATACAGGGAAGTTAGGAATCATACACTGCCTTAACATTGTGATATGTGGGTCGTCGTCTTAACCTAGAAGTTAATTCCTGATAAAAATGATTTAAATTAAGGGATGTGTAGTAGTTCAAACCTACGCATTCTGTGAGTAAGCAAAGTCCTTAAGCAAGGATGTGTACATACTTGCAAATAAATTGTTTTGTACCTAGTACTTTGTGATCTGCATTGAAAAAACAGAAATATGATACAAAATATAATCTCTTTAACATATCTTAAGAAAAAAGAAAACCCCCGACTGCAGTATGAAACCGCATAAAATACGCTGCATATAATTACGCAGCTGTGAACATTTGAAATATGTGCTACTATATAAAACATTTCCTGACCACCACCGATGGCAATGACGCATTTTGCTTTGATCTATAGGTTTTGGTGAATACCTATACTATACAGTATTCTTAGGTAGTGCTCAATGCAAGCACTTGTCTTAGGGAGCACATCAAATCTCGACCGCCCGGCGGTTCCGTGGGGTTCCGTGGGGTTGCAGCCGGTTTCTATTGTTCTAAACAATGATATGCGGTCCAACCGGGCGGAACCGGCGGTTGCCGCGCGGTCGAGTTTTGATGTGCTCCCTTAGATATCATGTAAACTTTCACGGTTTACAAACAGTTACAGCGCAACGTGTCACTTGGTACGATCATGCCAAAAGGTCCCTTTCATCCATATGCCATTCAAGCCCACTGTACCTGTGATCTTTGCTAAATACATTGTCTGAATGTTGAGTTTTTACATGTTGTCGAATGTGATATAAATGAGATGATTTAATAGAGATTTGTAAGGCCAAAAAAGTTAAAAATGCTATTCGAAATGCGGTATTTTGTTAAAATATGAGACGGCTCTGTGAAGCAAGAAAATGAATTTGATTTAGTACATGAAATGTGAAATTAAACTTTGATGAAGCACAGTACAATGAGCCACTGGAGTCAGTTGTTTTTCTTGAGTTTGGCTCACACTGTCACTTCAAAAAGTTCACGACAAAATGGGTAAACAAAATGATGCGGTCAAATGCGAATTTGTGAAAGATAATAAGTCTTCTAAGACAAACTTGTTTTTTTTTATCTGGCCTAACGTGAACCTCAATAAATGACTCCATCAAACTAGAGCCATCAACTTCATCATCCTCTTTCGTTGACATATGTCCAATAGGCAGACAGTTCTTTCCCTGACCGAGAGTCGCCCACACACACATTGTGAGCACTTGCTGCAATGCACGTCCCGCGGATATCAGCAATACGAAACGGACGGATCGGAGACAAGGGTTGTATTTCTTAAAAACACTTCCTGCTACATCATATTACTTCAGCATTTTAATAAGTAGTTGTTTGACTATCGTCCGCGTCTTCCTTTTCGTCTTCCTATTAATTAATTACCACCGAACCAGATGGTATACTTCTATCTGGCATTGTTGTGATAAAAATGGTAGTTTCCTAAAAATAATATTATGAGATCTTTCTATTATGGGCATCTGGTATTTTCGATTTAACACTTTCCTTGCGGTAGGCGTCGGCAGACGAAATTCCACAATTTCACTAAATGCTTCAAAAATTTCGAACCTATTGAATATCATTACCGTATTTGGAATTAACATGAGAAATTCATTCAAATAAGTACAAACGTTTTCAGTAATGATTCAGTATTCCTTGAGATAGACCCTAACAGTTGAAAAAGAGGTTTCTGATAAATGTTTTGCATATCGTAAAACCAATAGCCGCATGGAAAGTGTTGACATGTCTAACTAATAATATATATTTCAATTCTTGCAAGGCCACGTACACGGCTGGTAATACAACAATGTCGTAGAATTCATCCATTTTTCCAATGTCTTCGTATTAAGCTTTATCAAAATGGTCCAACTTTATTTTTAAAGCTACTTATTGCCAGAAAAAGCAAGCGAGTTCGTTGAAGTCTAGGGATGACATTTGCACTTTGAAACCATTTTATAATTCGTCAATAAATTAAAATGGGCTTGCCTTCGCTACTACGATACTCTACCGCAGAAGTTGGGTGCATTGGGTTCAGATATGCTGAAACTTATATATCTTTTAATTTGTAGCTTCAGAATCTGATTTACTACCCACAACTTCCATAATTTGCAATGCTATTGCATCTAAGGCATTCAGTAACAGAAGCCACGGGAGTGTATTCAATGCTCATTGCCATACCATATATACCAACCACTATTCTTCAACTTTCATTTTTTGCAATGCTGAGTCCACATGAGTGTATTTAACGCTCAATGCTCTTCCATTTTAAATATATATTATCCTCCAGGCTCCAACCTCCATACTACTTTTTACACAGTATATCCACGGAACATTTGTGCTCGCATCGATTATCTTTTCAAAACTAAAGACAGTTTATGTTAAATTGTGAGATAGACTTTACGACGGGTATTCAAACTTTAGGTTAAGAGTTAAACGGGATTAAAAAACTGTCAAGCTTTTGTACAGTTTGTGTTGTTCAAAAATAAAAGATTTGTATAATGAATAAAGGAAATAGTCTTGAAACTCGATGATACTTTATAATCAATTTACAAGCCTTTTACTGCAACGTTATCTCAATGTGAACAAGTAGACACAAGAGACAGATTAAAGCTGGTAATGTTTTGTAACTGAGGCACAAACTCATTTATTAGAAATACGGGACTATCAATTGAACGAAATGGAGATGCGCGAACATAATCTGTTTTTCACATAATTGTAGAGATAAAATGTGCTTTACATTAAGAATAAAAACGTCACCAATCAAGTTTTATAACGTTTCAAATGTCATGTTGGAATAGGTTATAGTCACGTTTCGTAGATCATTTACTGGTAAAACGCAATAATATATGAGCCATACACTACATACCCTTAAATGTTCTTGTATGACTTGACATTCATCAACCCTCATAATGATTGTGTATGAATATTGCATTTTAATTTATTCATTTATCGCACTTCACTGGCAAACAGACATTATCGCATGCATTTGATTATGCTTTTTTTCTAAATCGAAGCTATGAATAAAATAGATTGGAAGATTGGAAGCCTCTCTGAATTTTGCTCATGTTGTAATGGTGTGAAAACTTTGACTTTCCTAAAATAGGAAAGTTTAGAACAGAAACGGAGCATCACGCTTAAATTGAGTTTGAGTACAGGATTGATGCAGGACGGATATTCGATTTATGGAACTCTCTGTTCTGTGTTTACCTCTAGTTAAGGATAGTTAAGGACGGTAAAATGCAAGTTTCCTGTATTACAGCTGGTAAGAAAATAGTTTATGTTTGTGGGAGGATTGAAAAAGACCGAATTCTGAAAAGAAAGAATGGCCAAGTCTTACATTTTACTACGATTGGCAAGAAGCGTGTTTTTGTAGATAGTTGGTTGGAATTCTTTAAACTATTCATACCATTGACATAAATGATATAAAGAGATGCGATTGTGACGATAGTTCACCCACATAGAGAAGCTTAAATTTGTCGAAAATTCTTCCAAGGACGTTGTATGACACTTACCTAGAATTGCTATACATGAACATAAATAAAGCAACTTTTCTTAAAAGCTAAATTAGGCTTCTAAATTAAAATTGTTGTCGACAAAAGTATCATGTTCCATCTTAACGGCACGGCGGCCACGGCGAAGGGTGTGTTAACTCTTCATATCTTACAGTTTGAAAACTGTATGGGTACAAATCCTTCTTGATGTCACAAAACCGCTCAATACAGAATAAGTGTATTTTAGGTCCCAGATACTGATATACCATAACATTTGCAAGTATCGCTCGATTCTGGTACACAATTACGTTCAAGGATCGAGCGATACTGAAACGTTTTTATGTTTCAATATCGGGAGATCCTGGTACACATATACTACCAGTAATGATTTTCCCAGTAAACGATATTGGTACATAGTTGTGTTCCAGTATCGCCCGATACTCCGATACTGGAACATTTTATATGCACCAGTATCGTTCTATACTGGAACACTTAATTTGTGCCAGGATCGAACGATACTGGGCGTTCTAGTATCGGACGATATTAGCCCAGTCCAGAATCTGGGACCTAAAGTACAATTTTTCCAAGTTTCCTCTCAGCTTAACCGCAAAGGTTTTCCGTGCATGTTTATAAAAGGATCACACAATAACATAATATCACCACCTAAAGTCGTTGCTGCTCATAACGTCCGCGGCAAGTGATAAACTACTGAATCAACCGTTTACAGTGAATGCACATAACACACAAAACAAATAACTAGGAGACAAAATGCTGACATTTCAGGACAGACAACAATCTAGAGAACTATTTTGGTGACACCTTAATCTACGTGTCTTCTCTGCGTAGTCACACTGCAGGTAAGGGGCTTGTTCAAACTTCATATCATTTATTAATACCAGCGCTTAGGATAACACTTTCAACGCGACAGTCGTCTGCAGACGACAGTTCCAAAATGTCAGAAAATGTTTCAAACATTTCAAGGTTATTGAACTTCATCATCATATTTGGAATCACCATGAGATATATATGCATTACAATAAATACAAGCATGCCTAGTATTGGTTCAGTAATTCTTGAGATAGACTTGGAAAGTTGGGAAGGTTTCTGAAGAATATGCCTTGTATGGGCTATGGTAAAACTAATAGCCGCATGGAAAGTGTTAACAGTATGAAACGAGGCATCAGGTTGTGTGTTACAAATACTCATCAAGATACCAGACATATAGAAACATTAACTATCACGTAAAATAATTTTCCAGACATGCAAATATATCTTAGCCTATATTACAGTGTGTAACGGCATTTAGGTACGGTATTATTGATATCAGAAGTGAAACTTAATGGGTTTCAAGACACTACAAGAGCTAGCTAGGAGGACTGGAATGTCTTATTTCATGCGCAATGCGTTCTTGTATTACGTGAAACTAAGACATTTAATAGTTATTTTATTAATAATTTTAAATAAGTGCTAGTTTTTATATATAATAATATGTATATTTAAGTTAATTTGAAGATCTTATCGGGCAACATTTTGATTATCGATTTACAATTACTATGGAGAACTGTGGTGTATGTGCCATTTCCTACACAGATATTGGTCTTCCTGAGACTGTGCGACTCAGTGTCGGATATCACAATAGGAACAATTGAGAAAAAAGGTGAAAAGTACTTTTAAGTACTTTAAAGGCGCACATTTGTTAAATTACTTAAAGGTTAAGATGTTGGTCTGAACGCCCAGATTCGAGCGTAATATCCACCTTTTATAAAAGTGTTATTCCCGGGATCATTAAAGTCTGAGTACCCTCATAACCCAATTCTGCATGCCTTTTTGATTTGAGACTCATTTTGTTTCAATGTACACAATCGTAGTCAATATGTCCCGCATGCGCTTGCACTATGGGGATATTTTATATTCATCGTACAAAACTGTTGCTGGCGGAGAAAACCAATTCGATAAAGCATTTCAATTTTGATTGATGTTCCTTTATTACAATTCTCCATAAAATCTCACTAACTAATGGATCTTATTCTCCCAATTAATTGATGGTTCATGTAATTGGCCAACCACGCTCAGTCATCGAAGTCCTAGTAAATATCATTTGTCAGAAATTGTTTATATAATGACATGTTTGAAACTTGCTTAATTTTTCAATATCAGTTCCGTGACGATGCGCATATTCACGCATTGTAGATCCTACCATCTTTTTTGTAACGTTTCAAAGCCTCTAAAGTTCTGTACAATGGCATTGTTGAAGCTTTCATAGTCGATTCCAGGCCTGTGACGAATAAACTCATTATACAAGCAATGTAGATGAAACGATATTTTTGTTGCGTTTCAAAGACGAATTCTGCTTTGAACAACACAGATACGTTACATATTCGTTTGTAACTGTGATTAGGTGATTTGTCGGGTTCTGCGAAATTTGCATTTACCTCAGAATGTTTACTATATTATAGCTCAATATTGATTTCAATTTCACGTGACGACATGCGTGAAACAACTATCTTCACAAGATCATAGAGAATCAGGATCCAATCAATACATCAAGATACAGAACATCACTCTCTTTACACATTTAATATTTGTGTGTAACATTGATTAGCTGATTTGGTGGGTTCTGCGAAAATCCATAACATTTACTTCAAAAGTTGCACTCCTTCAAGTTGCACTCCTTCAATACAACCGATGCGTGACAATTGTAATACGTGAGAATATTATTAGCTTAACACTTTCCACGCGGCAGGTGTCTGCACACGACAATACCAAATTTCACAAAATGTTTCAAAAATGTCAACTTTATTTAATCCAACTTCCATATTTAGAATCACCATAAGAAATGCATTAAAATAAAACATGCCTAGTATTGTTTCGGTAATCCTTGAGATTTGAAAGTTGGAAAGACTTTGAAAGTTGGGAAAGGTGTCTGACAAATCTGTATTGTCTATGGTAAAACTAATCTCCGCGTGGAAAAGTGTTAAACATTTTTGAATCTTCGGATGCATCAACGATATGATGCATTGAAGCATGCTTGGCACCTACAGCATCCCTAGAACCCACAGAACAACTTTCCCGAGATGTGTAATATAAACCGATATTCTAAATATCGATACCGTAATCATGGTAATGGATTACAAATACCCCGAAGGTGGCCTTAAAGCTAAATTAAATCAATTGTATCATGATTGTAATGGGAAAATAAATGTATAATAACCCACTTTTCCTAAAAGTTCCCCCCGAATTGAAGATGTTTAGCTTGTACAGCTGCAATCATGGTTCTTTTAATGGATCCAAACTTTCCCGGAAGACAACAACACCCGGGCATGTACTATTACCATTGATGACATTCTTTACTTACATAATTGTTTTCAGATGGGCTAAGAAGATCAAACTTTCCCCGAAGATAGTATTAGAGCTATGACACCTAGGCGTGTACTATTACCATTAATAACACTCTATTATACTTACGAATTGCTTTCATATGAGCTATCAGAAGATAAAAACCAGGAAAGACAATAAAGAGCGTCAACGTAGTATTGTTAGATGCTGCCTCATACCACATACCTTCGTTATCAGATTCCCGATGTTGATATCGTTTAGGGTAAGAAAATCATTCGTCTTTGTTCAAACTCACATTATTTAGCACATTCTGCCCCTCTGTTTGCTAACTTAAAGACCCTCACTATTTACGATGTTCATCGACTTCAAAAGGCTATATTTATGTATAAATTTACAAATAATATGCTCCCTGATTTATTTTCAAATTATTTCAAGAAATCAACTGCCATCCACTCCTATGGAACCAGATCTTCTAACTTGTATAGACCTCATAATTTTAATACCGATCTCGCTAGATACACCATTAGAAGACAGGGGCCTCTGGAGTGGAATGGCATTGATGCTGACATTCAGAAATGTAAATCCGTAAATTGTTTTAACAAAACATACAAGGGTTACCTTTTATCATATTATGAATGATGTTTCAACCACCATATTTAATTATACATTTCGTGCAGTCATTTCCCTGTCACTTTTGTTTGTCTTTTTTGTTTGTTTTTGATTATCCACTATTAATGTTATAACTCACCGTATGTAGTAATATTATAATAATATTTTTATTCTGCAATGTGTACATCATCAGTATACAGTAATGTCCATGCCTCTGACAACATGTATCCGAATTTGTTACGTTTATGATTTATTAAGGGTGGCCAAATATATTTGCGAGCTCTGCTCTGATTTTGGTCAGCCCACCAATGTATTTACTTAAAATTATTGTATATGTATTATTGGTAAATAAAACTGAAACTGAAACTGAAAAAACTGAAACTGGGTAGTAAACAGGAAAAATCTTACTTAATGATATCGATGTTGAATATGTTGTAAGATGCTGCCTAATGCAATACTTTTTGTTACCCACTTCCCGATCGATGTTTGCTTTAGCCGCCCTGCAAAACTATTACGTATGGCTCATACGTATAAGTAACTTATACGTAAGACGTTTACGATTGGCGCTAAAGCACACCTTGCATCCACATAGGACTACATCCAAGCACCAATAAAAAATGAAATGAGACAAATGTAAATATTTCAATATTATTATAGACATATTTACATTGTTCTCAGTTCAATGGTTGCTTCAAAGTATGAAAATTAAATAGTAATTGATTGTTCGCATTTGGTATTATACAAATACAACATGGTATCGAGGGAAGTATTAGGATTTACTGGTCCGGGGGGGGGGGGGGGGGACATTTCTGGTGACTTTTTGGGGTCGGAAAAAGAATCTGTTGCCGTGTGGTGGTGTAGTAGGGTTAGGGTTAATATCAGCATTTCCCCCCCCCCTCTTTTTCTTCATTCCAAAATTTTATAATTTTCATCACTTTAATGAATATTGATGAGGTATAGTAAAATCCTTTCGAAAATATGTTTGATCTAACTTGAACATTGAAGGTTAAATACAACAAAACAAACGCATTGCAGTGAGCGTTTTAATTAGAGCAATGACATCAAACAAGTACATCTTTGTAGGGACACTCTGTTGGAACAAATTACATGTATCAACATGTTTTTAGAAAAAACTAAAGATTGACATAGGAATAAACGTTTTTGTAATTTTATTAGATGATGATTGACATTTCTTAGAATTATTTTAGACATTTATACCTGTTAACATATTAATCAATTTCCTTAACCTTCCTGTTTTGACACTCTTGAGTGTCAAGAGCAATGCTACACCCCCATATTATTAGAGCGTAGAATCAATAAGCTCGTAATTAATTTATTGAAGTTCACTAGCCCTCTAGGAGATTAACCTTAAATGTTGATATCATTCATATGGATTGTATTTCAATATTAATGGACTGAGAATATAAGTGGACCTTCGTCCAGCGTCGCCTAACTTTCTACTATGTCAAATTATGTTTTTCCCAAAAAAATATAGATATTTGTCAGTTGAGTATTTCAATATGTCAATTGAACTGTGCAATGTGTCGGTTATATTGGCTATGAGTTCCGATAAGAGATGTTCACATTTATGACAGTTCTGATGAAATAAGGAATATGGGTGGGACCGAGTTCTTGAGTGTTCTGTTGGAATTAAAGTGAGTGATTGATCGTCGGTATCTTGATGTCATCGATGTCATAGTTCCGTGAAATTGCTTCAAATTACTTTATTATTAATAGGTCTACCTTCCCACGCTCATTTAAATAGCTCTTGCTTGTCCCGATTCCTCTCTTCACACCTCTCTCGGCATATAGGTGATCTCTTTTAAGCCAAGTTCTCGGTAATCGCGTCACTTCACTTGTAACGCGCGTCATGTTGCAAGGTACTCTTATCAACAATTTAGCAGTAAGGTTTTATGATGCACGTTAATCCAGGTGCAGGAAAAACAACACTACATAAACACGGCGATGTGTAGTTGGAATCGGCTTACAGAGTTCACGCCACCAAATAGTTTCCCTATGCGTTTACATGTAAAATGGTGGTTACAAAAAGCCTATTTCCTCGCTTATAAAACGACTGAATTTCTCAATTTGACATTTCCCTTAAATTTCATGATATCTTTGATAATTTAATCAAAATAATTATATATGGTATCCCCGAAAGTTCCGAGAAATTAGCCCCTAGAGTTTGACAACTGGTGTAGCGCCCTCATTTATCAGAAAAAGTTGAAAAATGTTACCAGAACATTTACAATTAAAATACACCCAAAAACCCTACAAAATGCATTGAAAATATTTCTTTTTGCACTGTAGTATTAGGTAATAGTTCAAAAATCAGGATGAGAGCAATAAGTACCATTTCTGATTAATTCTATAATCAATGGGCCACAGGATGCCAGCTGATAAAAAAAGTTTTGATTGTCGTCTACAAGGACTGAAATTATTTACTGGCGTGGAATCTAAAGGGACAATTGTTTTAATTTTTATTGTTTTTACTTTCAATTTCAATCCTCATAATGATATAAAAACTATTCTTTTGCAAAAACAATGAGCTACACATGATTTTTTTACAATTTCAAATCAGAGCCAATATTGGCCTACCCCTTAAACATGTACTATCTACTGCAGACAGGAAATTGTGAAAATATAACCTGGGCTTTTTGGGTCAAACCAATTAATATTTTAGGACTGAATGTGGTAAGAAGTAGTAAAACAGTGTCCATTTTAGTCATTATAATGTTAATTTACATCTTTTCACTTGCTTTTGTATTTTTTACAGCAAAGTGGAGCACTGTGTTAGTTTAGTGTGAAATACCATGAAATATGATTAGGTTGGATATTTGGCCTGCCCTACATGCAAATTATGCTGAATCACATAAAACCTGATCATGTGAATTGATCTAATCAATGTATTTTTAAAACATTTTTTGATCATGGATACTGAAACCCTCTAGACCCCTTAATTTAAAAAACTTTTTTATTTTTTATTTCTTTTTATACATGAGGGGTGGGGGGGGGGGGGGGGGGGTGCATGATGATTTGATCGGGGGATAATTTATGACTGGCAAATGAATCTATTAGATGTAGCAATTGAAAATATGTCCCCAATTTGCACACATAACACTAATTTAGGCTAGAATTCAAAGTAAGCTTCAAAATCCAATAGCTAGGCAATGTATCCTTCCAACACTGTTGAATTTTGAAGCTTTATCAATTCGCTTATAAAACGACTGAATTTCTCAATTTGACATTTTCCTTAAATTTCATGATATCTTTGATAATTTAATCAAAACAATTATATATGGTATCCCCGAAAGTTCCGAGAAATTAGCCCCTAGAGTTGGACAACTGGTGTAGCGCCCTCATTTATCAGAAAAAGTTGAAAAATATTACCAGAACATTTACAATTAAAATACACCCAAAAACCCTACAAAATGCATTGAAAATATTTCTTTTTGCACTGTAGTATTAGGTAATAGTTCAAAAATCAGGATTAAACTACAACTTTAATCATTTGGGAGCAATAAGTACCATTTCTGATTAATTCTATAATCAATGCCAGCTGATAAAAAAAAAAGTTTTGATTGTCGTCTACAAGGACTGAAATTATTTACTGGCGTGGAATCTACAGGGCTGCACGCTCCAATTCCTGTAATTCCTGTTCAGGTCAATTCATTTGGAAATCAATTCTGGTGCGCGTATTGTCACAGTTATTTGAACGCCCGCGTCACTACCACACCCGACATCAGACGCGCCACTGGAGTATACATACATGTATATAATGATGTGCTCGATTTCAAATAATTTCGTTAACATTTGAATACTTTTATCGTATGTTTAAACTTAAGATCAGTATGCTGAAGTCATTTCGTACACAATCAGTACAGTACTTCTCTATATCTCAAGGGTATTTATTACGAGCGCATCATGTTGTGCGAAGCGTACTCTAATGTTTGTCTGAAATGTATATATGTAGAATATACCAAACACGCCCGATTGGTATAAATAGCCGTTATTGCCTAGCTACATTTAAACGATGGACCCAATAATGGATCCTGAAAGGAACGCATGAATACTAATCTTATCAATTTGCCCGTCTGGGAAAGAGGCTGCTTATAACGTGAGTGTTGTTGGAGCAACCGGCGACCAAGTCATGAGCATGGCAGCCTCGTAGTGGGGGAGCGTGCAGGGGCCAAGGGAAAGGCCCCTGTAGCTAACCCAGGCGCCAACCTGCAGTCTCTTTCCTGTGGGTGACTGTTTCTGTGTAACCGCCCCAAGTGGTGGGTGGGAGGGTAACGCAACATAACACCACCGAGAAAGTTTGTTCTGTAGTATAGGCTGTGATTGCAGCCCAGCAAGTGAAATACCTCCGTAGTATAGGCTGTGATAGCAGCCCAGCAAGTGAAGGAGGCTATAAGAGCAAGTATGCACAATAGATTATGAACCAATTAGCCTCGGGGAGGCTGACGTTGATGTATGCAATGACCCACTGACAGTCATTTGAACTTGAAAGACGCTAACCTAAATGTGTTTACCGATTTATGGTCGGGAGAGCCTTGAAGAGGCTCTCGTATTTGTATGTGATAATGGATGATCGCATCAGTCCATTGGAGACCGATGTGCGTGATTGTTGGTTGCCATATCGTAATTTGCTGACGTGGCGTAGGCATACACCTGTAATGATTAGGATTGTTTTCTCATAGATTAAATAGACTCTTTTATCTCGAATTTCTTCATTTGACCGTCCGCCATATGGTCTAGCATTAGCGTCAAACTACCTAGAGAAGACTTAGTATGGACGATGTGCGCATGGGTACCTCATGTGTGCCTCGCGGAAACGTGCAGAAGTTAATGGCTAGTATATAAAGACATCAAAAAAAGTAACGCGGCTGTTGTAAAAGCACCTATAATTTTAAAATAGTTACTCATATTCTAAAAATGAGAACACCAGGAGACGGACAATTTAATTACGGTGATTTTGACACCTTGTTTGTTAAAATCGATAAAGTATTGTTGTCGCGGTATGTGCTTACAGATGAAAAGTGCCATTTTCATTGTTACATTAACTCCTATTGATCTCTCTGATTCAGCGTGAAGATAATAGGGGGAATTTTGATAGTTTGTCCATGGCGATGACCTGTCCTGTCTGTCTTTTCGGACCTTCTGAGCATTTGGAGTTTTAAATTCATCCTTTTTAATTGTAAAGAAGTACGCCTGTCATCCCCATTAAATTTGTCCCGGATTATGCTAATCAAGTTTACAGCACAACAAGAACAGCTAATCAAAATTCCCGCTATTATCTTCACGCTGAATCAGAAAGTTCAATAGGAGTTAATGCAACAATGGAAATGGCACTTTTTATCTGTAAGCACATACCGCGACAACAATACTTTATCGATTTTAACAAACAAGGTGTCAAAATCACCGTAATTAAATTGTCCGTCTCCTGGTGTTCTCATTTTTAGAATATGAGTAACTATTTTAAAATTATAGGTGCTTTTACAACAGCCGCGTTACTTTTTTTGATGTCTTTATTAACAATGATAACCCGATCCGATGAGTTATACATTCTGAATCACTTTAAATTATTTTACCTGATTTATACCCGTATACCAATCAAAAACTCAGAACCAGATCCAACGTCGCGTTGTGAACTTCCCTGGACGTACCACCTAAATATATTACTACATGATAACATACTACTGTACTGGGTATGCAAATTACATTATGTCACGACAAAATAAGCCATTAGCGTCCTCTCGCTATGTAAAGATCATGATGGTCGGGGAACATAAGATTGTTGTCGCGAAGACCAGAGATTTGAGACGAGGCACTAATAGACAAATCTGTGGTATTACTAGGTGACAAAATTAGATATCGCTTTAACTGACTTTCCGTGACTGACTTGGTAGGTGAACTTGAACGTTAGTTCCCGATTAGGATCACGAGGTGATTATGCTGGATGTGAGTGACCAGAGTGAATGCTTCAAACAGAATGTAAGAGCTGTGTTAGGCTAAGAGGGGACATCTCTGTGGCCTGTATACGTTCATTCTTAAAACCTTGGTCCCGAGGGAGCTGTTTAGGCATGGCTGTGGACCCTATGGAGTCCCGCGACGGAAAACAGACGATATTGATGGAGTTGGTTGGTTGAATGACAATATCGCGCGTTTAAGTGAGTGCTTAATGTATGTGTAAGGGAGCCTTAGATCCCTAAGGGACACCTCCGTGTATGACCGAGGGGCTCTTTATATATCCGTACAGAAACTGGTGAGTTTCGCGATACGACCTAATGTGTAGAGCAGTGGCTTAAAATGAAGGGACACTTTATGAATGTGTTAAAATAACGACTATTGCGCATATCTTAGCCATTATTCTATGCAATTGTAGAGATAGTTTGTCTTGACTATATTCATTATTCTTATGCACATAGGTTAAAGATTCGACTTATCATACTGAATATTATTCCCCGGCATACACTTTGTATCGCTAGGTGTATGGGGAAGTATCAGTTTCTAGTTATCTAGTATTTTAAGCTGAAATGCCGTACTGATGCGTAGCATGCTGATTTTTGACGATGTTTTCAATACTGAAATATCAGCCTTGGGTCTATTTCAGTAGTTATGTTTAGGCTATAATATTTATTATCATCACTGCTGTGACAGTAGGTATAGGGCGCTCGGGCTAATGGTGTTGCTATTTTAGGAAATTTAAGAGATTGGTGGACCTTGCAAGTGTAACCATTGGTAACTGGCATTGAACTTTACTTCACTTAATACCAGGTCAGAGGTGACATGAAGCATGTCTATAAAGCACAGTATTAGCAGATATTGGTAAAGAGAGATTTCTCAATATACATAGATGTGCCTGCAATTGAACCCATATTCGCAAGGTTAGAGGTGATACAAAATATGCCTATACTGTACAGGTAGAAATGGTATTATTATGCGACGAATCCGGGGGAAGGGGGCACCTTCTTGTTTGAACGGCCGTGCGTTCTGCAAAACGGAAGATAATGATGGGTTGGTAAAATTGAGTGAGTGCTAGACTTTTGTCATGAGTGGAAAAGAGCGTTATGTCCCGAGGGGACCGTGTAAATGGAGATAACTATACCCCGTGAGGACGTATCGGTGTACGATGGAGGTAACTAGGTCCCGTGAGGACAGCTATATGGGTATGGAACTGTTGGGTTCCGGAATGACACTCCAGGTGCAGAGTGGTCGGGGACCCATCCTACCTGCTTCGGGTGCGGAATAATTGGGAATGTGTTGTCAACTGTACATGACTATTATGTACATATCCCAGTCATTATTAGGGAAAATAATCGTACTAGTATTTAATTCACGATATTGTACAGCACCTACGTTGGCGATACTGTTGACTTGTACGCTAGTTTAGCAATGTTTAACCATGGTTTAACGCAATTTTTAATAATTCCCCAGACATGGCTGTTTTGCCTATAGATCGACTATGTAACTATGGTGACTGGGGGAACAACTCCTAGGGTTTACCAGTATAGCTGACAGCGAGCCACATTTCAGAGTGATAGCTCGCAGGTCTTTGCAAATATGTTCAAACTAACTGAAAATAACGGCCCCTATATTAATTACTAATCCTAGAGCCTGTGGCACAAGGCACTCGGACTAGTCGTTCTAATATTACGGCAGAAAGAATAACTGGTGAACTGATATTGAACTTAAACAACCATAGTAGCAGGTCACAGGTGACAAGACACCGCGCATTTGCAGCGTAGTATTAGCAGATATTGGCAAAGAGGTTTGTTAATTGAACTTGCAGATGTACCCACTATTTCGCGTCCGTGTACTTTTGACAGGTCAGAGGTGATATGAAGTATACACACTGTATTCGCCGAATTTCGTAAGTCATAATATGAGACCAACCCGGGGAAGGGGGTGACGACTTTAATATATCCTTGTTTGTTATGTCGAATTAGAACTGCGGTTTTCCTACTTAAAATAAGAGAGATACCATGTTATCCTAACTTAGTTAAAAGCGTCGTAATACTGTTGTGACGTGGTTTTAGGGAAAATACTCGCATGGCGGAGAGGGGATCAGAACACACAGAATAAATATAACGGATATAGCTTCCAAGTTATTTATATATACATTTGATTAATTCATCATAAATAGTTCACTTACTCATATTATAAACGAACACAGCACCCAGCATCTAGACTACCCTAAAGAAATGACATGACACGCATCAATCGTGAGCTTCTGTAACTCAGAGCTCACTAGTCCTGTTGTGTGAATTGAAAACTATATGGCCTAAACTTATCATGAGGTGTTGTCAGCGTGACACGACGACTTGAATTGGTCAGAGATATTGGCGCGTAGACTGAATGGGATTCAGAATACGGAAGTACGGTGTTGCCATTTCAAGTCAATCATGGCCTGAATTCTAGATATGGAAATATCTAGAATTAATAATATCAATATAAATTTAGCGTCACAACATACGCCCTTCCTAACAAAATTGACACCTGACAATTTAACTTAAAGAATGCTGGGTGAAATATTTATAAAAGAAACTGATATCTTTATCATTTAGAGAAACGAATTATTTATTTCGTCTCAAAATTTAACATGTGCTTTATCCATGTTTCCGTCTGCCAAATTGACGGCATCTAATATCAGGTTGTATAATTTTAACTATCAGAGAATGTTATTTTATTTTTAAACGAGTGGCCTTAAATATAAATTTATTATTAATCTTCTGCGACGCCAAACCTGTGGAAACCTGCGACCGTATTAACCCGGAATTCACGCGAAAAAATTCCAAGTGATTACGCTCACACGGTAAAGAGGGATTTTTTGTTGTTGAACAAACACGCATACGGGATATCCCTTAAATGGCCTAACACAAACACACACACTCTCATACATAATCCTCTGATTAACGTGTGCGGTCTAAAGGTTTCATCAAAAGTTGAAGCGCAAAAGAATTGGAAAATTTCCTTCCAATTTCGATGTTTCATACGGAAACATATTTTTCTTATTTCAAAGAAATCACGTTTTTGTGACCCTTTAAAATTAAATAGTCATCAATGGTGACTATATATTATGTGTACACAACAAGACAATACAAGACAGACAAAACAAGACAAAGGTAGCACTACTGAAACATTTAGTAATTTACATTAAACTTTCTTTTGTTTGCGTCTATTCATGTGAGACTAATGTTGCCAGAAAACCTCACAACATATGCCTCTTCCGAAAAGATACAAATAAATATAACACTTATTTGATCATACTGCATTTCCGCATTTTTGCTCAACTATATAAATTCAAACTTTCTACATGAAGAATATCATTGTGTGCAATTCTTTGCAACAATCATTTCTATATACAAATTAACGAAAGTGAACACACACTTTCAGGCAATGTTGCCCAAATTACAAATTGCTCTCATTCAACAATTTTATCAAAATAACACATTTTGTGTCATAAGAATTGTAATACTCATACCATGACATATCTCAGCCTACGGACTATAAATTTTATTCATATACTTCCTCTGTGTTCTCTATACTTGTACACTTTTAATTTATTTGCTGTTTCAGACTCTGTTCCTGCAATGATTCTTGCCCGCTGGCTTTACATCTTGCCAGTAATTTTGACTGGGTTAGCTTTCAGAGATTCTAAAGCGGCCGCATTTAGGTTAGTCTCTGGTTCCCAAGTATTTCTTGAATTTGGGAAGCCCCGCCATTTTATCAAATACTCAAGACGTTTCTTTTTAAAACGTCCCCTGAGAATACGCTCTATCACATATTCTGGAGTTTCATCTTGAATAGGAGGCAAACCTGGAATAATTGGAATCTGATTCTTGTCAGACTCGTGGGTAGCCAAAAGTTGTTCAAATATATCATCAGGACAATCGTCTAGAACTAATCCTGGAATTGGATCTCTATTTTCAGGATCCACAGGGGGAGTATCATTGCTTGGACGGACAAATCTATTATATGCAAATTTCATACGGTTAACATGTACAGTAGATGTTACCAATTTGTTGTTTTCAAGATTTCGTACCTTGAAATTTACAGGACCAGTCTGTTCGACTAGTAGAAAGGGTCCCGCCCAGAACTTTGAGAGTTTACGTGACAATCCTTGTTGCAATGCAGGTATATAAATCCAAACTGAATCACCAACTTGATATGGAACATCTTGCGCACGATCATCAAAACGCTCTTTCATTTTGGCTTGATTACGTTCAGCATGACGTTTTGAAATGTCCCTAAATACTTCGAGTTGTGATACCAGATTGTGAATGTGCTCACGAAGTGTCTTATCTGGATATTTGCATTGTGCTTGGAGTGTAACGTCTATCGGAAGTCTTGCCTCTCTACCATACAACAAGAAGAAGGGACTAAATCCGACTGAATTTTCAGCGGGAGTTGTTCTATAGGCAAATTGTATAGCTGTTATGTACTTATCCCAATCGCTTTGGTATTCATTGACATAATGTGAAATGGTATCCAGAATTACTGCATTAAAACGTTCCTGAATTGCATTGCATTGAGGATGATATGAACTTGTATTCAGTTTGTGAGTGCGCATAATACGACAAACTTCCAATACAATCTTGGAGAGGAAATTTTGACCTCTGTCGCTCAACAAGGTTTGAGGACAACCATGTTCACAAATTACATAATCAAAGAATGCGCGAGCAATGGTTGACGCATCAGTAACTTTCAATGGCACCAAAATTGGCCATCTAGTACAATGATCTGAAAAACAGAGTACATAGCGATTACCTGAAGTGGTAATAGGTAAAGGACCTAAAATGTCAACACTTACTCGTTCGAAAGCGCCTGGCACTTTCATAGTTACCATTGGGGCTAGTACTTTATGTCTATGAGTTTTTCGTTGAGAGCAAGAAATACATGAACGGACCCCGTTGTCTACGTCACGATACATGCATTTCCAAAAGTAACGTTGACGGATTCTATTGTAGGTTCGCTGAAATCCAAAATGTGCGGCTAACACGTGATCATGACAGTTATTTAGAACTGTATCAATTAATTGCACGGGTATATACAAACGATGGACATTTCTTTCAGGCATGTGCCCTTTAGCAGGAGTATGCCAAATGTGATACAACAACCCTTCGTGTGCATAGTACTGATCAGCCTGTAAAACTACATTCCTAGCCTTAACAGCATTATCTGGCAATTCATCGTTTTCCAGATATTGCAACATTGATCCCGCAAATATATCCGTCAACAAAACTTGTTTGAATTTGTCTAAGTTGAGCTCATTTGGAAAGTTTGGAATATTTGGCTTGACTGAATCTTTGTCATTCTCAACACGTTTCCCTTTTTGAAATCGAAGATTTCTAACCACGTTTACTGTAGGACGAGAGTTCACATCATTACTAGGATTTTGTATGATGTCGCTCACCATCTCGTCTAATCCCGACTTTACCCAGGCTACCTTATTAACTTCTACAGCATCAGTGACTTTGGAATGAGAATGATTGCAATCAGTACAAATATCCATTCTGTCATAATCTATTCTACTTAATGCATCAGCGTTACCATTATGGCGTCCACGAATGTGAATTACATCAAACTTATATGACTGCAGTTTAAGTGCCCATCGCGCTAATCGACTTCCGGTATTTTTGTTAATACCAAAGAGCCATTTCAAAGCGCAATGATCAGTTACAACAGTGAATTTGATACTATGTTGCAAATATGGAGCATATTTCTTGATTCCCTCGACAACTGCCAAAGCTTCAATTTCTGTAACAGTGTAATTTCTTTCCGCATCATGTAATGCTCTTCCACCATAGGATATCACACGTTCTTTGCCATCCTGCTTTTGGGCCAAAATAAAACCTAAACCAGTACGACTAGCATCGGTTTGCAATATGAATTCTGTGCCATCGAAATTTGGATATGCTAGAATTGGTGGCTCTAACAATGTTCGTTTGAGCGTTTTGAATGCTTCTTGACAACTTTGATCCCAAACAAAAGATACATCTTTTCTAGTTAAATTGGTTAGTGGTTCAGCAATTTTGCAAAAGTCCTTTATGAACTTTCGATAATATCCCACAAATCCAAGAAAAGATTTGACTTCGGTTACTTTGGCAGGAGTTGGATAATTTTGGACAATTCTCAATTTTGCTGGATCTGTTGCTACACCATCTTTGCTCACTACGTGACCTAAATATTTGACCTCAGTTTGACCAAAAGTACATTTCTTAGGTTGTAATTTTAGACCAGCTGCGCGCAACCTATCGAAAACTTGCCTTAAATGGTCCATGTGTTCGGAGAAAGAACTACTGAATATAATTATGTCGTCTAAGTAACAGAGAACGAATTTCCAATTCAAACCTCTCAAAACTTCTTGCATAGCTCGTTGGAAAGTGGCTGGGGCGTTATGTAAACCAAATGGCATTATTTGGAATTCATATAGGCCATCTTGAGTGATGAATGCAGTTTTAGATTTGGAACTTTCTTCCAAGCCTATTTGCCAATATCCAGCCGCAAGATCAAGAGTTGTAATGAAATTTGGTTTGGCTGCACCTAAACTATCTAAAGCATCGTTTATGTTAGGTAATGGAAAGTTATCGCGTGCACAAATCTTATTCAAGGCTCTAAAATCAATTGCAAATCTATAAGTATTTGGGTCACCAGCTTTAGGTGTCATGCATACTGGAAAGGACCAAGGACTTGCTGACTCCTTTATAATGTCTTGTTCTAACATTTCGTGGACTTGTCTACGTACTTCGGCTTGAATGTGAGGAGCTTGCCTATACGGTCTAGATCTAATAGGAGGGTGATCACCAGTGTTAATAGCATGTTTAACACGGGAGTAATTACCAGTAGGACCCCCTTTTACTTGAAATATATCAATATATTCAGTGAGTAAACCATTGATTTCAGATGCTTCAGTACCTGACATGTGATCAGTATTTAAATTCACTTTTGAAAGGACTTCCTTTACTGAATCTTGTTTACTGTTTACATCGCTAGCTACCGCGGATGCTTGCCTTATATTAACATTGTTAACATTGTTTTTCTCAAGATCGGGGAAGGAGTGAATCCTATGCGGGTCAACGAGAGAAAAAATGCCCAATTTAGTACGAGGGTACAAAGTTATTGGTTCCTCAGTAGTATTCATAACTAATAAATGAATACAGTTATTCTGTACACTAGAAGCAGTATTCGCGATCAATACACCTAATGCAGAGACACGCCTACCTCCATGAGAGAGACCAATTGTATTGAATGGCAATTTATTTGACAGTCTTGCGCACACAACAGACTGAGTGTGAGCAGGAATTTCCTGTTTCTCAATGACAAGTATTTTACTCTCCTTAGCAAGTCTTAGTGTACGAGATTCACAATCTATTCTTGCGCAGTGCCTGTTTAAAAACTGAGACCCAAGTATGATACGTGTACTTAAGTTACGAGCAATATTCATAGGTACAGGAAATTGAGTGCCATTGACAGATATGGACAAAACTATGAATCCAGTAATTTCCAAACTACTACCATTTGCTGCGCGTGCTTCAGCTACACGTGATTTTTCTATAGAAAAACGCAAATTGGAAAGATTAGCATGAAACCAATCGTGATCAATAATGTTGACAGATGCACCTGTATCAATCAAACATTGAACAGGGTTACCATTAACAAATGCTGCTATGGTATTCAACTTAGACAAATTAATCTCAATATGCGCTTGTGAAAAACTGGAATTCGATTTTTGTCCAAATGTCTGTCTGTTCAAATCAAGAGGTACACGGTTTGCATTGTCATTTCGGTATACACCTCTTACATGTTCAAATCTTTGAAACCTTAACCCATCTACATGTCGTGGAACATGTTTCTTTTTCTGTCGAGCAGATGGGTTTATTAGTTTAAAGGATTCCTATTTACGTCAAATTTGGCATAGCATTTTCTCCACCCATGTCCCACACGACCACACCTATTGCATACTAATTTTCTGTACGATCTATAGGGGGCCTGTGACTGCCTTGGTTGATTCCAAGTTTGACTAGGTTGATGCCTAGGTTGAGAGGAACTACTTATACTATCTGAATTGTAAGTACGATCTAACGGGGAAGAAAAAGAGACATGTTTGTCGTGTTCTAATTTCTCCATTCTGGTGGCTATATTAGACACGACTCCCGTCAGTGTGTCCAGAACAGAATGAATGCTATTTACCTGGGGCTCAGTATTTTGTGATTGTGCGGGTGCGAATAGCGAGTCATTTGCCGTTTGCTGTACTGAAATTCCCAATCTCGCGGCGTCTAGTGCTTGTTTAAATGATTCAGGTTCTTTTGAAAACACAAACGCTCTGACAGAAGGCAAAAGACCGCGAACAAAAATAGATAATTTTTCTGCTTCAGATTTACCAACCTGCTTGCACCATCTTATTATTTCACAAGCATAGTCGTCAAGTGTTTCTGATGTCAATTGCTTACGCGACAACAGCTTAGATTCGACGCTCCATTTCCAAGATGAACCTTCGAAATTACTTTTAAGTAAATCTTTAATCTTGGCTATGGTATTCTTATCTGTATCAGGAATTGAATCCAAATAGACGCGAGCATTTCCATAAACTTTTGTTTGTAAGGCAAGTATAGATTTTGGCGCGGTATAATCTCTCAGCTCAGCATACGTCTCAAATCTACTAATGAAGTTATCTACGTCATCATCTGGATTACCAGAATATTTAATATCGCAATTATGCATATCATATTTAGCCATATTTGCTACGTCAAGTTCAACCTCCTCTATACTATTAAGTGATATAACAGACTTACTATCACTATCACTATCGCTATCGCTATCGCTCATTGCCTTTTTAACAATCTATGTCAAAATCACCCGCTAATTCCAAAGAGAATTCGGAATTTAATCAACAAAATTTTTTTTAGTCAATCTCAAGTTCAAGATCAAAATTCAAGTTCAAATTCAATCAAAATTTGAAAAATCTGAACATGAACCAAGTTTATTAATTATTAAACTTGATTAAGATTATCAATTAAAATTTATTGATTATGATTGATGATTAAATTTAATTAATAGACTAACAATGAACTTAATTGATGAAGTTTAAATTCACTAATGAGAAAAAAATTAAAAGCTCAATGAAATCCAAGTCAACAATTTAAAGTTGACATCAAATTAAATGAATAAAGTCCCAAGTTACAGCTGAATATATAAAATATTTATTCAATTGCAGTGCAGTGTATCAATATTATGTATCTTGATTTAGAAATCAGTCCATTCAAAATTTATATAGAATTCTGACTGACATCAGTCTCATCCAAAAATAAACAAGATTTATTTCATGCGAAGAAATTGTCTGTCTGAAACGCACCTGTCCAGTAGAAGAGCTTATAAAATCTACACAATATAATTTTACCGCGCTCGAGAATTTCAATCTCGGATTAAAATCTTTTATCAATGGATATCAGACCGTGGTCATGCACTTTTGAACCAGATTATCAGAGACTTGTAAATCGGAACAATTATATAAAAGACTTTATCGACTTGCCACGTTGAACATGTAGAATGCGCCCATTATTGCCAGCGTAAATAAGACCTAAATATTGATAGGCCATACTACATGTATTTCGTGTATACTATTTTAAACACAATTTTAATAGACCTTTCTGGGTCTATAAAACAAATTTCAATAGACATATAATTAAATTTCAGCAGTGCATACCAACAAAATGCTACCTGAATTCAAACCGTCTCACCACGCTGGAACAGAGTCTGAAACAGCAATGATTCTTGCCCGGATTCTCCACCAGATGTTGCGACGTGGTTTTAGGGAAAATACTCGCATGGCGGAGAGGGGATCAGAACACACAGAATAAATATAACGGATATAGCTTCCAAGTTATTTATATATACATTTTATTAATTCATCATAAATAGTTCACTTACTCATATTATAAACGAACACAGCACCCAGCATCTAGACTACCCTAAAGAAATGACATGACACGCATCAATCGTGAGCTTCTGTAACTCAGAGCTCACTAGTCCTGTTGTGTGAATTGAAAACTATATGGCCTACACTTATCATGAGGTGTTGTCAGCGTGACACGACGACTTGAATTGGTTAGAGATATTGGCGCGTAGACTGAATGGGATTCAGAATACGGAAGTACGGTGTTGCCATTTCAAGTCAATCATGGCCTGAATTCTAGATATGGAAATATCTAGAATTAATAATATCAATATAAATTTAGCGTCACAACAATACCATGAAAATGCAAACTCTGATAGGGGTGTGGAAGGTGCATATGTGGCACAGTGCGTAACATACCGTGATGTAAACTACCCCAGAGAGTGCAAAAACTTGGTACGGGTATATACTGTAATGTGTGTACCGTAGCCCTAAGATGGGGCATGAGCGAAAAGAGACAACACACATAGTAAATCCCTGTGACATGGGTGTGTGTATTGTGAGGTTGAAAACCAAATACTACCCGGGAGACCTTGAGTCCTTCGGGTTGTCGGAACCGTCAGGAAGGTCTCGGCCATCTATAGTTGGGTGTGTATGCGAGAACGTTGTAACTTGTACGTGGAAGTGACTACAATCGTATACCGTTAGGAGTATGTGATGTAACCACTAAAGTGTACAACTGCATACTATCCCTTGTCCCTGAGTTCTACCCCTTTTTTGTGATGCGGTCTAAGGCAGAATGCCAGCAAAAAGGGGATGAATCGAATAGGCCATGTCCATCTAAATATTGTCATCTCGTCAGTCCGGTGGGCCTATAAACAATATTTGTTATTTTAACTACTTTGGTGCTATAGCGGAGGAGGGGGTTGGCCCCTATTGAAGCGGAAAGGCAAGCTTTTAGCACTTATGAACCGAATAGGCCATGTCCATCGTGACATTGTTGTAACGTCCGTCAGGTGGGCCTAAACATGGTAATATTCTAACTAGTCCGGTACTATAGCGGGGGAGGGTTGATCCCTACAGAAGCCGAAAGGCAAGTCTAGTACCTAGCTATTGACTAAACTACTTATTTATACTGTAACGTGAGAAAGAGACCAACTTAGCTGCTGTTGAAGCCGATTTCTTGCATGGTCTTTGGTGGCATAATGCTTATAAATTCCACGGAAAAGTAGAAATATGTCAGAAATAGTGAGATAACGCAACATAACACCACCGAGAAAGTTTGTTCTGTAGTATAGGCTGTGATTGCAGCCCAGCAAGTGAAATACCTCCGTAGTATAGGCTGTGATTGCAGCCCAGCAAGTGAAATACCTCCGTAGTATTACTGGTTGCCACATACAACTTATGCAGAATGAATCCTATATGCTATATGAGGGCGCTGTTATTCCAGCTTATGGACGGAGGGAACGAAACTACTAATGCTATCCAATAACATCACTTAGCCCTTTATGGCTAACATTTTGTAGCATCATCATACCGATGACGTAGTAGTCATACAAAAGAGAGGTAGCCTACGGTAACATTGGAATTAAAAAGGACGTATTTCGGTAAAGTTTTTCTAACCCATTTAGATCACTTGACTTGTTTTGACTTCTTCTTGACTTAATTGTGCCATAGAACGGTTGCTAAAATTCCCAAGAAGTGTGATGACAAAATATCAGTTACTTTGCTCTCCTTTCTTTTTTGTAAGACGATATGAACGATACAAAGTATCTCATTGGTAGAGTTCTATATCGTAAGTGCAATTTGCAGTCATTTAACAGTCTCTGGATGTAACAGCGTACCATGTGATAATTCATGGGTCTTCAGATCAACTTTGAAAACTATCTTAGAGATTTCAAGCTAGAGTCTTCACTTTTTTATTCCAAGTAAACCATCTTTGCAACTAGATATCCTTTTCAAGGTGTTTTAATGATGGCGCACGGATTTACGGAGGTGCTAATGGCTCAAAATGGTAAATGTCGACCTTTGACCTTGATCATCTCCGTGAGCCAACGAGATGCCAAAACAATTTACTTTTGAATTTGTTAAAGGCTTTGAGTTATTTTCTATGAACTTGTTTATTGAATGGTATCTTGTTGATGTATCAAATTATAAGGGAGTCTTTCAACGTAAACAGATAATGCTTTATTTCAGAATACAAACGTTACTTAAATACGAACACGTCAGAGTCGCACTGTAAATGGTATTGTAATTGGATTTCAAATCCTCACTTTTTTCTACAGTTTCCAATGTTAGCAGCCTCACTTTTCCCTCACTTTTCAATATAATACAAAAGAAATCGTATTTTTCAAAAGTAAGTTATTCAAATCTTCCCTTTTTTTCCTCACTTTTCAATAAAATACAAAAGAAATCGGAATTTTTAAAAATTAAGTTTTTCAAATCCTGGCTTTTCTCTCACTTTTCAATAAGAAACAAAAAAGAATAAAATAATTGGACATGTTTTTCGCAGCCTCACTTTCTTTTCTCACTTTTCAATATAATAATACAAGAGAAATCGGAAAAAGTGAGTTTTTCAAATCCTCACTTTTTCCTCACTTTTCAATAAGAAGCAAAAGAATTTTTAAAAAATTGACACGTTTTTCGCAGTTTTCAATATAATACAAAATAAATCGGATTTTAAAAAGTGAGTTTTCAATAAGAAACAAAAGAATTGGACATGTATTTCGCAGCCTCACTTTTTTCCTCACTTTTCAATATAATACAAGATAAATCGGATCTTAAAAAGTTAGTTTTTTCAAATCCTGACTTTTCAATAAGAAACATAAGAATTGAAAAAATGGACATGTTTTTCGCAGCCTCACTTTTTCCCTTCACTTTTCAATGTAAAAGCAGCGCTATACGATGTTTGTTCGCTGCTAGTGCTATACGATGTTTGTTCACTACATCACCAACAGGGGCGCAGGCTAGTGATGTTTTAAAGTGAGGTTTCAAAATCCTCACTTTTTTGTTTCCCTAAATCGTACCATTCCTGAATGTATCAGTTGATCTGAGAACCCATGAATCGCCCCTCTCCCAAATGTGGTACATTGTTACATGCAGTGACTGCTAACAGGAAGAGTATTTTGTATTTTACTACGCTGAACATAATTGTACCGTGTTTATACTAATGATCGAAGCTTACTTCCTGTTTAGTGTATGACTGTGCGTGTGCAATTGTCACTTACCTGCTTTCCCAGTCGTGTTACTGCTTTCTTGATCCTATTCATCTGATGACTGCATTACCTGATAGAACTCCGTAAAGTCGATTGCACATGAATAGGCGGATGGGCAGGTTATGTCCTTGGCGTAGGTAGTGCTCCTCTTAAAACATCGCTCGTAACTGATTATATTCAGTGTTTAAAAAAGAAAATCGTTTTTATGTTCGTGTGGACGGTATTTTGATTGGTATAAGTATACAAGGTATATATCTGCTCGCACAAGAACTACATAAATTTAGGCGGTAGGTACTAAAACAATTTGTTGTTATTATAATCTATACTGTTTTAATAGGTATTGTATTTTCACGTTTACCAGATCGATATATATAGTTGCAACGATGTTCGTCCCAATCAACTTATATTACTAATCTACTTATAAGTAGTTCAACAACGAATGGTTGAGGCACAAAGTACTATCAAAACGTGATGACACACTGCCGCCGGTAGCTTATTCTCCTGACATTTAAGTCAATATATAACACTTAAAATTGGACGCGGGAGTGTCGTTATATAAACAGAATTATTCCGACTAATCAAGTCTTACGATGGAGGGGGAAAAGCCACTCTGTTTTAGTTTTGGAATAAATTTTAAAGAGTGTGAGTAACTTGAGGGAACAATTAATATTCTTACCTTTCTGACAGAACACGAGAATGTCACGATTCGGGAAGTGTTGACGCGTTCACTTTGCGTTAGAGTGCTGCAAATGCAACATAATTGTTAACGACTGTTTGGCACTTAACCAAGCAAAGCTTGTTAAACGCAAATTTTAAATCCTATTTATGTAAATTATGTAAGTCATGATATATGATGAAAAAGTGTACTTTTACTGGAACATTGTTCCAGTATTTGGCAATAAAGGAACATTACTTATATGTACCAGTATCGAGCGATACTGGCAAACACTGACTTTGAACCAGTATCAATCGATAATGTTTATTACAGTGTAGCGCGATACTGTGTGTTACAGTATTGGACGATAATAGCATATAGGATCTAAAGTTCACTTTCCCCCTAAATAATGTTTAAGTATGAAAGAGACTGAGTTCAAAGTTAGTCCACAAAGTGGCTCCTGTGGATCGTATCACAGGAAGCAGGATGTTGTCAATAGCCATTGCCGTGCAAAGTATTAGTAGAACTAGTAACATTAGTAAGAATCTGTGTACCATAATCGTTAAGTAGTATGGACTGTTATTATTGTAGAAATATAAGTTGTGTAACATAATCGTTTAATCCTATCAAATGAAACGTAAAGACACTAGCGGGGAGGTGAGATTTTGTACCATAATCTTATAGCGCATATAAGTATAATGGACAGACATTATTGGGACAGACAAACACTTGTATAACACTAGATAAATGCCACAGGATATGTTTTGCTTACTCCGCAAATATTTGCCAGGGGAGCTGAAGCTATCGCAGTTCATCATGTTCATGGCATGAAATGGGTAAGTTGGTCGTCGACTGCAGAACAGTGTTATCGAGGATATTTAATGAATGAATGAATGATGACAATGTGACAATGACGATGATGACGCCGATGTTTTTAAAGTAGAACAGCAGATGGAAAAAAGGGGAAACACTTTTACCTATCCACAGATCCCACCGTTCATGTTTTGCCAGCTCAAATTTTGCTTGGTCAACCAGAAATTGAGAATTTACTTAGTTACACATGTATAGCGATGTGATGACGGTCTTTTCAAAGACTCTTTCTTGTTCACCTTTGTGTTAGACTTCGAGCAGACAATATACATGCAGATCATCCTTAGATTACAGCAGTAAAAAAAATGCTCCCAACATGATACAGGGAAGTCAAGGCACACGTGCTACATAATTTGAAAGGTTTCATTGATAAGTCAAGTGGTCCAGAAACGTAGCTCTATCCGGTTCTAGTGGATTCTAGTAGTTATTACATGGATCTTCCCTTAAGGGGCGGTCTAGGTTGATTTGACCCAAATTTGGAAACACATTTTCTCAATGTTACCGTATAGACCTACCGCTTAATAGTGTTATATATCAAATTAAAGCTTAGGTCAAGACCTTTCAGAAAATGCGTGTTATTTTTATCTGGTTGCCATGGTTACTATGCAATGCCAAACCGGGGATCCGGATTTTGTATACGGTTGCCATGGTAACCGTGAACCGACCAATCAGGTAATTTTGTATCGTAATTCAAAATTGAAAACAGATATTAAAAATCGGGCGCCATGGTTTCATAGCCCCTTGTGTGCTTAACATCTGGTCCAAATCCCATGGTCATATGACCTTCCGTTTTCTAGTTACGTTTGTTCCCGTGTTTAGCCAATCGGAGACCTTGCATGGTAATGGTAACCATGGCAACCATATCAAAATAACACGCGTTTTCTGAAACGTCTTGACTTAAGCTTTAATTTGATATATAACACTAAGCGGTAGGTCTACGGTAACATTGAGAAAATGTGTATCCAAATTTGGGTCAAATCAACCTATACCTAATCTAAGAACTATTCTAGCCAAGTGGGGAGATTTCGTAATTCAATCTACTCATATTGGGTAAAAAGATTCCTTTGATGAGGACGCACATTCTTTGTGTGCCTTGTGATGTCCTTTTCTACATCTGCACTGAAGGTCATACATCTAATACAAAATTAAAATCCTATATTGAAGTATAAATAATGAAGATGGTGAAGAAAGATAAGGTTATAATACACCTATCAGTTGTAAGACGCACCCTATGACCCCCGGGAGAGGTGCGCCGTGGGTGCGTCGTTTACCAAAATTTGTTGACGGAGGGTACGTCAGTGGCAGCCTTTGGTCCGTCAAAAAAATGACGGAGGGTGCGTCAAGGTCCGTCACTTTACATGGGTGCGTCACAGTATACATCTGTTTACGAACAACAAAATACGACCTTTAAATATACGCTATAGGGCTACTATATACCACATAACTCCTTAATACCGCCAACCAGGCTCCACTTTAATACCGCAAACATCACTCCGATATTTTATACCGCATGTTCTAAAATGCCTGAAATCACTCGATCATCAATACTAGAGTTTGGCAAACGAAAAAAACAAGGAACCGCAGTAGACCGAGAACCTTTCATTTTAAGAGAAGTGTCACGTATACAAGCATCTTCATGGTATAAGATAGGGGATCAGCATTGCGCTCTTCCGCACAAGCGCAGAACAATCTAAGAACACAGAGGTAGTAGGACAGGCCCCCGGAATTGAATTTGGTCGGGGATGTGCGGCAGGAGATTCAAATAAAAAACATAGGCCTACCCATTTCTAAAAGGTGATTTTTTGAAAAAACGGTACCCATTTCTAAGGATTTTGCTTCATTTATAGACCCCGTTCGCAAATTATCTGGAAAATAGACCAAAATTTCGCATTCGCGAAAATACACCCATTTATATGATTTTCTTTGTGGAAAACTAGACCCAATCTTCGCAATTCGTGAAAATATACCCATTTGTAAGGATTTTAAAATAGAACCATCTGTAGCAAGTGGGGCAAATTTTTTATTTTTAGAGATTTTCCATCACAAAATCATACCCCATTATGTTTTTTTTTAGCAAAAAGCGACTAAGCGGCACTACATGTAGCGCCACCGCTTAGGCGAGTACCCTCCCACCGCCCCCCCCCCCCCCCCCCCCGAAGAAAGGTCACACATAATTTGTCAATCAAGCTCACGGACACAGACATCAAACAACAAAAAGTCGGGTATTAAAAGAGAGAAAAAAAACTGGGAGATATTTGATTTGAACAAAACAAAACACTATTTTTAATAGAGCCCAGCCGCCCGGAAATAAGGCCAAATGGTGTTAAGGGTTGTTATTAACAACCCTTAACACCTGGCCTCGAATGTATTTAAAATACATTCGAGGCCAGGCCCAGCTGAGAGAGCCGGGGCATCCCCTGCCAGGCTTTCCACCCTGTCCAGTGGCGGATACACCGTCCGGGAGGGGGGGGGGGGGGGGGGGGGGGTTGGCGGGCGCCCCTCGTAAAATTTGACAATATACCTTTTTTTGTGTACCACTGTACCTTTCATGTTGGGGACCTTTTACGATTTGGTACCAATTACAAAACAGTCTTGGTCAGCCCCCCCCCCCCCCCCCCCCCACCCCGTAAATCTTAATCCTGGATCCGCCACTGTTGTCCCCATCACCGAAATCACCGAAATGAAATGACAGTCTCCGATATGACTGGTTATGGCCACTCCCTTGATCACAGGCCACAGCCCCCGGTACTCGGATTTGGTTTGGTCGGGGGGGGGGGGGGGGGGGGGGGTGCCGCTGGAGATTCAAAACCCCTACCCTTTCAGGGTGTTTTTGGGAAAAACGGTACCCATTTTTAGGGGGGGGGGGCATAACGGTGGGAGGGGGAGCCCCGGGGGGACTTATCACAATAGCGGTACGTGTATGTTCCGCCTTTTTAGGTGCCTTTTCTCGAAGTATATGGGTGATATTGATGATTAAATTAGAAATGTTTTTGGTATTTTTAAAGTGCTCCCTTCAATCCTTTGATGGTTTATAGAAGGTGTAATTTCCAATCCGAAGTTCAAATGTTTAAATACACTTTCGAGAACCCAATTTTGGTTATACACCGTTCGAGAACCCAATTTTCTACTTACCTTATTGCATAAGCGCAAGCCTACATGTATAACATAAAGGGATGAAGGATGCCCCGCCGCCCACCCCACCCCCAGTCCCCCACCCCCAGTCCCCCACCCCACCCCCACCTCCTGGTTAGCAGAATGGGCAGAATGTTCTCGAAATTGTTTCATCCTCATCCAGACGTTTATGATAATCAGTTAAATATTTTTTGAATTTTAGACCAGACCAGTCAGACATAACATGGTGCATATAAAAGTTCTCCTCTTGGTTCCGTCCATGGTCCATCCCGGTCCCGGTCCGGAGTCTATATAATTATTCGAGGGCCAGGGTTGACAACATCGAATAAGGGCAGATCCCCCGTGAATTAAAAGTAGTTTCATTTCCAGTAGTCATCGTGTTTTATCCAGTTATAGTCAACGATATCTGACGACGGGTGCGTCGTCATGGTCCGTCAGAATCCACCAATGGTGCGTCCAAAAATTGACGGAGGGTGCGTATTTGGAAGGCAATGGTCCGTCGTTTTTTTGACACAGGGTGCGTCATGGTACATGAGAAATCGACGCACCTCGGTAAAGTGACGCACCACTCCCGGGGGTCATAGGGTGCGTCTTACAACTGATAGGTGTATAAGCGTGCAGATACATGAAGACGCCTTAGCGTAGCCGTAAAGTCTATAGGAGGACTTGTTATCTTGACGTTTTGTATCGGGGTTCAATTAAATATAATTATATTCCGCCGATATTTAACCACTTGGCGCATATATTCACAACGATCATTATTCTATATACGTTTAGGTGCAAATTCGACAACATGCAAAACCTGAACAGATAATGATGAAATCAAACTTTTGATTCACTTTCTATATCCTGTAAACTAGCAAACCTCATAAATGTCACTTGGTACAATTATGCCTGAACCAGACAAATCCAATTTTTCATAGAGGAATTTCATTTCCATAAGTACCACACTAATATAGACCGGTATCATGGAATTCAGTAATATTGCTTAATCACATCAAAGACAACTTCAGCTCTCTCTCTTTTTAAAGTACACTTACTGTAATACATGTCGCGCGGATATCAGCAATACAGACCGGATTGGAGAGTTTATTTCTTGATTGAAAATACTTCCTGTTATCAATCATATTCGGTATTTGCACGGACCCGCCCTTTGCAAGGTGAGCCGCGAACTGGAATCAGATTAAATGAAAGTGTTGCATCACTGCATGGACAGGACAGCCATATTGCGCAGGGAGAGAGAGAAAGAGGGAGAGAGATAGAGAGAAAGGCGAGAGGGTCGAACTAGTTATATTATATCAGTAAATAGTCCCATTCAATGCGGTACCAGTTCGTGGCTCTCCTCGCAAATGGCGGACCGTGCAAAGGGCAACTACAAAAGCCTATTAATAAAAATGTTTGAATATCGCCCTTCTTCCTTTTCATCTTCATCTTATTACTTATTACTGAACCCGAACCAGCTGGTATCCATCCATCTGCCATTGTGGCGATCCACAAATTATATTTTGTTATTTGGCTAAGAATGTTGAGAGACCCCAGTGCAGAGCAATGTTACGTCCATTAAGAGATGGACTAAATAAAATGTGATCTTGTAAACTACGCTAAGAAACTATTGTTGCGTGCAGTATAAAACTAAAAACACTTTAAATTGAGATGGAACCACGGGATATCTATTAATTGGTTTCTCTCATACATGACACGAAATAACGCAAATTCTCAAGAATAAAGCTGACTAGAAGACGGTTTATGCTGAAAAAATCCGGAATCTTATTCTGATTTTTAGTAGCCCGTGAAACTCACATGAGACTTTAACTTCGAATGAAAAGAAGCTTTAGATAGTTGACTGCCATTCACCTAAGCACGGTGACAGTCTTAAAATATGTATACACTTAACAGCATCTGTCTTTAATATAAAGAGATAGGGTTGTGAAGATAGTCCACCCACATAAAGACACAACAAAAAGAATCGTGGATTTTGCAAAAGCGTCTCCTCCCACGAGGATGTGTTTGGTATTTACCTAGCTTTAATGCCTTATACAGGGTGTCCCAAAATTTCAAAACCATTTCAAAGCTTTATATCTACGATAAAAAGATTCGCACCTTAAATCTGGAAATATATTTGGATAGAGTACACTTGTAGAATTATTTTGATATCAAATGTGTAACTTTTGTTGAGGACTTTAATATGTTGGTGTAGATGAAGTGTGTATAGTAAACAATAAGGTTGGACTTGTCTTGTCTATGCCGGATAATTTGACCCTTTTTGGGTCGTTGTCTAGTTAATTCTGGACGATCATGTTATACATACATACATAATATACACACCCCCACACCTAAGGATGTGTGATTTTAAAACAACATCCGGAGGGGCAAATGTGTTAAAAAGTGTATGCATATTTAAAGCTATATGTTATGTTACCAGTCTTCTTCAATAGAAAAAACTCATTAATAACTTTAATTTCTATTTTACACTGTCTATTTTATCGTGCCGGAATTCTAAAAATATCGGGGCCAAAACGTATCGGGCCCCGATACAGTCGCGATAAATGTATCGAGTATAATTGGAACTGTTCCCTTAAGCTTCCTGGTTTCATAACAGAGGGAATTGCTCTTGACACTAAATACACCCCTATATCATTACAGTGTAGAATCAAAAAACCTCCCAAATGTTATTGAAGTTTACTAACAACCTTAAGAAATAAGAAATTATCTTTTAAAAAAGATGTCAGTAACCATGGCATTTCAACATGGAGATGGAGCTTCTTCCTACGTCATTAAATGGTACCTTTTTAATTATTACATTTGAGTTGTACAAAACAAACAAAAATGCAATTTTGTCAGTTGAATTAAGTAATTTGTCAGTTGGGAAATTCAATTTGTCAGATGAGTTTGCCCAATTTTGTCCAATGCCGCATGCCGTCGGCAAAGATACTTGACATAATTTCTGATGAAATTGCAGAAGAACGTCCGATTGTAACTGAGAAGCGTAACGCCATTATAACGTCAAGTATCGGATCGGACAAATATCAATGCTGTGGGAAATCCCCCTGAAATCTACCATACCTGTAGTTGATTGACACGTTGGAAAGAAAGTGGTTCTTAAACATCTAATAACGAGTTTAATACAAATACATACGTAAAACCTACTTTCTAATAGGTCGTCACAATATAATAAATGACAAAACAGACATTAAATACGAAAATCTATACCAAATCGAAGTCACTCATAAACTCTCTCCCACGCAAATCCCTTCTTTCATTTGAACTGTCACAGTTCTTAACATCTCGTATTGGAACACGTTACGAATAATCAACCAGTAAATAAACATTTACTGTTTTAGTTGTGGTTGGTGGGTGTTGAGATAGTAACATTTAAAAGTCTTACGCCACCAGTCTACTATCTTGAGAAGTGATACTCATAAGTCATTTCCAATTTAAGAATAAAGAATATGAAACAATATGGCAGGCAAAACCAACAGATATGAGTGACTCAAGGCAATGTAAAGTATAGTATATTACAGATTATGTCATGATAGGCCTAATTTCAACCATGTGATAGTTTTTACTATCATTATGGCTGGACAAGATTGATGTGATATCATGATATAAAACAAATATTGAATGCCTTTTGTTTGTGCAATAGTAAAACTATATCACTCGGTCCAATTTGGATTATTCCATTACACTCGGCTTCGCCTCGTGCAATGGAAAAATCCAAATTTGACCTTGTGATATAGTTTTTACTATTACACGCTCAGGCATTAAATATTTGTATACTATGCCATATTTGATCAAATACCGTTTATTTTATCTCATCAAGTAGACCTACAATAACGGATTGAGCATTGTATAGGTTTAAATATACACATTACAACTATTATAACATTATTACTTCATATTTTTAAATAAGTTTCAAAAATCAGTCATATAAAATGTCATTTAGGTACTGATCTTTAAACATCGTTGCCGGCAACCTGTATACATTAGATCCCTTCCACTGTAATTTACAACGCCGTCACGGTTACACGAATACTACAGGGTTTGTTGGTTTCCTGACCGCTGAAATCTCTTCCTTCCATTATTGATCTTTTAAGTTGCAAAGAGTCATGTTCCCGTTGATGGTTCTCAACCAACTGTTCAACGAATTGTTACAATTCCGTGAACTATCCTTGAAATAACTCGATTATTACTTGGCCCATTCACCTACCTCTAAAATTCATGCAACAGCTCTTTTTCTTTCACCCAACCCCTGGTAATCTCCTCTATGCTGTGTTTGAGATTGAATACACGCATCACGTTGCAACAAACATGCATCGATCATTGGGCTATGATGAGTTTCATGCACATTAAGCTTGGTACAGGAAAGGCAACACTATGCCAGCACGGCTATGTGCAGTTGGAATTGTGTTACGGGGCTACGCTGCAAATAATGTAAAGCAGGAGACTCTACCGCAACACCGGCGCTACACCAAACTTGGAACATGGCTCCTGGACCCTGGATAATCGAGTTGTATTCCCGTGAAAACAATTATCCGTCGACGTGTTTGTTCAGTTTAAGATCTGTTTACTATCCAGGCAAGTCATGTAATCCATTGGCCTTAAGCTTGATCACGCGCAATAT
Organism: Ophiura sarsii; assembly: GCA_035610835.1. NCBI lineage: Eukaryota > Metazoa > Echinodermata > Ophiuroidea > Amphilepidida > Ophiuridae > Ophiura > Ophiura sarsii. The sequence goes on from CM069445.1 coordinate 31,630,071, forward strand.
CCTGTTGCATTTAATTGAACTAAGCAGACGTTAATATTTAAGACGTGCTCGAAATAAGATAATTTTGATAACTTTTGAAAGCTTATCAGTACAGTATAATAGAGAAGCTCATCCCAACTGAAAGAGCAAAATAAACACATAACAAGCCGCGCCGCTGATTGTAAGAGTAAGGACGCTCACCGGCGCGGGACTCGAACCCACTATCTCCCGTTATACTAGAACAGGCGCCTAACCATTCGGCCACCGATACTTGCTGAATTACAGCACTTTGAATCGGGACCAAGTGATTATATAGGTAATCGGGTTCATACACAAACACAGTAAAGGAACTGTAACAGGTGCCGAGGATGCAGGGAACTAGTAAATACCGAATTATATACAAGGTTTCACACCACCAAATCAGTTCCCTATTGCTTTGTATGGTAAGAGGTCAAGTTCGTGTGAATTTTTCTCACCTTTAGAGCAAACTGGTTCATTGAAATCATTGTTTTTATTGAAGATCTAGATGTCTCTTGCTCTCGCTACGGGCCAATGATATCTATCATAGGTACGACAGGCTGCCTATATCCTAAGATCAGTGGTTTTAGCTCTAAATTGGTGGAACATTACGGTTCCGTTCCCTTTAAAGTTTTGAGATTTCCTGACCACGGAAACGGGGTTGTATCCGTGGTTATAACTCAAGTTTTATTCCTTCCAAATCCTTGATTTATTGCACCAGCTGTTAGTGCCTACGGCGCTTTGGGTACCTGCTCTGGCAGTTCTGACGTTGGTTTTTACTAGGGTTTTGAAGCAAGGTCTTCACACTAGAGTGCCGGTCATTGTGACATTTACTCAATGCAGATTTTGTGGATTTGTCGTGCTTTTAGGGGCAGAAATGAATAAATTACATAATTTACCCACAAATTGTTTTTCGAACGAGCAATTTCGGCTGTATACATCCAATGTAACATGAAAAACAATTTCAATTCTAAGTTATAAAATTTAAAATTCTCTCTCCCAACCATGCCAACTCTCTGAGTTATTGCGACACCATGTGGATTGCCTACGGCGCTTCTGAGTAAATCTGCTTCGACCGTTGGTGCAGGGGCGACTTGGTATTTAGACCTGAAGGCTTTCTAGTAGGGGTTCTTGTGACGATTTATACATTCAGATTTGGCTGGATTTTTCGTTATTTAAAAGGCACAGAAATGAACAATTGAGATAATATAGCCACAAATTGAAGTTTCAACGGGCATATTCGGTTATATATCTCGGAAGATGTGTACGTGAAAATGTTTCATGTTCACTTTATATATAGATTACAAGGCGGCAGAGCACTATAATTTAACCACATGTGGTTGGGCTCGCAACGCCCTGTAGTAGGCATGCATAACCAGCATGTGTCCACGGACGTTAGTTCTGGCAGATGATCAATTGGCAACTGATAGTTGAAAAAACACCCAACGCCTAAATTGTTAGGTTTTGGCGTGATTTAACCAGGTTATATAATGAATTTCTAGCTTTGAACTCCATTTCGTTATACACACAGTGCTTAGTATTTCAGATTTTATAAAATGTTGAGAAAAGTCCCCGGAAAAGTCTCAATATAGGATTTCTAGATTACATTTTTGTTTTAATTATTAGCCCAATTGGGCTACATCAAATGCTATATATAACGTGGCCAGACTGTATTGGCTAGACAAAGTCGAGACTCGGGGCACATGTTCATAGAGCAATTACTAATATCTTGGCCTGTCATTATGTCAAAAAGTTGGGCTCAAACCTTACAGGCAACTGGAATGTAATGAACAGTGAAATCGTGTAAAATGATACCATTCATGAAAAAGCTAGAGATTTTGGTTGAGGAAATGACCTACAAATGCCAAATTATGAAACATTTAGGTACATTTACAGCCCTTTTTACCTTTTCTAGGATGTTAAATTTTGACTTATGATGGGGTCTATCTTCATTTCAAACACTACCGGATATTGTCAAAATGCAAAATGTTATTTGGTGGTGTGCACCCACAATATACGAAACCAGTCCCAATTATCAGTAGGAATTTAATATTTCACACAAGCGCTTCATTTGAAGCATACTTGTGTTTTTCTTAAACCGACTATACATTAATACACCCTCGAGCATTCGGTATGAAAGGCAAGCGGTGTTGTCACGCCGACGTAGTCAAGCTAGCCTAACGAGTAAGACGCACTTAAAAATGAAAATTGACGTCGGTAATGTCTGCACACTTTGAGTCATAACAACAATAAAGAATGGTATTTCCATAAAAGTCAATGTCCTTAAAGTTGCCTTTTTACCAAGAGTTTATTGGACCTCTGTCTTCATTTCTTCTGATCAGTTTATTAATTTTACATATGTTACCATCTGTATATCCAAAATAGCATCAAGTTAAATAAAAGACTCTATTGATTTAAAAACATAATCTTAGTAGAAATTTAATGACGGTTGTGAGACACTTTAAAAGGCCTGGTAGCAGGTAGTGTACCTACATCATGTACATAGGTCAGTGATCTCATACGTTGAGCATGTATATATGATCAGTTCTGCTTTAGAGCGTTCTGAAACTATACTCAAAAGTAGGCTGTAAGAAACTCTAATACCGGTGAATGACGTCCGATTGTAATTGCATGGCGTAAATTCGTGTTATCATTAAGTACCAAACCCGACGAACGTCAAAACTGTGGGAAATCGAAAGAAAACCACCACATTTAGTTGATTGGCAGCTCGAAAGCTAAGAGGTTCTTAAATCCTTATATTGATTTAAAAATTGAGAACATTCATAAAAACACCGTCTAATAAAAGTCTTCATCAGATGATCAAGAACAAGACCCAGTCAAGCCTACTAGTAGACATACGTGTGGTTCAGTGGAACAGCGCAGGACTCCTAATCATACGGTTGTGAGTTCTAGCCCCCGCTGGTGCCAACGTGTTGGTGTCCTTGGGCAAGGTACTTAGTCTACCTTGTATATTAGGGGTTACTATATAGGGCCTATGAATGTTTGTTCATGTTTGTTTATGTCGCAACTTGGCGCTGATTTAGCTGCTGCCTTGACGTTGCATTGCTTAATATTATATCATAATTTACGTAATTTGTAATGTTGTGACAATTCAGCCGGTTGGCTGCAATAGCAATAAAATTAGATCATTCTTCTTTACTAGTCGCTCATGGACGTTAATTGAACGCACCATGTCACTACCACCTCAGCGTCAGACGTACCTCTGTCGCATGCTTGTATCCCCGATGTAAACTAATCACCGTGAATTATTTAGTACATTTATCCCTCTACACGAGTTAACCTATCATCAGTATGCTGAAGTCACATCGTAAACTATCAATACAAATACTTCTCTCTCAAGGGTATTTCACACAAGTGCCTCATGCGAAGCATAAACTAATGTTTGTCTGGAATGTACTTCTGTAGATATACTCGGCACGCACATTTAGCTTAAATGGCCTGTGGCATTAACAAACCGTTTGAGTAACCAAACAAGAAAGAGACACGTAAACATGAAACTTGACGTCAGCATATGCATGTCTCCTGAACGCGAGTAACAACAATAAAGAACTATATTTCTAGAAAAAGTCAATGTCCTTTCTATGTCAAGTGGCCTTTACCAGAAGTTCATTGGACCTCTTTTGTTCATAGAGTTCGCGTTCCGAAATGTCGAAAAAAACATTGTACGAAGTATGCAGAAGTCACTTCGTACACAATCAATAAAGACACTCTCGCTCTAGGTATCTCACCTTTCCTGCTCTAGGGTATTTCTCAAAGCGCCTATTGTGAATATGAATACTTCCCGAACGCTCATTTGGTATAAACACCCGGTAGCATTATCATATTTACCGACTTAGTAGCATACAAAGGATGAAGCACATGTAATGTGACGTATGTACGAGGGTCAGTCATTAAGTAATGAAAGTGATCATGGTATGGAATGCATGAGCGAGTCTATTGAGTGTTAGTGTGATCAATACAAAGTATGAACCTTTGTCTTCCAAACAATACACTTTTGGATTGCTAAGTATGAACTATGACGTCATAGCATTAGCTTAAAGTTGGTACACTTGAGACACTGCTAAATCAATTATTTGGCGGGGAAATTTGAATTGTTTAAATGAAACACGTGGTAAGAAGATTGCATAACATGACATTAGAAGAAGGTAAATCCCGATTTTTGTTCGCATAATTATGATACAAAAGACAATAACTTTAATCCCTGTCCAATTTGAATGTGTAGTATAAGAGGAAAAAGTAAGGAGAATAAATTGAATAAAAGTCATACAAATATCAGTATTTTAAATAGCCCATTTTCATTGAAAAATGCCCAGTCAGTGAATCATTAGTTTTGCGGAAAATCAAACAATTTAGAAAAAAAACCAAGCAATAAACCCATTTGGGAGATTCCATAGGATAGTTAACTAATTAACTTATTCACATGAAACTTACAGAAAATATGCGCATGCGCAGACGGCAGATAATTTTGAACTGGGTCAAAAATTGCTAAAATCATGAAATTTACAAGATAAAAGCTTACTGTGCCTTCAAATTCTAATCAGAAATATTGACAATTGCGTTTATCAATGTGTATAATTATTGTACTAGTCAAAATGAAGATATACATGAATATATCAATCAAAGATGGCTGCCACAACCTCTCTTGTTACTGCTATCTTTGGAGCTACTAGATGTATACTATTAAAGTGATCGTCACATAATTTCAATGGTTTGAGGAAATTTAATGATCAGCTCCTTTTGAAATGCCCACTATTATTGCTATACATCCCACAACAATTTACTCAATTATAATCCCTCCATTGTTCTTTATCCTTTGTTGTTTTCTAAGTTTTATTGTTGCGGATTTTGCTTAATAAAAGCGTATTTCAGATGGTCCCTTCTTGTGTGTATTAAGGAATTCGGATTAAAAAAAAAAGTAAAACAGAGATTATTGTGTATTCTAACTATGCACCAATTGTTATCTGATTCTATGCTTGCATTGCCGAGATACACGCAAATGTTTCAAACAACCCATATTACAACCTATTACATATCCAGCCAAATATTGACCAATTTCAGGCAGTGTCCCAAGTGTACTTAGTTTACGCTAATGCTAAGACGTCATAGTTGATACTTATAAATCCAAAAGTGTATAGTTTGAAAGACAAAGGTTCATACTTTGTATTGATTACATTATCCCTCAATAGAATCACCCATGCATCCCATACCATGATCACTTTCAGTTTCATATCTTACTGACCCTCGTATGTCTCTACATTTGCGAGTCACAACAAAAACAGAGAGTGATTCCGGAAAAGGCGAACGTCCTATTTCAGGAAAGTTTAAACCAAGACAATTACCAGCAAAACAAATTGATATTGTCGGATTTTCTGTGATCTGTATAGAGGGAGTTAAAATCTGCCTCGCTAGGTGACAAAAAACGAATATCGCGCGCGGCTCGGGCTTTTTTCGAATTAATCTAAACAATTCGTCGCCATTATAAATGGTCTCCGTCGCCATTATAAAGATAAATGTTCCAATGCAAAGTAAACAATATCAGATTGCAACATTAACATTGCATGACTGGTTGTGTTTAACATAAAAGTGAATAGAATATATACAAACAGTTCTACTTTGCCAATTCAAGTGTTGATCTATTAATTGTGATTTCTTCTATATGAATAAGGGTTTGCTCGCGGAAAGGTACTAGCTAACTTATCTTATTGACCGAAACAAAATAATGTCTTGAAATCGATTCGTTGATGAAAAGAACGAAAATGTGTCCCAAAATTGTCATTTCAGAGGCTATTCTTGCGGGAAGGTGACGCTGATTCCAAGCCCCATTTGATCAAAACAAAAATATTCAATCACGTGCGTCGGCCTTCCCACTGGCCGTTATAGCGTTTCGTATTACGCTATTTTTGTATGAAAACACCTCATATCCCGGGCTTATATCGGGCGGGTAATACCAATCACTTGTTTATTTGTTTATTGAGCTTTTATGGTCGTGGTGAAGATGAGGAATGAAATTTTATCTCTGCTATCTACCAAACAACATTATATATTTCATCAACGACATACAGAAATCTGAGAAAAAACACCCTGACACTGGCTTAATTCCGCAATACCAGTATTCACACGAGTTCATTATTTGACACAAAGAGTTATCTGAAATATCCCCATCAAGTAAAATATACGTTCGAACCGATTGTATAAGTCTCCGTCTGAAATCAATATAATTGAAATATAAAAAAACCTTGAAGGCCTGGAAGATGGTAACGGGCATATATTTAAGATTTGGGGGCAGGAATATCCAATACGTTGCATGAATATTTAGAACTAGGATGATTAGTTTCGTTTTGGAGTAAATTAGAGACACATATCGTCATTTCAATAGACGAACAGTTTGTAAATATGTATGAGAAGAAAGCTTCCCAGGAACTGAGTCGTATAGGTATTCAGCCCTGTTGTTTTCACATTATTACCAGAAAGCTTGTTTATAGTCGAGTTGCAGGCGAGATTAACCGTGACATTATATGTTAGTTTTGAGGATGTAGATTACAAATTGCCAGGTGCCAAAATTCTACTTTTGAGCAAAAAGAATTATGACCTCATTTGACCTTTCTGCTTTTTCCAATTGTTTGACATTTAAGTGTTTATCATTATTATGCATAAACATATCATGTATGGTATCAAATTAAAGCTAATAACCCATATAACACGTTGGTATAGGCTCCATGCCAAATATACGTAGCAGTAATCCATTAAAGGTCAATAAAGGACATATCAAGTATTTGACCATGTACTTTTACCGTGAATGAAGTAGTTCCAATCTTAAATATGCTTCCATCTTATGGTTTCTACTACTTTATAATGTTTTTTTTGTATATAAAGAGCAAATGTGAGCAATAGCCCAACAGAAATTAACAAAGTTAATGAACTGAGTGATTACAAATCAAACGGGTAACTCTCAACAGAGAGCTCTGATGGGCTAGATTACAAAACCAATGGGTTCCTAAATTCATTATTTGCATAAATTCAGTGACGCCTTATTTCTCTCAAATGCTTTTCAATTCAAGAAATTCACGTGTGTAATGCATTTTGACAAACTATGGCATGAGTAATGTCAAATTGCATGTAATATCTAACAATGTACATCATGTGTGTATACATATGGATATATTGTTATTCAACAGACGACCTTTAATTTAAAGGTGAAGCCCACTTAAGCCAATTTCAAACCCATTACTCCTCGTCATTATTATCTCCCTTGTCATCCATATCAGCGTTGGAAGTATAACTGTGATGCAATGTATTGATATTCATGCATTTCTCGTCAGCCTTGCAATAACAATAGGTGGTACAAAGAGAGTGAAGCTAACCTACAGCTGCAGTTCCCTCTTGAACACGGTGCATCCGATTTGCAGCCACAGGCAACTATATAGTTTCAATATGCTAGGTGGTGCGACGGAGCTTTGGCCATAATCAGGGACTGGTATACCATTTTCCATTCTCCAACCAAACTTGGACACATCCATCAATGGTGGGTCGGTGCGATCCGCCGCTCTCCATACCATAACTTGGTGACGGGCGCGTTTAATATATGTTGTCTGGCTGCTTTGTCGGTTGGTGGTAGAGATTTTATTTTTGGTGTGTCAACTTTATTGCTGAAAAGCTCGAATCGCAAACT